>CAUDMG010003834.1:180000-372500 GCA_958450375.1 Homarus gammarus
CTTACTAACATCGTTACTAGTCACTACTATCTCGCTTAATTTGTTTTCTTCACTATCTCTGAATAGAGTCGGTGCCCCGGGTATCATGTTTAAATTTTCGGTGGTGAAAACTGTTGAAAAATATTTATTCAGATTATGCTCATTTCACCGTCGTTATCAGTGAGCTCGCCGGTATCTGAACGTATTGGTCCAATCTTTTCTCGTGATTTAGTTTGATACATTTGGTATCTCCTTTGGGGTTTGTCTTCGCTATCCTTACCTCATTATTCCTCTTGGCTTTCCTTATCTCGGTTTTAACCCTACTTGCCAATATCTTATAATAATCCTGGCGGTAAATTTCGCCACGATTTATCCTTCTACCTATAGCCTTCCTTTGGCCAATAATGTTCTTTAAATATTTATTTATCCATTTAGGGTCACTGTTGTCTGATCTGAATATTTTGTATGGTATGTTCTGCCTTTGTGCATTAAGTAACTCATTATTTAAATTGTCGTGGAACTCGGCAATCTCAGATCTCGTTATCAGATCGGTGTCATCTGTCAGGTTCACACCCAAGCGCGACACCCCCTCTCTCAGCTGCCTCTTTAAACTATCAAAGTTTGCCCTTCTGAAATCTGGGACTTTAATGGAATTCCCTTTACGTCTGACCTGAAAATCTAACTGGAATCTAATTTCTTTGTGATCGCTGTTTGCAAGTCATGTATTACTACAGGTGCACAGTCGATCACCAGAGCTACACAGAGAATTATATTTTAACAGGTAAGAAATATATAGGTTCTCTTTATCGTTAGGGTGACGAAGTAAACTACCTAACCTAACATATATTTCAGTATCAATAACGAGGTAGATTGTTTATATCACATAGATAAGCTCACGGATATATATCAATACAGTGATGAAATATATTTTTTATAACTACGACAAAAGATGATGAGTATATTTAAAAAAAAGAAAAGTCCAAGTAATATTTTTTATAGCTCAGAAACAATGACATTTATATCAAGGTGGCGAGAAAGGCTGGTTAGGTTAGGTTGGGTTAGGTTAGGTTGGGTTGGGTTGGGTTGGGTTGGGTCAGGTTTATTCAGTCATGAGATAATATTCTACAAACTGCCAGACACATAACTGGTCTCAACCCACATTAACCAGAAAGGAGTTAGTATACTTTTATATCCCCGTAGACTCATATAGAAGTTATATACCTGGCGAGAGTCACACTAATGGCTGCCCCTCGTGTAACGCGGATGGCCGGCCAAAGGGCCACCTAGGCGTGAATTTGCTTTGGGTATAGAAGCTGTCGCCAACACAACAACCACACCCTGAGTTAACGAGCTGCACGACCCAATGTTTAAGATGTAGAAGCTGTCGCCAACACAACAACCACACACTGAGTTAACGAGCTGCATGGCCCAGTGTTTAAGGTGTAGAAGCTGTCGCCAACACAACAACCACACCCTGAGTTAACGAGCGGCATGACCCAGTGTTTAAGGTGTAGAAGCTGTCGCCAACACAACAACCACACCCTGAGTTAACGAGCTGCATGACCCAGTGTTTAAGGTGTAGAAGCTGTCGCCAACACAACAACCACACCCTAAGTTAACGAGCTGCATGACCCAGTGTCTAAGGTGTAGAAGCTGTCGCCAACACAACAACCACGCCCTGAGTTAACGAGCTGCATGACCCAGTGTTTAAGGTGTAGAAGCTGTCGCCAACACAACAACCACACCCTGAGTTAACGCGTTGCATGACCCAGTGTTTAAGGTATAGAAGCTGTCGCCAACACAACAACCACACCCTGAGTTAACGAGCTGCATGACCCAGTGTTTAAGATGTAGAAGCTGTCGCCAACACAACACCCACACCCTGAGTTAACGAGCTGCATGACCCAGTGTTTAAGGTGTAGAAGCTGTCGCCAACACAACAACCACACCCTGAGTTAACGAGCTGTATGACCCAGTGTTTAAGGTGTAGAAGCTGTCAACACAACAACCACACCCTGAGTTAACGAGCTCATGACCCAGTGTCAAGGAATAGTCCGAGAAGACCAGACAACTCGCAAACTGCACTGGCTAACCATTACCCCGGAACACGATCCGCAAATCGATTAACATCCAGGTTCCCAATTACTGCTGGGTAGACAGAGGTAAATGGCGTAAAGAAACTTGCCCATAGTTTCACCCTGCCCGGGGATCGAACCCTAGTCCACTCGCTTGCGAGGCGTAGCATGCTGACCATTAGACCACAGACATACATACACACACACACACACACAGACGTTCTCACAGACATACACTCACACGTTTCAGGAAAGTCGAAAGCTTCACAGACAATCACCATCACATTACAAGAGACGTTTTACACTGACAATCTCTCGCAAGACACATACACATACACATACACTCGCAACAAAAAGTATCTGTGCATACTGTAGTGTGAACAATTTGAGACCAGTGACGATAGGTAGTGGGAAAGGCGAGTTGTTCCAGCAGTATGTTGGCAGCCCTGATTGTCAGCCATATGGCAACACCTAGTGGAGGGGGGGGGGGGGGGTTTATGAGGATACACTTACCAACCTTCCCGACATATCACAGTGTATACGTATCGTTTCGGAAGTCGTCCATCTCACTCTGCACAGATACTTTTTGGTGCGAGTGTACGTTAACACCTAGACAGACACAACACAGACAGTCATCACCAACAGGAGGATCAAGCAACACAGACCTGAGACCCACACAGACCTAAGCAACACCCACACAGACCTATGCAATACCCACACAGACATAAGTAATTACAAACAACATATTAAATAATAAAGGCAAACTATTCACACACACACACACACACACACACACACACACACATGACCTCCCCAACTCATAAACACAACCATCATCCCCCCCCCTCCACACCCCTCTCCTCCACCCCCACACCCACACACCCCAGTCAGTACCACCAGAGCCCTCCTGATGGGCAGAAGAGAGACACCAACTCAGTCCAGGAGTCATTATCGATTATCAACTCGACTGTCGGGCGCGAGAGGGTCATCCCCCAGTCATCTACACTCACTCCACGTCATCTCAGGTCATCTCTGGTCATTTATACTCACCCACTCCACGTCATTTCAGGTCATTTCTGTCATCTCTGGTCACCCCAGGTCATCTCAGGTCATTTGTAATCTCTGGTCATCCCAGGTCATCTCAGGTCATCTCGGGTCAAACTGGGTTAATTTGTAACTGTCTCGGGCACTTTTAGTCATATTATACCTGGAGTTATTTTGAGTCATCTTAAGTCACTCGTAAAAGTCATTTTGGGTCATTGTGAGTCAATATGGGTCATTGTGAGTCATTATGAGTCATTGTGAGTCATTGTGAGTCATCCTACGTCATCAAAAAGGAAAATATGAGACACACAAGAGAGATGAAAGAAATACGAAACAAGAGAAACAAACACAAAAAAAGTAACAAACAAACATAAAACAATAAACCACAAACAATAATAATGGACCATAAAACCAAACAATAAACAAAGAAAATGATAAACCACCGACAAAGGGAAACCAATAAAGATGGGAGATAGTACAACATAAAGACAAAGAGAATGGGAAAAAGGGTAAGGAATGAAGATAAAGGAAGAGCAGCAATGAATGATGGATGAGGTGGATGGAAGACGAGTGATAAAGGATAGAGAATACAAATAGTGAATAAAGAAGAGAGAGAGAGAGAGAGAGAGAGAGAGAGAGAGAGAGAGAGAGAGAGAGAGAGAGAGAGAGAGAGAGAGAGACTTCGTAAGAGGAAGAAGAGGAGAGAGACGATGAGGAGGAATACGAGAAGGAAGAGAAGGGGGAGAAGAAGGAAGAGGAATAGATACAGGAGGAGGATAAATAGGAATAGAAGAGGGGGAAATAGTAATAGGAAGAGGAATAAAAAAGGAAGGAAGAATTGAAGAAACGGAATTAGAAGGATAAATAGGAGGGTAAAAATAAGAGAAAAGGAAGACAAGGAATAGGAGTAGAAAGAGGGAGGAAGAATAGAAGGAGGATGAGAAGGAAAAGAGGAGAAGGAGGAGAAGGAAAAGGAGAATAGAGAGGAGGAGGAAGAAGAGAAAGGGGAATTGAAGGAGGAAAAATAATAGGAGAAAAATTATGGGAGAAGGAGGAATTGGGATAGGAAGAAGAGGAGGAGGGGGAGAAGGAGTGCGGGGGGGGGGGGGGAGTAGAAGGACGAGAAAGAGAGAAAGAGGATAAATATTAGAATGAAGAGCAATAAACATGGCATCCTGGCAACCATCCCCACCATAAACACTTAGTAAGACCCACACACCCCATCCCCCCTCCTCCCCATCCCCACCACAAACACTTAGTAAGACCCACACACCCCATCCCCCCTCCTCCCCATCCCCACCACAAACACTTAGTAAGACCCACACACCCCATCCCCCCTCCTCCCCATCCCCACCACAAACACTTAGTAAGACCCACACACCCCATCCCCCCTCCTCCCCATCCCCACCACAAACACTTAGTAAGACCCACACACCCCATCCCCCCTCCTCCCCATCCCCACCACAAACACTTAGTAAGACCCACACACCCCATCCCCCCTCCTCCCCATCCCCACCACAAACACTTAGTAAGACCCACACACCCCACCCCCTCCTCCAACCCATCCCCACCACAAACACTTAGTAAGACCCACACACCCCACCCCCCCTCCTCCCCATCCCCACCACAAACACTTAGTAAGACCCACACACCCCACCCCCTCCTCCAACCCATCCCCACCACAAACACTTAGTAGGACCCACACACCCCACCCCCCTCCTCCCCATCCCCACCACAAACACTTAGCAAGACCCACACACCCCACCCCCCTCCTCCCCATCCCCATCCAGCACCCCATCTCCTAACCTATCCCCCATCCCCCCAACCCATCCCCGACCCATCACTCACACCCATATAATAAAGAGAATGGTGTTTGCATCCCGATAAAGGAGGGAATAAGGAGGTGGAAAATAAAAGCGTGGGGGAAGGGAAAGGAGAGAGACATCACAGCCGGCGGAAGGAAGAGTGACAAAAATTATGATCCTTCGTAGGATGTGTCCCTGAGGATAACCCGAGACTTATAGGGTGACGCCCCTATCATGATGGAGGGAGGAAGGGAAGGGAGGGAGGGAGGGAGGGAGGGGGAAGGGAGGGAGGGAGGGAGGGAGTGGGAAGGGAGGGAGGGAGGGAGGGAGGGAGGGAGGGAGGGAAGGAAGGAAGGAAGGAAGGAAGGGAGAGATGTGCGAGGAAAGAACAGGGAGGTAGGGAAGGTCAATAATAAACGAGGGAAGGATAGGAGGAGAGAATGCCTCACTTATGCCAGCACGAATCAAAATGCCTCACCGCAGCAATAAATCAATCAACATCACTTAACAATTAGAGGGAACCGAAAGGTGAATATGAAGGAGTGATTAGGAGTCGTTAGCCCCTCAACCACCTTACGACCCTGAGTGGTTGGGAGAGGGGAGGGGGAGAGGAGGGGAGGGGAATGGAGGGAGGGGGAGAGGAGGAGAAGGGAGAGAGAAGGGGAGGGGAGGTTGGGTTGGCGTAATGATAAGATAAGGTAAGGTAAGGTAAGGTAAGGTATGGTAAGGTAAGGTAAGGTAAGGTAAACAACACTTATAAAAAAACAGACACAATATATACCAAAATAAACCACATTAATAAAACAGCTGAAAAAACCCCCACCAAAATAAAACACAAACAAGGGTATCCCTTGGGATTCGACTTGGATTCTCATGAAATCAAAAAAGCAAGAGAATCCAAGGCGAATCCCAAGGGATTTTTCCAGGTATATAGAACAAAGATCAAGGACAAAGTTGGGCCTTTAAAGTCAGGGAGGGGAGAAGTGATAAATGGCAGTGGAGAAATAAGCAAAGCATTGAACAGCTACTTCTTATCAGTTTTCACCGAAGAAATTTGCGAGGAAATTCCAGAGGTGGAACTGATATTTAGGGGAAAGGACGAAGAGAAATTAAAGAATATCACTGTGAGAAAAGAGGATGTTCTTAAGAGGATAAATAAACCAAAGAAGACAAAATCCCCAGGGCTGGATGAAATTTTTCCTCGAGTCTTGAAAGCGTGTAGGGAACAGATTAGCGGACCCCTCGTAAATTTATTTACAAAATCATTAGACACCGGAGTTGTGCCAGACTTGTGGAAACAGGCAAATGTAGTGCCCATATTCAAAAAGGGAGACAGAGCATCAGCGTCAAATTACCGGCCGATCAGTTTGACGTCAGTAGTGGGGAAATTTCTTGAATCAATTATAGCAGATAGGATCCGATCGCATTTAGAGAAAGGCAAATTAATCTACGACTCTCAACATGGGTTTACAAAGGGAAAATCTTGTCTAATAAATCTGCTGACGTTTTTTAGGAAAGTCTTCGAGGTAGTAGATAATGACGATAATTACGATGTTATTTACTTAGACTTTAGCAAAGCATTTGACAGATTACTGCATCAGAGGCTTCTGAGAAAAATTAAGGTTCATGGTATCGAGGGGAAAGTTTTAAATTGGATAAAATCATGGCTCACCGATAGAACGCAGAGGGTCAGCGTAGATGGTGTTAAATCTGATTGGGGCCGTGTAACCAGTGGGGTTCCCCAGGGGTCAGTACTAAGCCCACTCTTGTTCATAATCTACATAAACGATCTAGATACTGGGATCAGCAGTGACATAAGCAAGTTTGCGGATGACACCAAAATAGGGCGGCAGATTAATTCAGGGTAGGAAGCAAATGCATTACAGGAGGATCTAAATAAACTGCAGGGGTGGTCTGAAAAATGGCAAATGAAATTCAACACCAGCAAGTGCAGCGTACTTAATATTGGAAGAACAAATATTGTCAATGTATACAGCCTTAACAACATCAACCTAGAGAAGTCGACTTGTGAAAGAGACCTAGGGGTACTTGTAAGCCCGGACCTACGGCCTAGAAAACAGTGCGTTAATGTTCGAAATAAGGCAAACAGAGTATTGGGTTTTATATCTAGAAGTGTAAGTAATAAGATTGCAGAGGTCTTATTGCAACTATATCTTGCGTTAGTCAGGTCGATTATGCGGTTCAGTTCTGGTGCCCTTATTATAGAATGGATATCAATTCCCTAGAGTCGGTGCAGCGAAGAATGACGAAAATGATTCCGGGACTTAGAAACCTTCCATATCAAGATAGGTTAAAGAAACTAAACTTGCATTCCCTAGAAAGACGAAGAGTGCGGGGAGATATGATAGAAGTATTTAAGTGGGTGAAAGGAATCAATAAAGGGGATATAGATAAAGTTCTTATAATATCCGAGCAGGATAGGACTCGGAGCAACGGATTCAAGTTGGATAAGTATAGGTTTAGGAGGGAGATAGGAAGGAACTGGTTCACAAATAGGGTGGTGGACGAGTGGAATAAGCTTATCAACTTTGTAGTAAGTGCTGGAACGCTGGAAAGTTTTAAAAGGAGGCTGGATAGATTCATGGATGATAAGAGAGTGGTAGTAACTCTCGACAGGAGATGCCATGTACAGGCCAACCGGCCTATTGCAGACTCCTTATTTTCTTATGTTCTTATAACATTCAACAAACAAACAAACAAACAAATCAACTATAACTCATAAAAAACAAGATGGCGACTTCAAAATGACACACACACACACAGGATTTATTGAACAGTCTCCAAAACTGGGCCACCAACAACCACGTCACCATCAACCATTCCAAGACCATGGTTATGCACATCAACCTCTCCTCCGACATTGTCCCACCCCCTTCCATTAATTTAGGTCCCAACACACTCTAGGTTGTAGATTCCACGAAGCTCCTCGGCGTCACCATAGACAACAAACTAAATTGGAAACCACACGTCAGTGAAGTTGTCAAATCCTCCAGTTTCCGTCTCCACCTCCTCCGCCGACTCAAGTCCCTCGGAGTTCCTGCCCCCGAGCTCCTCAGTGTTTACACAACATTAATACTTCCCAAGCTCACCTATGCCTCCCCTGCCTGGTCTTCCTTCCTAAATGCCACACAACGTAAACACCTAGAAAAAGTGCAAAAGAGGGCATGCAAGATTATTCTCTCCCCTTCCTACTCCACATATCAAGAAGCGCTCAACACACTGACCCTTTCGACTCTCACTGACCATCACCACGACCTCATCTGCAAATTTGGTAAGAAGCTTCTGCACCATCCTCGACACCGGCTCCGACTACCACCTGAGATCCCTGACCCGAGAATTGCTGTTAGATACCACAACCGCATCCAGCCCATACGCGCACGAACTGATCGCTATAAGAACAGCCCAGTCCCAACCATTGTAAAAATTATCAATAACTTGTAATAAACCAGTGTATTCACTCCCAGTAAACACTACTTCTTGCACTGTCACTATGTTGAAATGAACTGTAGTTTGAGCTTTTCCCCATCTAGTTATTATGTGTCTTATTTGTGTCACTTATGTTACTTGTATATTATTTGTAATTCGTAACCCATTCCCCAATTATGTAACTGTATATTTTCAGCCTTCTGGCTGCCAAGCTCTTTCAATAAACCGTTAATTATTATTATTATTATTATTACACACACACACACACACACCATCAAAGAGACATAAAGAGGAGAAGATAAAGAAGAGGAAGAGAGAAACGGGGCGTGAGGGAGAAGGATGAGACAAGGAGAAGAAGAAGAATTGGCGACAAGATGTAATTATGCGCAGCGAGGCGATAAAGGGAGTGAGTGAGAAGGAGAGAGAGAGAGAGAGAGATTACTAAAGCGAAAGACGTAAGAAAGAAGAAATACAAAACAACAGAAGAGGAGAAGAGATAGAACGCAATAGAAGAGGTAAAAAGAGATCCAGTAAAACCTCTATTTAACGAACAATATAGAGAGGAAACTCCATTATATCGAGGGTCCGGTAAATGGAGGGTTTCACTGGAACGAAGGGAGAGAGATGAAAGAGAACGATAAAAGGAAAGACAGACGGGAAATACGAGGGAGTTAGCGAGGAAAAAAGGGAGAGGAATGAAACAGAGGGAAAGAGATGGAAAGGGAGAGAGAAAAACGAGGGAGAGGCGGAAGTCAGTGATGAAGGGGGAGGTAGAGCTTAATATAAAAGAGAAAGGAAGGAATAAGTCACAGAAGGAGAAATGAAAGGGGGAAGTGAAAAGTGGAGAGAGAGAGAGAGAGAGAGAGAGAGAGTGACTCCTCATTCCCTCCTAGGCAAACACATGATCCTTCAGGAGAGATAGAGGAGGGACTATCCTGAAGAGAAAGAGAGACCAGGGAGGGAGGGAGGGAGGGTAGGTGGGATGGAGGGAGGGAGGGGGGAGGGAGGGAGGGAGGGGGGAGGGATTGCTTGATATAGTCTAGCGAAGGAAGTAATGCTGGGAATATAGACTTCTGGAAGAGGAGGAGGAGGGGGGATGGGGAGGAGATGAAGAGGAGGAAGAGAAGAAAAATAAGACAAAGATGTAGGAGGAGGAGATGAGGAGGAGGAAGAGGAGAAGAAAAAGAAGACGAAGTAGGAGGAGGAGGAGGAGGAGGAGGAGGAGGAGGAGGAGGAGGAGGAGGATGATAAGGAGGAAGCAAGACAGATTTGGTTATCGGCAGAAAGATTGAAAGCTATAGTGAAGGAAGGATAACACTGCTAATCACGAGAAGCCGAGGGAGGGAGGCAGGGTACACAAGTGACACCCCGCCTCCCACTAGAATAGCAAACGAAGATATTATGTACTAGGGTGTGTCAATTTTGTCAACATGTTAAAAATCAAATTTGGTAGTCAAAATATTGTGCCTCTTTATGTCTAAACTTGAGATTAGCAAACAAAAATGAATTGAAATAATCCTCACCTACATCAATTATACCTTAAAGTTTCAAATATCAGTATTTCAACAAATTAATGAGACTTGATTAGAATTAATCACTTGATATTAACTAATCTCATGTAAGCATATGGATTATGGAGTATTTTATGGTTCTATAGCTTGTGTACAATATGCATGTCAGAACATGAACATGAACAGGCTCTCCGTGTGGGACAGTTTAATTCTTGTTTTGACTTGTACCAAGCGTGAGGATAAGGCGCCCGGCTCACTCTCCTTCTAGATATCATAGACGGTGGTTTGCTCTCATTGCACTTGCACCTACTCTACCAGACGAATTCTACATTTTAATTATTGTAAGTAGGGCATATTGATTGTCGCAGTTACTTATATCATTGTATAAAACATTATGTTCTAAGAAATTATTATTTTATTTCTGTTACAGCATTTTTGATAAACAAATTGATATTTTTTGAAACAACAATTGAATTATGAAACATTGAAATATTTTTCTATTTGTCAGATAGTGTGAAGATGTCAAAATTGAAGACAAGAAGTCAGTTGTCAACCCACTTGAGCCTGCTAGTTGGTAAAGGGAGGGAGCTTCCTGTATCAGAACTTCCAACAATGAGAGACATGCTAAGATTAGGGTTACTCCTTCGAGAAAAAAATGCAAAGGACAGAAGGAACTATACAGATAAAGAACTCATAAATGACATGATAGTCCCTCTTCTGCATCAATGGACAAAAGCTAATGCACTATTCAAACCACCTGTGATTAATCAGTGTCGAACTATTGAGCTAAAACTAACGAAATTATAGCACAAAGCAGTTGAAACATCACTTGGTAAAGGAAACTTGGCCAGGAAAAATGAATTTCTGCACACACTTGATACTCTGTTTGACATTTTGACCTGCAAGTGCTCCATACAATTACGTTCTGAATCCAACTGTTCTCACTCAGGTAAGAGAGAAAATAATTCCCACATTGATTGTGGTTGTCCTCATGAAAAGAAGATCCCTGTTTTAGAGCTTGAATTTATAAAGGCACAGAGGACAAAGGCAGAAGGCCAAGGAAGTATGCAAATGGGTTCAATAGATTATTCAGAAACAAAGAAGCAGATTGCTAATGCCAAGAAGAGAGAACAAATCCGAGAGAGGGAACAAAAGAAGAAAATGAAGAGTGAAGAAGCCATCCAAAGAGAGGAAGAGCTGTGTCAAGATGTTTATCACTTCTTTGATAGTTCTTCCAAAGAGCCATCTGAACCTTTACCAAAGAAAATGAAATACAACACAAGAAATATTTCAAACATTGCTTTAGCTAGTATTCGCCACCATGCTGGACTTCGTGAGGCTGCAGAAATTGCAACTGCCGCTTGGATAGATGCAGGCCTCATCAGCCGAGAGGATGTATCTTTGGTGATAGATCATAATAAAATTAGAAGAGCACAAGAAAAAATAATGAAGGAAATATCTGATCAGCATGAAAAAGATTTAAGCGAGGGAGGGCTCTCCTGTCTTTTGTTTGATGGAAGAATAGATGACACAAAAGTTTTGCTAGAAGTAGAGGGAGTGAACAGAAAGTTTCCAGGTCTCATCAAAGAAGAACACTACTCTGTCTGTTCTGAGCCTGGTGGTCGGTTTTTGTTTCACTTTGCTCCAGAAACTGAAGTAGAAGGGAAGAAACATGCAGAGGTCATTGCTGATCATATTTTATGTTGGGTTCAGGAGAGAGGACTTGGCAGTTCACTGCAGGCTGTTGGTGGAGATTCAACTGCAGTGAACACCGGATGGCAGGGGGGTGTAATGACGCATTTAGAGAAAAAACTAGGAAGAAGACTTGTTTGGATTGTATGTGATTTACATACATGCGAGCTACCTCTTCGTCATCTCATCCAGAAACTTGATGGTCCTACAAAGAGCAACAACAAGTGGTCAGGTCCCCTTGGCATCATGCTGGATGAAGCAACACAACTAGAAATAAATACAACCTTTCCAAAGGTCGAAGTTGGCCCTCCCCTTCCGGCGTTGTCTGAAGGAGTCATCAAAGATCTCAGCACAGATCAATCCTATGCTTATCGTATTGCCCAAGCAATAAGATCAGGAGAAGTGCCTCAGTCATTGGCTCTCTTGGAGATTGGACCTGTCAGTCACAGCCGTTGGTTAACTACAGCTCTTCGTTTCTGCAGGATTTGGATTTCCAAACACGAATTGAAGGGCAAAGTGCTGAAGAATTTGAGGTTAATTGTTGAATTTATTATTGGAGTTTATCTTCCCCAGTGGTTTAGTGTGAAACTTAATCCTATGTGGGTGGATGGGCCCAATCACCTTTTGTTTCAATTGCAGCTAGTAAGAACACAGAGGAAGGTAGTGAGGGACATCGTGTTACCTGTGGCAAGAAGGTCCGCTTGGTATGCTCGATCAGAAGCAGTTTTGCAAGCAATGCTTTGCAGTCAATGTACCAATCTCCGAACCGAGGCTGTAGAAGTCATTCTAAAGATTAGAGGAACGCTAATAGATGACGACCAGTTGGGAGACTGTTCGTTTCATTCAAGAAAAGTTCCCCCAATAAACGTCAATGCCACCAAATTGTCAGAATTGGTTGACTTGAGTTTGGAAGTCTTAGAGCCACCATTGACAACAAGTCTAACTAGCCAAGAATTGAGAAACCTTAAAGAGACTCCAATGCAGGTGCCGAAGTGGCCTTCCCACACTCAAAGTGTGGAGAGATGTGTGAAAATGGTCACAGAAGCAGCGGGCCATGTTTACAGCCACGAGAGGCGAGAAGGTTACATCAAAGCACAAATAGCAAGCAGACTACTGATGACAAGAAACCAAAGCAAAGAGAGTATGAAGGCATTGGTTACTTTCAAATAGACTACGGATAATAAAATATAATAATTTGAAACTTGAAACAGTAACATGTGTGCAAACGCTGGTTATGTTATAAATTCACAAATATGTACATTTAAAAATCCATTTGATGTAGGTAGGACTTATTATAAAAAAAAATTTATGCCAGAATATTGTTTTGCATGCTTAAAGACTACAATAAATTGCTACCAAATTACTCGATTTTCAATTTAGCCAGTTCACCCCCTAAATTGACACACCCTATTATGTACACAGACGACATCACTCAAATGACAACACGTCGAGGAAAATCGGGAGCGTTACAGGCCGACAACACCAGGCGGGAATTAGAAAGGGTAAATAAATACGAAAAACAATGGAAAATCCAAACCAGCCTCCCGAAAATCACAGTGATACCCTTATGCAGAAGGAAAACCCATCCATTAGTAACCAATAATGCCCGGATAGAGTACAAAGGCAGAGGCACCCTCCTGGGCCTACATATATACACGACAGGTTACTCCCATCATGTCCACACCAGGAAGGAAAAGGCAAGAAGAGAGCTGAGAAAACTATACCGCTTTCAAGCACTTCCTGAGACAATAACACTCCGCCTGGTGACATCATTTATCACACCGATATTAACTTACCCAGCAGTACCTCTTCATACTATGAGCACCACTCAAATATTAAAATTACAGGTGGTCCAAAATGAAGCCCTGAGATTCGTCACAGGTGAAAGATACCCCTTCACCAGAACCACAGCCGAGATACATAGAGACCTGAGAATAAAACCCATCAACCAGCAGCTGCACACCCTGGCCAGCAGAGTCTGGCAAAAGACAGAACGATCAGAGCAAGAACTCCTTCAAAGACTCCCACCAGATAACGACAACAACCATACATGGTTCCCAAAAAGTTACCAAATCTCAAAAGGTCCATTACCACCCCCGATCTACACGGCCAGGCAATAGACAACCTCCCTAGACCAGCATCCGCCAGTAGGGTCGGCGGAATATGAAATAAGGCCCTTAAAACACCCATATATGGGACAGGGTAGGATGTCTAGTGCCTGTACCGACAGACAATAACTAACCCATGACACAACCCTAACAGCCCGCCCTCTCTTACCTCCTCCTGAATTTCTTTAATTTCCGAACTATAACTTCCTTCCCCCACCTCTAATCTTCTTTCAGCCCTCCTTTACCTACAAAAAAGGGGGGAGCGAGGGTAGGAGGGAGCGAGGGGAGGAGGGAGCGAGGGGAGGAGGGAGCGAGGGGAGGAGGGAGCGAGGGGAGGAGGGAGCGAGGGTAGGAGGGAGCGAGGGTAGGAGGGAGCGAGGGTAGGAGGGAGCGAGGGTAGGAGGGAGCGAGGGTAGAAGGGATGGAGGGTAGAAGGGATGGAGGGTAGGAGGGAGCGAGGGTAGGAGGGAGCGAGGGTAGGAGGGAGCGAGGGTAGGAGGGAGCGAGGGTAGGAGGGAGCGAGGGTAGGAGGGAGCGAGGGTAGGAGGGAGCGAGGTAGGAGGGAGCGAGGGTAGGAGGGAGCGAGGGTAGGAGGGAGCGAGGGTAGGAGGGAGCGAGGGTCGGAGGGAGCGAGGGTCGGAGGGAGCGAGGGTCGGAGGGAGCGAGGGTAGGAGGGAGCGAGGGTAGGAGGGAGCGAGGGTAGGAGGGAGCGAGGGTAGGAGGGAGCGAGGGTAGGAGGGAGCGAGGGTAGGAGGGAGCGACGATAGAAGGGAGGGTAGGAGGGAGCGAGGGTAGGAGGGAGCGAGGGTAGGAGGGAGCGAGGGTAGGCGGGAGCGAGGGTAGGCGGGAGCGAGGGTAGGAGGGAGCGAGGGTAGGAGGGAGCGAGGGTAGGAGGGAGCGAGGGTAGGAGGGAGCGAGGGTAGGAGGGAGCGAGGGTAGGAGGGAGCGAGGGTCGGAGGGAGCGAGGGTCGGAGGGAGCGAGGGTCGGAGGGAGCGAGGGTCGGAGGGAGCGAGGGTCGGAGGGAGCGAGGGCAGGAGGGAGCGAGGGAAGGAGGGAGCGAGGGCAGGAGGGAGCGAGGTTAGAAGGGAGGGAGCGAGGGTAGGAGGGAGCGAGGACAGGAGGGAGGGTAGAGGGGTAGGAGGGAGCGAGGATAGAAGGGAGGGAGCGAGGGTAGGAAGGAGGGTGGGAGCGAGGACAGAAGGGAGGGAGCGAGGACAGAAGGGAGGGAGCGAGGGTAGGAAGGAGGGTAGGAGGGAGTGTGAGAGTTATCTGACTGCAGAATGAATAATACGAGAGAGGGGCTCAAATAGAGTGCGGCCCAGAGTGAATTAACGAGTGAGTGTGGCGAGTACAGGTGAGTGTTGGTGAGTACAGGTGAGTGTTGGTGAGTGTTGGTGAGTACAGGAGAGTGTTGGTGAGTACAGGAGAGTGTTGGTGAGTACAGGTGAGTGTTGGTGAGTACAGGAGAGTGTTGGTGAGTACAGGAGAGTGTTGGTGAGTACAGGAAAGTGTTGGTGAGTACAGGAGAGTGTTGGTGAGTAAAGACGAGTGTTGGTAAGTGATGGTGAGTACAGGTGAGTGTTGGTGAGTGTTGGTGAAGCAGAACTAAGGTAGGATAAAGACTGAGGTTAAGCCAACTACCTAAACTAATCTAAGAGGGTTCAGGTCAGACAGTCTCCCATTACTGACCTATGGTACAGTCTTACTGCTGAAGCCAGGTGATGGTTCCTACCGCATCTGTGTCTCTTGTGAACACAGTGTTTAACCTCTCTCATAACCTAACCTAACCTACACTAACCGAACATAACAACTTAACCTGACAACAAAACTTAACTTAACCTAACCTAGCCCAGAATCAGGTCAAGTTGGGATCTATTTGGACTAAGGACCCATCTGTTGCTTCACTGATTTAAAGTAGGATATAAAACCCGTCTCCTCCCCCCCCCTCCCTCCCTCCCTCCCTCCTTCCCTCGTTTCCTCAACTCGTGGGGAGTGAGAAGGATAATATAGCAATAGAGGACTTCCCTAATTAATGCTGTGTCCTTTCCCCACAACACAAAGGGCGTCATATATCACAGTAACAGAGCCTAACACCCCTATACTATGTCCTTTCCTCACAACACAAGGGGTGAGGGGGGGGGCAGTTAATGTATTCCGAGCCTTACAACACACAGGCCAAGATGGATCACCCAGGCAGCCAGAACAGGACTCGGCACTTAGTGAGAATCGACCACTAATGCCGTCTCTCAGATTCGATCCAAGACACGTTCTCAAGACGACTCCACGCTAGAGAGGATTCTGTCCTAAAGCTGTCCCAGACCAAAGGATTCTGTTCCAGACCAAAGGATTCTGTCCCAGAGTTGTCCCATACCAAAGGATTCTGTCCCAGAGTTGTCCCAGACCATGAATTTGATCCAGTATGAAGCACCTAGTCTTGTGAGCAACACCTCGACTCCAGAATAAAGATTTGATCACCGAATTCGATCCCGAGGAAGATGTTTCAAACTCTGGTGTAGGATTCAACAGCGAGTTCGAATCCTCTTGTTAACTCTCTGCTGCTCTGAAAATATCTTCCCCTTTTCCTGATACACGAGGAATAGATTACAGTAGAGTCTCCATGGACTATAGACGCCATTTTAAACTACCCCTAAATTAATTAGAACATTTTCCCCCAAACAAATCCTCTTCCTCAAATGTACAGAATATTAGGTCTAGTTGGGGTCTAAAGGGACTAAGGGCCTATAAGGACTAGGAACCTAAAGGGACTAGGGGCCTAGATAACACACAATAGGCAAAATTAAGAAATATAAAGAAGGAAAGGAAAACAGAGTAAAATGTTTCGATAAGAAGGAAAATAGGAGGTGAGGGAAAGCGATATAAGAGGTGACGTTAAACTTGGAAACAATAGTTAGAATTACACGGCCAAAAGTTGCAAGTTTACACAAGGGCGAAAAACACAGCTGCTGAGAGATGTTCACGCCAGCCAAAACTTTGTAAATAAACACACACACACACACACACACACATACACAAACACACACACACACGACAGTATAAAAGGAGGAAAAAAAAACCCAGGAAAACAAAAATAATTATGCAGACCAAACCAAACAGTATACACACACATACAGGGGCGGGATAACATAATCAAGAAAGTAAACAAAACAAGCATACACAAGGGACTACACAGGTACACTCGCTACACAGGTGCACTCGCTACACAGGTGTACTCGCTACACAGGTACACTCGCTACAAAGGTGCACTCGCTACACAGGTACACTCGCTATACAGGTACACTCGCTACACAGGTACACTCGCTATACAGGTACACTCGCTACACAGGTACACTCGCTACACAGGTGCACTCGCTACACAGGTACACTCGCTATACAGGTGCACTCGCTACACAGGTACACTCGCTACACACATGAACACTGTGACTGTGACTCCTAAACAAAGGTGACATTACAAACGTACTCAAACTATCCAACCAGGAGCGAACTCGTAACAATGGTTTTAAATTAGACAAATTTAGATTTAGGCGAGAAATAGGTCAACATTGGTCTGGAAATAGAGTAGTGGACGAG
This sequence comes from Homarus gammarus, assembly GCA_958450375.1. Lineage (NCBI taxonomy): Eukaryota > Metazoa > Arthropoda > Malacostraca > Decapoda > Nephropidae > Homarus > Homarus gammarus. The sequence goes on from CAUDMG010003834.1 coordinate 197,251, forward strand.
AGGAACAAGTTACCAAACATCATCATTAACTGGAACACGCTGGATAGCTTCAAACATAGGTTGGGTGGATATATGAGCGATAGGGGTTGGGTGTAAACGGGACGGTACAGTATGGGCCAATAGTTACTGTTGGTTGGGTGGATATATGAGCGATAGGGGTTGGGTGTAAACGGGACTATACAGTATGGGCCAATAGTTACTGTTGGTTGGGTGGATATATGAGCGATAGGGGTTGGGTGTAAACGGGACTATACAGTATGGGCCAATAGTTACTGTTGGTTGGGTGGATATATGAGCGATAGGGGTTGGGTGTAAACGGGACTATACAGTATGGGCCAATAGTTACTGTTGGTTGGGTGGATATATGAGCGATAGGGGTTGGGTGTAAACGGGACTATACAGTATGGGCCAATAGTTACTGTTGGTTGGGTGGATATATGAGCGATAGGGGTTGGGTGTAAACGGGACGGTACAGTATGGGCCAATAGTTACTGTTGGTTGGGTGGATATATGAGTCTATCATGTATACAAGTCTATCATGTATACAAGTCTATCGTGTATACAGGTCTATCATGTATACAGGTCTATCATGTATACAGGTCTATCATGTATACAAGTCTATCATGTATACAGGTCTATCATGTATACAGGTCCATCATGTATACAAGTCCATCATGTATACAGGTCCATCATGTATACAGGTCCATCATGTATACAGGTCCATCATGTATACAGGTCCATCATGTATACAGGTCTATCATGTATACAGGTCTATCATGTATAAAGGCCAAACAAAGAATCTCATAATAAATGATAATATATGCAAGGCAATCTTAGCACACGCACACACGCACGCACGCGCGCGCGCACACACACACACACACACACACTCAAAACACTAACTTTAGCTGTTAACATCCGAACAAACTTAAAACACTTGACGATTTCACGAATTCGAACGACGAAAATAATCCGAACGAAAGAGAAGAATGCGAACGAGAGACAAAGACAAGACTCAACAGGGCACCGAGGAGGAGGAGGGAGGAGGAGAGGGAGGAGGAGGAGGAGGAGGAGGAAAACTTCATCTGGTGAGGTAAACACGTCTCTCTCTCTCTCTCTCTCTCTCTCTCTCTCTCTCTCCAAGATTAAACCAGCTCCTCCCTGGCTAACATTGGGTCCACTTTCGGGTGAGGCGAGGTGAGGTGAGGTTAGATAAGCTGGGGTGCTTAATATTCAGGTGATCATTGTGTTAGTGGACACGTCGACAAGGGATAACTATTTTAACTATAATTTTTTCTTGAACTCATAACACGAACTATACCTACTTGTTTCATCTCTGAGTACGACCTCTGACCTGATCTCTGAGTACGACCTCTGACCTGACCTCTGAGTACGACCTCTGACCTGATCTCTGAGTACGACCTCTGACCTGATCTCTGAGTACGACCTCTGACCTGACCTCTGAGTACGACCTCTGACCTGATCTCTGAGTACGACCTCTGACCTGACCTCTGACCTCTCCGCAAGACTCAATTAGTTCGCTCTCGGTAAACACCAAGTCAACCTTCCACCATTTGTCAAAGTCGATGAACCACTTTCAGAAGACCGACAGCGAGACGTAAGTGAAGCACAGACGGAGACAGACAGACAGACAGACAGACACAGTGACACGAGGTACAGAAGCCAATACAGACAATACGACAGCTTACACACACACACACACACACAAACGATATAACGAAGACATTTGGGTAAATATAGAAGGCAATACACGAATATAAATACAATTAAAACTAACACTTGTGCACCACCCTGTATGGTAGATGTGACACAAGCTTGTGCACCACCCTGTATGGTAGATGTGACACAAGCTTGTGCACCACCCTGTATGATAGATGTGACACAAGCTTGTGCACCACCCTGTATGGTAGATGTGACACAAGCTTGTGCACCACCCTGTATGGTAGATGTGACACAAGCTTGTGCACCACCCTGTATGGTAGATGTGACACAAGCTTGTGCACCACCCTGTATGGTAGATGTAACACAAGCTTGTGCACCACCCTGTATGGTAGATGTAACACAAGCTTGTGCACCACCCTGTATGGTAGATGTAACACAAGCTTGTGCACCACCCTGTATGGTAGATGTAACACAAGCTTGTGCACCACCCTGTATGGTAGATGTAACACAAGCTTGTGCACCACCCTGTATGGTAGATGTAACACAAGCTTGTGCACCACCCTGTATGGTAGATGTAACACAAGCTTGTGCACCACCCTGTATGGTAGATGTAACACAAGCTTGTGCACCACCCTGTATGGTAGATGTAACACAAGCTTGTGCACCACCCTGTATGGTAGATGTAACACAAGCTTGTGCACCACCCTGTATGGTAGATGTAACACAAGCTTGTGCACCACCCTGTATGGTAGATGTAACACAAGCTTGTGCACCACCCTGTATGGTAGATGTAACACAAGCTTGTGCACCACCCTGTATGGTAGATGTAACACAAGCTTGTGCACCACCCTGTATGGTAGATGTAACACAAGCTTGTGCACCACCCTGTATGGTAGATGTAACACAAGCTTGTGCACCACCCTGTATGGTAGATGTAACACAAGCTTGTGCACCACCCTGTATGGTAGATGTAACACAAGCTTGTGCACCACCCTGTATGGTAGATGTAACACAAGCTTGTGCACCACCCTGTATGGTAGATGTAACACAAGCTTGTGCACCACCCTGTATGGTAGATGTAACACAAGCTTGTGCACCACCCTGTATGGTAGATGTAACACAAGCTTGTGCACCACCCTGTATGGTAGATGTAACACAAGCTTGTGCACCACCCTGTATGGTCGATGTAACACAAGCTTGTGCACCACCCTGTATGGTCGATGTAACACAAGCTTGTGCACCACCCTGTATGGTCGATGTAACACAAGCTTGTGCACCACCCTGTATGGTCGATGTAACACAAGCTTGTGCACCACCCTGTATGGTCGATGTAACACAAGCTTGTGCACCACCCTGTATGGTAGATGTAACACAAGCTTGTGCACCACCCTGTATGGTCGATGTAACACAAGCTTGTGCACCACCCTGTATGGTAGATGTAACACAAGCTTGTGCACCACCCTGTATGGTCGATGTAACACAAGCTTGTGCACCACCCTGTATGGTAGATGTAACACAAGCTTGTGCACCACCCTGTATGGTAGATGTAACGGCTCATTATCAGTCCACACATAAAAATATTATTATCAGGTAACTTAACGTTTTCGGATTACCTCGAATAACCTAACCTAACCTAACCTCCCACCTACAACGTAACTACTGATGTATTTAAAATATGGCAGATGTTGGGAGGGAGGGCAGGGAGGGTGATGGAAGGTGAAGGGGCTAAGTAGAAGGAGGGAGGGAGGGAAGAAAGAGGACGAAGTGTGTGAGAGAGAGAGAGAGAGAGAGATGGGGGAGGGGGGGGTGCCACTAGACCAATAAGCCGCCACCTCACATCACATAAAATTTAGTGGCGCCGGTACTACAGTTCACTGGGTGGGGGTGTGGAGGATGTGGGTGGGGTGTGGAGGATGTGGGTGGGGGTGTGGAGGATGTGGGTGGGGTGTGGAGGATGTGGGTGGGGTGTGGAGGATGTGGGTGGGGGTGTGGAGGATGTGGGTGGGGGTGTGGAGGATGTGGGTGGGGGTGTGGAGGATGTGGGTGGGGGTGTGGAGGATGTGGGTGGGGTGTGGAGGATGTGGGTGGGGGTGTGGAGGATGTGGGTGGGGTGTGGAGGATGTGGGTGGGGTGTGGAGGATGCACCCGAAACTCATCCTGTGAGCGGTAGCACTAAAGGATTACAGAGTATGGTTCACAAAGGTCGGCATAACTAACCCCCGTGGTCAGGATATTACGGCACAGAATGTTGCAAATTATTTCAATTAAATTATTTGTTTAGTTCTATACATAAAGGATAACTTACTCACAACTGCGTGAGTACAGGAGTGTGAGGCAGTATGTCTGGCCGCAGGAGTGTGAGGCAGTGTGTCTGGCCGCAGGAGTGTGAGGCAGTGTGTCTGGCCGCAGGAGTGTGAGGCAGTGTGTCTGGCCGCAGGAGTGCGAGGCAGTGTGTCTGGCCGCAGGAGTGCGAGGCAGTGTGTCTGGCCGCAGGAGTGCGAGGCAGTGTGTCTGGCCGCAGGAGTGCGAGGCAGTGTGTCTGGCCGCAGGAGTGCGAGGCAGTGTGTCTGGCCGCAGGAGTGCGAGGCAGTGTGTCTGGCCGCAGGAGTGTGAGGCAGTGTGTCTGGCCGCAGGAGTGTGAGGCAGTGTGTCTGGCCGCAGGAGTGTGAGGCAGTGTGTCTGGCCGCAGGAGTGTGAGGCAGTGTGTCTGGCCGCAGGAGTGTGAGGCAGTGTGTCTGGCCGCAGGAGTGTGAGGCAGTGTGTCTGGCCGCAGGAGTGTGAGGCAGTGTGTCTGGCCGCACACTTTGTTATTCACATTTACGTGGGAGGTATTCAAGCACATTGCGTATTTGGTTCTGTACATGAGAACTGATATAGTTACTAAGTGCAGAAAAAGTGGATACAATCTTAATATGTCGGCTATCTTGCCATTAGAGATGAAGTGTTGTGTCATTTCACACACAGTGTGCTTGGACCTGTCCCTAAAAGGCTCTACCTTCACACAGTCGAGGACGTAGTGTTCAAGTGTATGGCCATATGTCTGGCCACACACTTTACATTTAGTCTTGTTTTCATCTGCCTGAGGAACATACTGCCAGAGTGTGTGGCCATATGTCTGGCCACATACTTTACATTTAGTCTTGATCACATCTGCTTGAAGAACATACTGCCAGAGGTACTTATATCCTAACCTTAGTCTAGCGGTTACAACATCTTGTAATCTAGTGATCTTGTTACTTGCCCCATATACATGTTTCACTTGATACATCTCATCATGGTAACCTATGGATCGACTAGTGCCTGTTTGCACTTGTCTACTTGCGTCAAACTCATCAATAAGTTCTTTCCTAATTACAGTTTTAAGGGTTCTTTTTGACAGACCCAAATTGTATTCAACGGTGTCTTTGTTAGACGCGAGTTTGGCGAGGGCATCAACTGTCATGTTTTATGAGGCCTATGTGAGAGGGGATCCACAACAGTTTGACCTTGGGAGGGAGGGAGGGAGCTAAAGAGAGGGGAAATATAGAATGAGAGAGGTATAGGAGGAAGGGAGGGAGAGAAGGAGCTACGGAGAGGGAGGGAGGGAGGGAGAGAAGGAGCTACGGAGAGGGAGGGAGAGGAGGAGCTAAGGAGAGGGAGGGAGAGAAGAAGCTAAGGAAAGAGAGGGAGAGAAGGAGCTAAGGAGAGGGAGGGAGAGAAGGAGCTAAGGAGAGGGAGGGAGAGAAGGAGCTAAGGAGAGGGAGGGAGGGAGAGAAGGAGCTAAGGAGAGGGAGGGAGGGAGAGAAGGAGCTAAGGAGAGGGAGGGAGGGAGAGAAGGAGCTAAGGAGAGGGAGGGAGAGGAGGAGCTAAGGAGAGGGAGGGAGAGAAGAAGCTAAGGAAAGAGAGGGAGAGAAGGAGCTAAGGAGAGGGAGGGAGAGAAGGAGCTAAGGAGAGGGAGGGAGAGAAGAAGCTAAGGAGAGGGAGGGAGAGAAGGAGCTAAGGAGAGGGAGGGAGAGAAGGAGCTAAGGAGAGGGAGGGAGAGAAGGAGCTAAGTAGAGGGGGGGGAGAAGGAGCTAAGGAGAGGGAGGGAGGGAGAGAAGGAGCTAAGGAGAGGGAGGGAGAGAAGGAGCTAAGGAGAGGGAGGGAAGGAGTGAAGGAGGGAAACACAGCACCTTGTATACTAAACGGGGGCCAATCAATTCCTTCACATTGACACGACACATAATACCCCTCCCCTCGACTCCCCCTTACCACTCCCCCTTACCCCTCCCCCCTCCCCTTACCCTTACCCCTCCCCCTTCCCCTCAACCCCCCCCCCCCACCATCCACCTCCCTCTCATCCTGAACGGTTAATTTAAGTTCATATATGGAGATGAAATGGCGGTGTGTTGGGGAGAAGGAGATGATGTGTTGGGGAGAGGGAGATGATGTGTTGGGGAGGGGAAGAAGAAGTGTTGGGGAGAGGAAGATGATGTGTTGGGGAGAGGAAGATGATGTGTTGGGGAGGGGAAGATGATGTGTTGGGGAGGGGAAGAAGATGTGTTGGGGAGGGGAAGAAGATGTGTTGGGGAGGGGAAGATGTGTTGGGGAGGGGAAGGGGCTGTGTTGGGGAGAGGAAGGGGCTGTGTTGGGGAGGTGTATGTTTCTGTGTCAACAGGGGAGACTACACATCAGCACGGACTAGGCTGTGGCCATCATGACCAGGTTGTGGGTCGCTATGGCCAGGCTGTGGGTCACTATGGCCAGGCTGTGAGCCACTGTAGCCAGACCGTGGACCAGTGTGGCCAGACGGTAGATCAGTGTGGCCAGGCCGTGGACCACACAGAGGACGCCCAGACTATCCCCTTTACACGGTGGACATGTGTGTGTGTGTGTGTGAAGCAGGCGGGTTTTTACGACACAAGCTGGTGGCGATATGGTTATACCCTTCATCCCGGCAGCTCAGACCAGATATTAATCAGTGGAAGCTTCAATCGTGGGCTACCTGGCCTTCCAATAGTCGCTACACCGCTCTCCTTATTTTATAGATCAGATAATTTTTTCATTTTTATTTTATTTTTTACATTTTACTGTCATTCAAAGTCCAGCTAATCCTTGTTTTCTTTGCTCTGTTAGTGAATTCCAACAAATTATTTTTTTCCCTTTGATATTTAAAGTCCAACTAATTCTTCTACTTGATTTTTTTTTATTTTTTGCTCCGTTATTGAAAATCCATCGAATTCTCTTTCTGTTTTGATCTGTTACTCAAGATACAACTAATTCTCCTACTTCCTTTTTTCTCTGTTATTTAAGTCCAGTTAATTATTTTTTTTATATTTACTCATTTCTATCAGGGTCTTCCTGGGGTAGTGAAGATGCTTGCTCTCTCTCGCCCCGCTCACATCAGTCACCCTACAGTACACCTCAGACCAAGACGGACCATGTACTAGTAGTGTCTTCTCCTTCTTCTTAAAAATAAACAACTAACTCAATATTTCTCAACCAATTAATTTGTAACTAAGCAAACTTGTACCTCCATCACCATCACGTTGACCATCCTCACCATCACCACCACGGTCACCATCCTCACCATCAGCACGCACACACACACACACCCCTGGCCACTTCTGCTTCAGTTGTCACCGCTAGACACCACCAACTGCACCGTGAGCAGTATACGGGGATTATGCTGGCTTCCCCCTCCCCTCCCCTCCTTACCTTCCTCTTCATCCTCCTCTGCCTTGCCCTCCCATTCTTCCTCTTCCTCCTCTTCCTTGCCCTTCTCTTCTTACTCCTCCTCCTCCTCTTCTTCTCCCCCCTCAACCTCCCCCACTCTATAAGACTCCAGATATGTAATCCCCCCTCCCCCTCATAAGACCCCCTTCCCCTTCATACAACCCCCTCCCTATCATATCACCCCCATCATAAGACCCCCTCCCCCTCATATCACCCCCCTCCCCTCATATCACCCCCTCCCCCTCATCTCACCCCCTCCCCTCATCTCATCCCCTTCCCCTTCACCTGACGGCGATAAAATCCCTCCAAGAGAGAAAACGAATATGTAATGTGAATATATCTGTTGTAGTCTGGAATCCATCTTGGAACGGGATCAGAGAGAGAGAGAGAGAGAGAGAGAGAGAGAGAGAGAGAGAGAGAGAGAGAGAGAGAGAGAGAGAGAGCATTCTGAAATAGATGTTCTCAGGAATTATCTTCATTTAGGTACCCGGTGAACTTGGGTTTGTCTGTCTGTCTGTCTCTATCTGTCTCTGTGTGTCCGTCTATCTAGGAACGATACATCACATCCAGATCCAGTCATTTATACGTCTCTCTCTCTCTCTCTCTCTCTCTCTCTCTCTCTCTCTCTCTCTCTCTCTCTCCTGGGAATAAATATACGCCTTTAAGCCTTTGTAAATGTGTGTACTTAGTATGTTTCTTGATATAGTCGTCTACTCTTCACCACCCCCTCGAGAGAAGTATATTTAGCTATCTTTGTTACGATCGTCTATTTATAAACCCACACTCAATGCCCACACGCCGAAGCATCTAGTTGGGGTAATAGGGTTAGTTTCCTCCTCCCACTTTTCCCTCTTTCCCTTTCCTTTCCTACTCTTTCTTATTTCCCTTCTCTCCTCCTCCCTTTTCCTTGCACTCTTACCCTCCCACCCTCCCTAATTTCCCATCTTTCCTCCTCCGTCTTTCCACTCATTCTCTCCTCTCCTTCCCCTCTGCCTCCTCTCTCTCTCCCCTTCACCTCCTCTCCTTCCCCTCTGCCTCCTCTCTCTCTCTCTCTCCTCCTTCTCCCCTTCACCTCCTCTCCTTCCTTCCCTCCCTACACCCTCCCCCCACCGCTCGTTGAACACTGCTCAGAGTTAAAAGTTATAAAGCTTCTCGGTTAAAACTAAAAATAAATAGGAATGACTTTTGACCATATTTGCTACCTGTTCCTCCCTCTAGCTAGTTACTGTCTTACCTGTCCCTCCCTCTAGCTAGTTACTGTCCCTCCCTCTAGCTAGTTACTGTCCTACCTGTTCCTCCCTCTAGCTAGTTAATGTTCCTCCCTCTAGCTAGTTACTGTTCCTCCCTCTAGCTAGTTACTGTCCCTCCCTCTAGCTAGTTACTGTCCTACCTGCCCCTCCCTCTAGCTAGTTACTGTCCCTCCCTCTAGCTAGTTACTGTCCCTCCCTCTAGCTAGTTACTGTCCCTCCCTCTAGCTAGTTACTGTCCTACCTGTCCCTCCCTCTAGCTAGTTACTGTCCTACCTGTCCCTCCCTCTAGCTAGTTACTGTCCTACCTGTTCCTCCCTCTAGCTAGTTACTGTCCTACCTGTCCCTCCCTTTAGCTAGTTACTGTCCTACCTGTTCCTCCCTCTAGCTAGTTACTGTCCCTCCCTCTAGCTAGTTACTGTCCTACCTGTTCCTCCCTCTAGCTAGTTACTGTCTTACCTGTCCCTCCCTCTAGCTAGTTACTGTTCCTCCCTCTAGCTAGTTACTGTCTTACCTGTCCCTCCCTCTAGCTAGTTACTGTTCCTCCCTCTAGCTAGTTACTGTCCTACCTGTCCCTCCCTTTAGCTAGTTACTGTCCTACCTGTTCCTCCCTCTAGCTAGTTACTGTTCCTCCCTCTAGCTAGTTACTGTCCCTCCTGTCCCTCCCTCTAGCTAGTTACTGTCCTACCTGTTCCTCCCTCTAGCTAGTTACTGTCCCTCCCTCTAGCTAGTTACTGTCCTACCTGTTCCTCCCTCTAGCTAGTTACTGTCCTACCTGTTCCTCCCTCTAGCTAGTTACTGTCCCTCCCTCTAGCTAGTTACTGTCCTACCTGTTCCTCCCTCTAGCTAGTTACTGTCCTACCTGTCCCTCCCTCTAGCTAGTTACTGTTCCTCCCTCTAGCTAGTTAATGTCCCTCCCTTTAGCTAGTTACTGTCCCTCCTACTCCCAGTCAGTCAGTCACTCACCTGTCCCTCTTACTCCCAGTCAGTCAGTCACTCACCTGTCCCTCCTACTCCCAGTCAGTCAGTCACTCACCTGTCCCTCTTACTCCCAGTCAGTCACTCACCTGTCCCTCCTACTCCCAGTCAGTCACTCACCTGTCCCTCCTACTCCCAGTCAGTCACTCACCTGTCCCTCCTACTCCCAGTCAGTCACTCACCTGTCCCTCCTACTCCCAGTCAGTCACTCACCTGTCCCTCCTACTCCCAGTCAGTCACTCACCTGTCCCTCCTACCCCCAGTCAGTCACTCACCTGTCCCTCCTACTCCCAGTCAGTCACTCACCTGTCCCTCCTACTCCCAGTCAGTCACTCACCTGTCCCTCCTACTCCCAGTCAGTCACTCACCTGTCCCTCCTACTCCCAGTCAGTCACTCACCTGGATGAGTTAGGTTAGTAGCGTTAGGTTAACGGTAGGTTAGCGTTGGGTTAGCGTTGGGTTAGGTTAGCGTTGGGTTAGGTTAGCGTTGGGTTAGGTTAGCGTTGGGTTAGGTTAGGGTTAGGTTAGCGTTGGGTTAGCGTTAGGTTAGCGTTGGGTTAGGTTAGCGTTGGGTTAGGTTAGGGTTAGGTTAGCGTTGGGTTAGCGTTGGGTTTGGTTAGCGTTGGGTTGGGTTAGGTTAGGGTTAGGTTAGGTTAGCGTTGGGTTAGGTTAGCGTTGGGTTAGGTTAGGGTTAGGTTAGGTTAGGGTTAGGTTAGGTTAGCGTTGGGTTAGGTTAGCGTTGGGTTAGGTTAGGGTTAGGTTAGCGTTGGGTTTGGTTAGCGTTGGGTTAGCGTTGGGTTAGGTTAGGGTTAGGTTAGGTTAGCGTTGGATTAGGTTAGCGTTGGGTTAGCGTTAGGTTAGCGTTGGGTTAGGTTAGCGTTGGGTTAGGTTAGCGTTGGGTTAGGTTAGCGTTGGGTTTGGTTAGCGTTGGGTTAGGTTAGCGTTGGGTTAGGTTAGGGTTAGGTTAGGTTAGGTTAGCGTTGGGTTAGGTTAGCGTTGGGTTAGGTTAGCGTTGGGTTTGGTTAGCGTTAGGTTAGCGTTGGGCTAGCGTTAGCGTTAGGTTAGCGTTGGGTTAGGTTAGCGTTGGGTTAGCGTTAGCGTTAGGTTAGCGTTGGGTTAGCGTTAGGTTAGCGTTGGGTTAGGTTAGCGTTGGGTTAGGTTAGGGTTAGGGTTAGGTTAGCGTTGGGTTAGCGTTAGGTTAGCGTTGGGTTAGCGTTAGGTTAGCGTTGGGTTAGGTTAGCGTTGGGTTAGGTTAGGGTTAGGTTAGGGTTAGGTTAGCGTTGGGTTAGCGTTAGGTTAGCGTTGGGTTAGCGTTAGGTTAGCGTTGGGTTAGGTTAGCGTTGGGTTAGGTTAGGGTTAGGTTAGCGTTGGGTTAGCGTTAGGTTAGCGTTGGGTTAGGTTAGCGTTGGATTAGGTTAGCGTTAGCGTTGGGTTAGGGTTAGGTTAGGTTAGGTTAGCGTTGGGTTAGCGTTAGGTTAGCGTTGGGTTAGGTTAGCGTTAGGTTAGGTTAGCGTTGGGTTAGGTTAGCGTTGGGTTAGCGTTAGGTTAGCGTTGGGTTAGGTTAGGGTTGGGTTGGGTTAGGTTAGGTTAGGTTACGATAGCGTTAGGTTATGTGAAATAATCTGGGGTGTCTAATCTTCAGGTGATCTCGTCATACGGAACCAGTTTTAGTGAAAATGAGGTTAGGTTGTTGACCAGAAGGCTGAACTGATCACACACACACACACACACACACACGAGTGATGAAGATTACTAACGTCCCGGAGGCCAACACAGGAATAAAGTTTTAACACACATCGTCCTGGAGGCCACTGATAGCGACTTTAACCTCAGCTCTCTGACCTCTCACGGACACAGCCTCAACTCTCTCACCTCTCACGGACACAGCCTCAACTCTCTGACCTCTCACGGACACAGCCTGAACTCTCTGACCTCTTACGGACACAGCCTCAACTCTCTTACCTCTCACGGACACAGCCTCAACTCTCTTACCTCTCACGGACACAGCCTCAACTCTCTTACCTCTCACGGACACAGCCTCAACTCTCTCACCTCTCACGGACACAGCCTCAACTCTCCTACCTCTCACGGACACAGCCTCAACTCTCTCAACTCTCACGGACACAGCCTCAACTCTCTGACCTCTCACGGACACAGCCTCAACTCTCTGACCTCTTACGGAAACAGCCTTAACTCTCTGACCTCTCACGGACACAGCCTCAACTCTCTGACCTCTCACGGACACAGCCTCAACTCTCTGACCTCTTACGGACACAGCCTTAACTCTCTGACCTCTCACGGACACAGCCTCAACTCTCTGACCTCTCACGGACACAGCCTCAACTCTCTGACCTCTCACGGACACAGCCTCAACTCTCTGACCTCTCACGGACACAGCCTCAACTCTCTGACCTCTCACGGACACAGCCTCAACTCTCTGACCTCTGGTGCCTCTGGTGGCTCTGGTGGCACTAGTGGCACTGGTGGCTCTGGTGGCACTGGTGGCTCTGGTGGCACTAGTGGCACTGGTGGCTCTGGTGGCACTGGTGGCTCTGGTGGTTTTATTGGTATTCAGAAACACTAGACTGCCCACGCTAACAATCAGAGGCACTGGCGAGCGGCCCTGTTGGCACTCAGTCACTCACCACAGCTCTTCCTGCACCTCCCACCAGCCTCCTTCAATCACCCCAACCAGCCTCCTTCAATCACCCCCACCTCCGTCAGTGATCTCCGTGGATGATGATCGTCTCCGGTGGGGGCGATCTGTCTTAGAGTGTTGGTGGGGCGACAGTGTTGGTGGGGCGGCAGTGGTGGTGGGGCGGCGGCAGTGTTGGTGGGGGGGCGGCAGTGTTGGTGGGGGGGCGGCAGTGTTGGTGGGGCGGCAGTATCGGGTTACAGTACACACTTGGTTAAAGTATATAGAGAAACGGGAACTGCCACACACGACCATGATGAGATGTACCAAGTGAAACATGTATAGGGAGCAAGTAACAAGATCACTAGATTACAAGATGTTGTAACCGCTAGACTAAGTTTAGGATATAAGTACCTCTGGCAGTATGTTCCTCAAGCAGATGTGAACAAGACTAAATGTAAAGTGCGTGGCCAGACATATGGCCACACACTCTGGCAGTATGTCCCTGAGGCAGATGTAAACAAGACTAAATGTAAAGTGCGTGGCCAGACATATGGCCAGACATATGGCCATACACTTGAACACTACGTCCTCGACTGTGTGAAGATAGAACCTTTTAGGGACAGGTCCAAGCTCACTGTGTGTGAAATGGCACAACACTTCATCTCTAATGGCAAGATAGCCGACATATTAAGATTGTATCCACTTTTTCTGCACTTCGTAACTATATAAATTCTCATGTACAGAACCAAATACACAATGTGCTTCAATACTTCTCACGCAAATGTGAATAACAAAATGTGCGGCCAGACATACAGCCTCACACTCCTGTACTCACGCATTTGTAAATAAGTTACCCTTTATGTATAGAACTAAACAAATAATGTAATTGAAATACTGTGTAACATTCAGTGCCATAATATCCTGACCACGGGGGTTAATTATACTGACCCTTTTATAAACCCTATTCTGTAATCCTTTTGCGCTACCGCTCACAGGATGAGTATGGGGTGCACAATAAACTAGCCATTGTAAGTGGCAAAATTCACACACACACACACACAGGCAACCTACTGGCCCGGGGTTCTGGTAAGAGTGCGGGAAGGGAATGGGAGGGGGGATTCGCAGGTGACGGGGAAGAAGTTGGAAATGTAAGCTAAGGTAAAGAATGGGGAAGGGTGGGGCGATGAGGAAGGGGTAGATTTGGGAAAGGGGGAAGAGAGAAAGGGAGATGAGGGGATATGGGGGAGATGGGGGAAGGGTTGAGGAAATGAAGAGTAAAGGAGGAGAGATGAGGGGAAAGGAAAGGGAGGCGGAGGGGAAAGGAGAGGAAATGGAGGGGAAAGGGGGGCTGTGATCGGTGTGGCCACGTTAGACCAGAGGAACCCTGGCGTGTGTTTGTACAGTATAATGCTTATTGTATTAGCCTCTGATCGTCTGGGAGCTGAGTCTCTACCCAGCACCTCAGGCTACAGGGGAGGGGGGGGGGAGAGGGAGTGAGGGAGAGGGGTGAGGGAGAGGGGTGAGGGAGAGGGGTGAGGGGGAGAGGGGTGAGGGAGTTAGGGAGAGGGGTGAGGGAGTTAGGGAGGGTGAGGGGTGAGGGAGGGTGAGGGGTGAGGGAGTGAGGGAGAGGGGTAGGGAGGGTGAGAATCTCTACCTTCTGTTCTGAGGTAAAAGATGTTCATACTCTTCCTCCTCGTTTCCAGGCTGTTCCTTCTTCCTCATTTATCACGTTTTATTGTTTATTGTTTGTGTGTCTGTCTTTTGGTTATACTTTATACTGTTTATTATTATTATTATTATTATCATTATTATTCTCTCTCTCTCTCTCTCTCTCTCTCTCTCTCTCTCTCTCTCTCTCAAAGGCAGAATTTAATCACTCCTTCAAAAGCCTCCCTCAAGCTCCACCTTCAATGAGTTCTACCTTGAGAAGTTAAAATAATAATGCTGAAGGAACTGTAATATTATGCTCGCCATTAACAGTCCTACATCTCTTAATGGTGACACGGCAATGAGGTCGCCTTACCCCCTCCCACCCCCCCCCCACCACACAGCCGCTCCTCCTCCTCCCGACAATTAAACTATTCACTAAATTTCTTCTACTTGCAGAGAATTTTTTTTCCCGAAAGTTACATAATTACTGAAAAAAAAGGTTGTGTATTTAAGACTCTCTCTCTCTCTCTCTCTCTCTCTCTCTCTCTCATCTTGGCCACATGATTCGCATTATTTTACAATTTTCTCTTATTTACATATCTTGATCGGCACAGTCTTTTTCATATCCTCGAACCAGCGGGATTTACATATTGAGAGAGAGAGAGAGAGAGAGAGAGAGAGAGAGAGAGAGAGAGACCTAAGGTAACCGTACAATGATAATCCTCCCCTCTCCCATCACCCCTGTTCTCCCCATCACCCCTCTCCTCACCATCACCCCTCTCCTCTCCATCACTCACCTCCCCATCACCCCTCCCCTCCCCATCACCCCTCTTCTCCCCATCACTCATCTCCCCATCACCCGTCTCCTCTCCATCACTCATCTCCCCATCACCCCTCACCTCCCCATCACCCCTCTCTTCCCCATCACCCCTCTCCTCCCCATCACTCCCCTTCTCCCCATCACCCCTCTCCTCCCCATCACCCCTCTCCTCTCCATCACTCATCTCCCCATCACCCCTCTCCTCTCCATCACCCCTCTCCCCATCACCCCTCTCCTCTCCATCACCCCTCTTCTCCCCATCACCCCTCTTCTCCCCATCACTCATCTTCCCATCTCCCGTCTCCTCTCCATCACTCATCTCCCCATCACCCCTCACCTCCCCATCACCCCTCCCCTCCCCATCACCCCTCTGCTCCCCATCACCCCTCTCCTCCCCATCACCCCTCTCCTCCCCATCACCCCCCTTCTCCCCATCACCCCTCTCCTCCCCATCACCCCTCTTCTCCCCATCACTCATCTCCCCATCACCCCTCATCTCCCCATCACCCCTCTCCTCTCCATCACTCATCTCCCCATCACCCCTCTCCTCCCCATTACCCCTCTTCTCCTCATCACCCCTTTCCTCCCCATCACCCCTCTCCTCTCCATCACTCATCTCCCCATCACCCCTCTTCTCCCCATCACCCCTCACCTCCCCATCACCCCTCTCCTCCCCATCACCCCTCCCCTCCCCATCACCCCTCTTCTCCCCATCACCCCTCCCCAACCTGGACGGGGTGACGACAGGTGGGTGTGTGGGGGAGCTTGACAGTGTGTCGGGTGTAAACGTCACCATATTTCCTCACTAATGATCTTGTCGCTCGAGCTAAAACTTGGCTGACATATATACCGAATAACATATTGACAAGTCCCTCTCCAACCTCCTCCTCGACCTACCCCCACCCGCCTTCTCGACCTACCCTTACCCTCACCCTCCTCCTCGACCTACCCTTACCCTCACCCTCCTCCTCGACCTACCCCCACCCTCACCCTCGACCTACCCCCACCCCCCCCTAATTAACCTCCTCTTCCCTCCTCCTATGAAATCAGATAATGGGGGGAAGGTGAAGCTGGGGGAAAGGGTGGGAGGGAGAGAAGGGGGGTGGGAGGGTGAGAAGGGGAGTGGGAGGGAGAGAAGGGGGGGTGGGAGGGAGAGAAGGGGGGGGTGGGAGGGAGTGAAGGGGGGGTGGGAGGGAGAGAAGGGGGTGTGGGAGGGAGAGAAGGGGGTGTGGGAGGGAGAGAAGGGGGGGTGGAAGGGAGTGAAAGGGGGGGTGGGAGGGAGTGAAAGGGGGGGTGGGAGGGAGTGAAAGGGGGGGTGGGAGGGAGTGAAGGGGGTGGGAGGGAGTGAAGGTGGGTGGGAGGGGGTGATATGGGTGGGAGGGGGTGATATGGGTAGGATGACTGATTGTGGGAGAGGGAGAGGGGGATAGAGAGGGAAGGTAGGAGTACAAGTGTGTCGTGAAGTGGATGGGTGAGAGGTGTGGGGTAGAGACGATGGAGAGGGAAAAGAGAGTGGTTAAGGAGTTGGAGGAGTGGGAAGGTTGTGAAGAGGATGAGAGAGAGGGAAAGAGAGGGAGAGGAAGAGGGTAGATGGAAGGGGAGATGGGAAAGTGGCTAAGGAGGAAAAGGCAAGGGAAAGTGAGAGGCATTGGTGTTGTGGAGAGGATGGAAGAGAGGAGAAGGAATGTGAAGATAAAGGGTGGATAAGAAGCAGCTAATAAAAGAAAATAAATGGAAGGGGAGGAGAAGAGGAAGAGAGGAGGAGGAGTAGAAAGGAAGGAGGAAGAGGAGTAGAGGAAGAGGAGGAGAGTAGGAGGGGAAGAGGTACGGGGAGAAGAGTAGAGAGAAAAATAAACAAAATAATTAGAAAAAAAACAGACGAATAACGAATGAAATAGAAACAAGAAAAGAATAAGAAGGTGGACGTGTAGAAGGAGAAGACATAAGGAAAATATGATAAAAGATATTAACAAAATGAGGTTCTTGGCATTCAATAACTTTACTTTATAAACATAGAGGTTAAGGTTAGGTTAGGTTAGGTTAGGGATCACCCACCTGAAGCACCACCTGTCCCCATTAATTACAGGTGTTCATTGATACCTGTCCATAATATAACAGCGAGTCAAAAATCTGTCCTCCCCCCTTCCATCACCCTCCAGGCCCCCCCCCCCCCCACCCCCGTGACGCACCGCCTTAATTACAAGCAGCCATGTGTTTTATGTGGGCTGTAGTGAAGAGTTTTTTTTGGGGGGGGGGGGGGGTCGGTAGGGAATCAATCGGATCATTGTACACCACAGCAGTACACTTAGGCCACCACCTCATTAAAACGCTAATGGCTGCCCTCTTGACTCCCACGGTCTTGGCCAACAACTCTCCTATTTGTGTGTGTGTGTGTTGAAAAATTTAGTTCTTTTTTTCTTTCTCCTTATAGATGTAGGATGTCTCTCTCTCTCTCTCTCTCTCTCTCTCTCTCTCTCTCTCTCGTATAAATTTAATCTCGTTTTTAAATGGAGAACACACACACACACACACACACACACACACACACACACACACCTGGCCACAACGCAATATTTCCAACTATTTCTCCACGACAGCGATACCTGGTTGGCATTTCCTTAACATAATTTCCTGCAGAAGGGTCAGCCAGGCGCCATTATGCAGGGTGACGTGTCCTCCTGCCGCGGCCCCAGGAAATTAAACACATCACCAGTAGCGGCTCTTTCTCTTGTTACCAGATAATTTGCCTACAGAAGTGCCTCCTGGTTCTCTGGCACTGACGTCACCACAGGCACTGACGTCACCACAGGTACTGACGTCACCATAGGCACTGACGTCACCACAGGCACTGACGTCACCAGAGGTACTGACGTCACCACAGGCACTGACGTCACCACAAACACTGACGTCACCTCAGGCACTGACGTCACCACAGGTTCTGACGTCACCACAGGTACTGACGTCACCACAGGTACTGACGTCACCAAAAGCTGTGAAGCGGGCACAGGCTATGGGATAAATTTTGACCATTTTCTCTTATCATTTGGGTCATATTTAGATTATCAGAGAGAACCGGTATATATCCCCCCTCCCCCCACGCTCCCCTTCCCCCACTTCACGCCCCTTCCCCCACCTCACGCCCCCTTCCCGTAAGCTGTCACCTCTGTAGTGTAAACAGATATATTCCCTCCAATGTACAAAGGGGGGAGGGAGGGGAGGGGGCGGGGGGGGGAGGGGAGGTGTATATATCTTCACCGCTCTGTATAAACACGTACGTATATTCCCGCCTTGTATATGAACACATTGTATACGCTCTCTCGTACCTGCCTATGTACACACACACACACACACACACACAAATATTAAATCTCGCTCGAATTTTTTCAGTGCATATTTAATTACACAATATAATTATAATCACCTCCTTGCTAATTATACTCTCACTAAGGCTAATTATACTCTCACTGTAAGACTAATTATACTCTCACTGTAAGATTAATTATACTCTCACTGTAAGACTAATTATACTCTCACTAAGGCTAATTATACTCTCACTGTAAGACTAATTATACTCTCAATATACGATAATTATACCTGTTCCTTGTCAAAAACAACACTCAGCTAATTACACACGCCCTTAAGTTAATTATCTCAACTAATTATATTCTTAAATTGTAATATAATTCAAACATACTCATAAACTCTCAACTAATTATTCCTAACATTATCACAAATAATTCTCTCTAAAATAAAGTTAACTCATTATAGACTCTTAAAGGTGTATAATTATTTCACTAATTATACGTCAATATAAACTTAATTACAAATGAATCTACTTGGACCACCTGAAGATTAGCCACCCTAGCTTATTTTACCTAATGATTAAACACTTAGGAGGTGAGGGATAGGTTAGGTTAGGTTTCTAATCTTCACTACTAAGGTGTTAAGAAATGTTAGAATGAGTAACTGTGATAAATTCGATTACCTGAGTCTCCCCTCATGTCAGATCTAATTATTTCAACACTTCTCTCGTTTTCTTTCGACTCACACCCTGTCAGATTAGCGAACACCCTATACCGGATTAGCGAACACCCTATACCGGATTAGCGAAATTTTTATTCCGGATTAACGAAAACTTTATACCGGATTAACGAAAACTTTATACCGGATTAACGAAAATTTTATACCGGATTAACGAAAATTTTATACCGGATTAACGAAAATTTTATACCGGATTAACGAAAATTTTATACCGGATTAACGAAAACTTTATACCGGATTAACGAATTATCAAAACCGAGTACAGATTAATTTATAACCTGTCAACCAAAATAAATGACTCGGCTTATTCTAACCCTTGAGTACGATGCCAATTCCCTTGAGTACAATTACGCTAACCTAAAATAACTAACCTAACCTAACCACCACCACAATACCAACACAAAACCCACCCCCCATCACCAACACCATCACCACCATCACCACCACCTCCATCACCAACACCATCCCCACAACACCATCACCACCACCACCATCACAACACCATCACCACCATCACCATCACCTCCATCACCAACCCCACACTACCATCACCACCACCACCATCACCACCACCATCACCATCCCCACACTACCATCACCACCACCACCATCACCACCACCATCACCACAACACCATCACCACCACCACCATGAACACCACAACACCATCACCACCATCACCACCTTCACCATCACCACCACCTTCACCATCCCCACACAGCCATCACCACCATCACCATCACCACCACCTCCATCACCAACACCATCCCCACACAACCATCACCACCACCACCACCACCACAACACCATCCCCACACAACCACTACCATCACCACCACCACCAACACCATCATCACCACCACCACCACCATCACCACCACCACCACCTCCAACACCATCCCCACACAACCACTACCATCATCACCACCACCACAACACCATCCCCACACAACCACCACCATCACCACCACCACCACCCACACAACCACTACCATCACCACCACCACCACCACAACACCATCCCCACACAACCACTACCATCACCACCACCACCACCACAACACCATCCCCACACAACCATCACCACCACCACCACCACCACCATCACCACCACCTCCATCCCCACAACACCATCCCCACACAACCATCACCACCACCACCACCACCACCATCCAACCACTACCATCCCCACAACACCATCACCACCACCACCACACCGGAACTAACACCTCTGGCTAATCGGTAAAAACATCTACGGACATCACCTTCCATATTTCACTAACACAGTCTTCCGTTCACCCCTTCCTCTATCCCCCTCCCCCCACCGTGATAAACAACCTCCTTCCCCAGGTCAACTTAAGGTCACACTGTTATTAACCTTTACACACCTCACCTAGTTAACTAATTACAGGTGTTTAGTGACGGGATCTGTGGCTGGTTGAGTGCACCTGACCATCTCGCCTCAGGGAACCATTTTCTTAGAGGTGAAGGCATACAGTGAAGGGTAACTACACTACCGTCCAACAATATTACGGTGAAATCTTACTAAGTTATACAGGTAATCTCAGGAATTTTGGTGTTACTAATTCATTAACTTAACGAGAATCAGATGTATATATATATAAACACAAACACGACTTTATAATTAAGATAGATGTTTATTAAAAAAAATTCTCCTGCCGTTAAGTTAATTGAAAGAATAATATCCATTTAATAATTTTCCCAACCACAGAATTAAGATAAATTAATGGAACGATATTTTAAGAACATTGTAGATCACCTGAAGATTAACACCCCCTTGATTAAACACACTAACGCTACCTGGCCTAGTGATGATGTGTTGTATTAGGTGAGAATAGTGAAATGACTTGGGGGTGCTATTCTTCAGGTCATTAAACAACACTAACCTTAGCTGTAGTCACACACACACACACACGCACGCAGACGCACGCACGCACGCAGACGCGCGCGCGCGCACACACACACACTACTGAAGTTAGCCAGCTGGATAAAGTCGGCCCAGCTGGTTGACGATAACCAGCTGGGCCGACATACTCCTCAACACTACATTAAATATTTAAGTGAGTATCTTAATCTGGAGGTTGTGGGGGGGAGGGGGAGGTTGTTGGGGGGAGGGGGAGGTTGTGGGGGGGTAGGGGAGGTTGTGGGGGGTAGGGGAGGTTGTGGGGGGTAGGGAGAGGTTGTGGGGGGTAGGGAGAGGTTGTGGGGGGTAGGGGAGGTTGTGGGGGGGTAGGGGAGGTTGTGGGGGGGAGGGGGAAGTTGTGGGGGGGAGGGGGAAGTTGTGGGGGGAGGGGGAAGTGGTGGGGGGGGGCTGAGGAATTAAGTAAGTTGGGATTTACTAATGAGGGAATATTTCTGCTTGTGTTGAGATAGATAGATAGATAGATAGATAAAGACACGTTCACCATCACCACCATCCTCAACCATCACCATCATCCCCCTGCACCACCACCACCACCATCAGCCCCCTGCACCACCACCACCACCACACAGGAGCACATTAGAAAAGTCAACATAATTAAGGTGTTGATGTATTTAGCTTCTGTCTGGTGCTGGAAATGTACACACGCCCTAAACCCGCCCATCCTTGGGGGCTTTGGCGAGTGTTGGCGAGTCTCAAACTGTTGGCGAGTCTCAAACTGTTGGTGAACGTACTATCAACGTTCTTGTCAAACCCCACCCAACCCCAACCAACCCCACCCCAACCAACCCCACCCCACCCAACCCCACCCAACCCCACCCCACCCAAACCCAACCTCGCTCACGAACCATAAAACAAAAGAAAACTAAAAAAAAAAAAAAACAAAAAAAGCAAATAAAAGTCCAGCTATTTAAAACCCACCGACATGGGAGCAGCTCACATCAAGGCCGCCTCACGATAACTGCACGCGTCAACACAGCGCTTGGTTGAGTGTGGAGAAACAAGGAGGAGAGGAGAAGGAAGAAAAGAGGAGGAGAGAGAGAGAGAGAGAGAGAAATGATGCCAGCGAATGTATTGATAACATCTCTTGGTCAGATTCCATGAAGCAAGAGAGGTGGAACGTGAAGCAAGATAGGGAGGGCATGAATGAAGATAGGAGGAAGGTGAAGCAAGAAGTAAAACATGAAGCGAGATAGGAGGAGAGTGAAGCAAGAGATAGAACATGAAGCAAGAAAGGAGGAAAGTGAAGCAAGGTAGGTAGGATCTGATGACATGAAGCAAGACAGAAGGAAGCTGAAGCAAGACAGGGATGACATGAAGCAAGAGAGGAGAAACGTGAAGCAAGATAGGAAGAAGACGAAGCAGAACAGGGATGACATGAAGCAAGATAGGAGGAAAGTGAAGCAAGAGATAGAACATGAAGCAAGACAAAAAATTAGTTTTATCGATCATTCAGCCTTTACATATAGCAAGATATTATTCTATCTTTCAATATAGCGAGATGGACAGTGAGATAGCCAGACTCTCTCTCTCTCTCTCTCTCTCTCTCTCTCTCTCGCCTGGTAGAGCCACACGGGACACATGATCTAAATACATTGGTCAAAGAGCTTCATTTAGATGCACAGTGCACCATCTTCTAACAGCAATACTGAGCAGTGCTTCCTCCAACACGGCGCCTCACGGTATAACTTAAGCGGGTCATTTATTCTATCTCCTTCATATTCCTGTCTGGTAATATAGTTCTTTGACTCTTTTTTTTATATTCCTTGTGTTGTGAGATGCGTGTGTGGGGGTGGGTGGGTGGGTGGGTGTGTGTGGGGGGTGGGTAGGTGTGGGGGTGGGTGGGGGGGTGTGTGTGTGGGGGGGGGTGTGTGTGGGGGGTGGGTGGGTGTGGGGGGTGGGTGGGGGTGGGTGGGTGTGTGTGTGGGGGGTGAGTGTGTGTGTGGGGGGTGGGTGTGTGTGTGGGGGGGGTGTGTGTGTGGGGGGGGTGGGTGGGGGTGGGGGTGGGTGTGGGGGTGGGTGTGTGCACTTTCACCAACGTAGTCTACGTTCCATCCTTCGAGTTCCCTGGGAAGACAAGAGAACAAATGCCAGTATTCTCGCTGACACCAACTGTAGGAGCATCGAGGCTACCATTATCCATGAACACCCACGCTGGACTGGCCATGTTACCCACATGGACGACAGTAGACTGCCAAAGCAGCTACTTTACAGTCACCTAACGAATAGTAAACGTAACGCCGGCGGGCAACTGAAGAGGTATTAGGATAGTCTTAAGACAAACCTGAAGTGCCAAATCGACCCCCTCACGTGGGAGACGATTACTCCACACCGTAACGCTTGGAGGAGCACCACACAAGAAGGTGTCAATACTTTCGAGTTAGCCCGACTGCATGCCGAGGCAGACAAGCGCCAACGCCGCAAAGACGCTGCCGCCGCCCCTCCCGCACTAGTTGTAGCCCTCCACACGTGCAACATCTGTGGACTACCCTGCGTCCCGTATCGGCCTCTTTAGTCACCTCAAAACTCACCAACCTAAGTGACATCCCTAATAACTCATCTCATTGTATCATAGTTGGATGATCGTCATACTTGGTTCCGAGTGACAGTAAAGTAGTAACGGCGACGGGAAGGACCGATGGAGGTCAGAATGAATACTGCGACTCCTGTTGTCTCGGTAGAGAATGAACAACCAGGACGAACAAAAAATTCTCTCTCTCTCTCTCTTCCTAATGCCTCCACTTCTCCCCCTTCCCTTTTATTCCTCATCCATCTCTTTCCCATAACTCTTATTCCTTTTACCACTCCTCCTCTCCCTCTGCCTCCTCCTCCTCCTCCTACTTCTTCCCCTCCCCTTACCTCCTCTTAATCCTCACCTCCTCCTCCTCCTCTTCACCCCTACTTCTCCCTGCTTTCCCTCACTTCCACCTTCCCCTCACCTCCCCATTCCCCTCACCTCCCCCCGTCGAACACCTTGACAAATGACTCGTTAAGGCTATAGGTAGTTGGCTATTTAGGGACCCATTAATCACCCGCTTCGTTGTTTTCGTTAACTCTAATGAGAAAATTCACTCAGGTGATTGGCGGTGCTGAGGCAGGTATAATTATAGCCGCTGAGTATAGTTATAAGTCGAATGAGGTATAATTATGAATGGAGGCAGGTATAATTATAGGTGCTGTGTATAATTCTAGCCACTAACTATTATAGGTACCGACAGAGGTATAATTATAGGCGCTGAGTATAATTATAGGTTCTAAAAGTTATTATCATAGATACTGAACCATGTATAATTATAAAACGTTATATAATCATCATCAACTCCCTATAATTAGTGATATAAGGAACCACATTCCTAACCTAACCTAACCCGGCTTTAAGAATATTCCTATGTAAATTATCAATATTTTTTTTTTAATCAGGTGAGAAGGTGAGAGCCATAAGGTAACCCGGATATAACTTGAGCTTAAAATATGAATAACAACACCTGAATGTATTGTGTGTGTGTGTGTGTCATTACCAGAGCAATAGAAATAATCCAAGTTTTAACATAATTCCTGACCGAGGCGACAGGTGAGTCTTAACAGGTGTCGATACAATATACTTTTAATAAACGAAAAAGTCGATAAATTTCATACACATTTTGATAAATTTACTTTCTTATCTATAAACTTAAATTGTATATCACCTGAAATACAATAACAACAACAACAATAATAACATTAATAATAATAAAACAAAAACAAAAAAACCTATAAAAATTAACCAAATAAAGTGAAAAATATCCCCCCCTCAAAAAAATACCCCCACCATTTATTTTCCCAGGGTTTTCAATCTCATAGGTGGAGGAAAAATGAATCTCTTTTTCCCTTAACCAAACATCAAGTTTCCGGCCCCATAATCTATCAGTGACTAATATTATCCATCATAAATCAACGTTGTAATTGCTTTAACAAAATGGTTACTGGCCGCTGTGTAATGGCAGTCATAACATTGTGATGAAGCGAGTGAAAAATGATCCCTCGTGTTGAGTCCCTATATTCTGAAAAAGCTAGCGACCTGTTCCACTATTCGGATTAACCACTTCCTTCTATTCTATTCCATTCCCTTCCTTCCCTCCCTCCCTCCCTATTGCCCTTCCTTTCTTTATCCCGCTCCGTTCCACTTCTCTTCCTGTATCATCCTCCCTCCATTCCTTCCTTCTTCCATCCCCTCCCTCCCTTCATCTCCCTCCCACTTTTCTAACTCCTCCTTCCTCTCCATCTTCCGCCTCCATCATTTCCAACAACATTTTCTCCTCCCTCTCCCTACCCACAACCCATTGTCTCCCTCCCTCTCCCTACCACACCCCTTACCCCCTTTCCCCTTCCCCTCCCCCCACTCTATGTCCTTGGCATTAGTCCATCTACCATCGACTTGTGCGTATATCATCAGCCGTTCTCTCTCGGAAAATTTTACACCCGCATAACTCGGCACCACCACCCGCATAACTCGGCACCACCACCCGCATAACTCGGCACCACCACCCGCATATAACTCGGCACCAACACACGAAGGGGTGAACCAGGTAGAGGTGTGGGTAAATCTTGGCGCTCAGCAAAACAAATTAATGGACAGATTTATTAAAACACCGAGGTTAAATGTTTACAAGGGGCGTGTTTTTTTTTGTGTTTTATCGTGTTTTTTGTGTGTGTTGAGTG
Organism: Homarus gammarus; assembly: GCA_958450375.1. Classification (NCBI taxonomy): domain Eukaryota; kingdom Metazoa; phylum Arthropoda; class Malacostraca; order Decapoda; family Nephropidae; genus Homarus; species Homarus gammarus. The sequence goes on from CAUDMG010003834.1 coordinate 222,642, forward strand.
TGAGTGAGTGAGTGACTATAACCAAACAGCCAATCGTGTGCTCTACTACCTCCCCCCCCCCCTAAGACTCTCCCACAGAAGCTGACCTCCAGGCATCTCTCACTCAGACACGTAACAAAATGTGATTGAAATAAACACACACTGACCTTAAATACTACCAAGTGCTGCCTTAACGGTGAGAAGAACTAGTGCTGTCTGTGTCTGTCTGTCTCCAACATATAAATCCTCAACTCCCCACCACCACCTCAACTCCCCACCACCACCTCAACTCCCCACCACCACCTCAAATGTACAGTGATTATTAAAGGCTTCACTGACACGGCGAGGGGCGGTAGTGAGGAGGGGAGGAGGAGGGGAGGGGAAGAAGAGGAGGAGGAGGAGGGGGAGGAGGAGGGGCAGGAGGAGGGGGAGGGGGAAGGGAAGAAGAGGAGGAGGGGGAGGAGGATGATAAACGAAGAGAACAAAACGAATCAGGAAAATAATAAAACCACTACTGACAAACACACAATGAAAACAAACAAACAAAAACAAAAAAGAAAACACAAACAAAACAAAAACAAACAAGAAAACACAAACAAAACAAAACAAACAAAACAAACAAGAAAACACAAACAAAACAAAAAACAACGAGAAGAAAGTGAAATAATCACAGAAAAAAAACAAAAATAAATAAAGGAAGGGAGAACGGGGAGAAGGAAGGGAGAACGGGGAGAAGGAAGGGAGAACGGGGAGAAGGAAGGGAGAAAGGGGAGAAGGAAGGGAGAAAGGAGAGAAGGAAGGGAGAAAGGAGAGAAGGAAGGGGGAGAAAAGAGAGAAGGAAGGGGGAAAAGAGAGAAGGAAGGGAGAAAGGAGAGAAGGAAGGGAGAAAGGGGAGAAGGAAGGGAGAAAGGGGAGAAGGAAGGGAGAAAGAGAGAAGGAAGGGAGAAAGGAGAGAAGGAAGGGAGAAAGGAGAGAAGGAAGGGAGAAAGGGGAGAAGGAAGGGAGAGAAGGAAGGGAGAAGGGAGAAAGGAGAGAAGGAAGGGAGAAAGGAGAGAAGGAAGGGGGAAAAGAGAGAAGGAAGGGAGAAAGGAGAGAAGGAAGGGAGAAAAGAGAGGAAGGAAGGGAGAAAAGAGAGAAAGGAAGGGAGAAAGGGGAGAAGGAAGGGAGAAAGGAGAGAAGGAAGGGAGAAAGGGGAGAAGGAAGGGAGAAAGGGGAAAGGAAGGGAGAAAGGAGAGAAGGAAGGGAGAAAGGAGAGAAGGAAGGGAGAAAGGAGAGAAGGAAGGGAGAAAGGGGAGAAGGAAGGGAGAAAGAAGAGAAGGAAGGGAGAAAGGAGAGAAGGAAGGGAGAAAGGGGAGAAGGGAGAAAGAAGAGAAGGAAGGGAGAAAGGAGAGAAGGAAGGGAGAAAGGGGAGAAGGAAGGGAGAGAAGGAAGGGAGAAGGGAGAAAGGAGAGGAAGGGAGAAAGGAGAGAAGGAAGGGAGAAAGTAAAGAAGGGAGAACGGGAAGGGGTAACTATTCCAGATTCGGTTGCCAGTCAGGATACGGTTCATTACATATTCATGGCCGAGGATATCTGTCAACCTGCACCAGTTTACATGATAACAAATAGCACTGGAGAGAGAGAGAGAGAGAGAGAGAGAGAGAGAGAGAGAGGTCTTCCCCCCTCTGGAGATCAGGTAAGGAGAGATAAAAGAGTCTATACATACATACATACATACATACATACATACAGACGGATTGACTGACTGACCGATTGACATACAGTATTGACTGACTGACTGATTGATTGCTATACGTACTGACTGACTGACTGATTGATTGCTATACGTACTGACTGAACTGACTGCTATACTGACTGACTGAACTGACTGACCTGACTAACAGAGGAGTATCGTACACGAATTTCATTAAGGTGTACAATAGCTTAGCTTATCTTAAGTTAACCTAACCTAACAAAATCCTAACCTAACCAACACCTAACCTAACAACAACCAATCGTAACCAACACAATAAAACCTAACCAAACCAAAACTTAACCAATTATAACCAAAACCTAACGAAAATCTAATCTAACCTAACCTAACCTAACCTAACCTAACCTAAAAACCTAACGAAAATCTAACCTAACTAATGCGAATAATATAAACGAAACACTTAGCAGTTCTTCATGTCATTAATTAATTATCGGTGTTGCAGGAGAAATTCAAAAAATAAAAGCCAATTACACCATTCCCTGTATTGGCCCCCCCCCCTCCCCCCCCCCCCCCAAAAAAAAAGATTGAGACAGGTCGACATTGAGAGATGAAAGAACGATTCTCTCTTTCATGACATTACTAAATTCTTTCATTTTAATTACGTCTTTCATTTGTGCTTTCAAACGTACAGTAGCTAACACAACTATCTGTGTATACTTTGTGGGAAACAATATGAGACCATGGACGATAAATTTTGGTATATGAGGGCTGTCACTAGTCACACGGAGGGCTGCCACTAGTCACACGGAGGGCTGTCACTAGTCACACGGAGGGCTGTCACTAGTCACACGGAGGGCTGTCACTAGTCACACGGAGGGCTGTCACTGGTCACACGGAGGGCTGTCACTAGTCACACGTCGGAGCATATCGACCCCACCTGCACAGATAGTTGTTTTAGCTACTGTACCTTTATATATGTTTTGGCTCAGTAGTCCTCACAGATAATAATAATAATAATAATAATAATAATAATAATAATAATAATGGCTGCCCCTCGTGTATCGAGGATGGCCAGCCCAAGGGCCACCGAGGCGTGAATTTGTTTAAGGTGTAGAAGCTGTCGCCAACACAACAACCACACCCTGAGTTAACGAGCTGCATGAACCAGTGTTTAAGGTGTAGAAGCTGTCGCCAACACAACAACCACACACTGAGTTAACGAGCTGCATTACCCAGTGTTTAAGGTGTAGAAGCTGTCGCCAACACAACAACCACACCCTGAGTTAACGAGCTGCATGGCCCAGTGTTTAAGGTGTAGAAGCTGTCGCCAACACAACAACCACACCCTGAGTTAACGAGCTGCATGACCCAGTGTTTAAGGTGTAGAAGCTGTCGCCAACACAACAACCACACCCTGAGTTAACGAGCTGCATGACCCAGTGTTTAAGATGTAGAAGCTGTCGCCAACACAACAACCACACCCTGAGTTAACGAGTTGCATGACCCAGTGTTTAAGGTGTAGAAGCTGTCGCCAACACAACAACCACACCCTGAGTTAACGAGCTGCATGACCCAGTGTTTAAGGTGTAAAAGCTGTCGCCAACACAACAACCACACCCTGAGTTAACGAGATGCTAGGTTAGGTTAGCTTAAAAATCCTGAGAAAATTTAACATCCACACAAGCTAAAGTTTCTATTAGCTCCTGACGAAGACGCAGACGAAACACGAAGCTGGAGAAAACACTTAAAAGGGTAATGGATGGTGAGGGGGCGACTTGACCAGGAGAGAGAGAGAGAGAGAGAGAGAGAGAGAGAGAGACGTGTGAGGTGATTATAGAGGATTACAGGTGTTAATAAATACAATAGTGTCATTATACAACTACAGGTGTGTGTGTGTGTGTGGTCATACCAAAACTACCGCAAAACATAATCAACCAATGTCCAGCCTATTTATAATAACCTCACAACCGACAACAACCAACCCACAACTCATAACAACCAACTCACAACCCACCTACAACCAACCTACAACCAACTCACAACCAACCTACAACCAACTCACAACCAACCTACAACCAACTCACAACCAACCTACAACCAACTCACAACCCTCCCATAAATCAACACACTAAGAGGGACAGTCGAGTGAGGGAACCAATAACTATCACATAAAAATAGCGTCAAATAACAGTGATTGATGCGTTAACATTTTTCCCTCCCGTTATTTTTGTGATTAAATACTACAGCCGGGGAGGGGGAGGGGGAGGGGGAGAGAGGGTGGAAAGAGAAGAGAGGAACGAGGGAGAGGAGAGAATAATAAAATGGAAGGGGTAGGGAGTGATAAGGGGAGAATAAACCAGGAAGAATGAGGAGGGTAAAAGAGAGAGAGAGAGAGAGAGAGAGAGAGAGAGAGAGAGAGAGAGAGAGAGAGAGAGAGAGAGAGAGAAGCTCCTCGGCGTCACCATAGACAACAAACTAAACTGGAAACCACACGTCACTGAAGTTGTCAAATCCTCCAGTTTCCGTCTCCACCTCCTCCGCCGACTCAAGTCCCTCGGAGTTCCTGCCCCCGAGCTCCTCAGTGTTTACACAACATTCATACTTCCCAAGCTCACCTATGCCTCCCCTACCTGGTCTTCCTCCCTAAATGCCACACAACGTAAACACCTAGAAAAAGTGCAAAAGAGGGCATGCAAGATTATTCTCTCCCCTTCCTACTCCACATATCAAGAAGCGCTCAACACACTGACCCTTTCGACTCTCACTGACCATCACCACGACCTCATCTGCAAATTTGGTAAGAAACTTCTCCACCATCCTCGACACCGGCTCCTACTACCACCTGAGATCCCTCGTCCGCAAATTGCTGTTCGACACCACAACCGCATCCAGCCCATACGAGCACGAACTGATCGCTATAAGAACAGCCCAGTCCCAACCATTGTAAAAATTATTAACAACTTGTAATCAACCAGTGTATTCACTCCCAGTCAATCTTGCCTTCTTGCACTGTCACTATGTTGAAATGCCCTGTAGTATAACCTTCTCCCCACCTAGTTATTATATATCATATTTGTATCACCTATGTTACTTGTATATTATTTGTCAATCAAGAGACCCATTCCCCAATTATGTAACTGTATATTTTCAGCCTTCTGGCTGCCAGGCTCTTTCTATAAACCGTTAATTATTATTATTAATACAGACAGACACGTAAATAAATCACACCATTGTAAGTGCAGAGTGAAGGCCATCCTTGGTAACCACTACACAACACCAGAAGGACACCTACTGTACTAGTGGCCAGGTGCTCATCACATCAACACTCACCTGTGGGGGAGACAACACCTGGTTAGTTATCATAATATTGGTAATGGACATAATAATCATATGGCATTAAATATAATAATAATAATAATAATAATAATAATAATAATAATAATAATAATACACAGGGATTATAACGACATTTTTATTCGGGTCAGTGCGCCGCTAAACTCTACAGTACATACAGTTGTACACACACAAACAGAGGTACAGTCAACAACAATTTTCTGCACCTTTACGGCGTTAACAATATAACACACCGAACCAAGAATTCTGAAAACACTCATTTACGCGGGTGATTCCTGTTAATTTCTCTGTATTAACTATATGTGATATAAAAAATACATCATAGTGTTTATACAATGCACCACACAACGAGAAATACCAACCTTACCAAATTAACATGGCCTCAGTCAGTGATCGGTGCAGAGGCCATCAGACCAAGAGGTACAGAAATTTTTGTTGCTGACTGTACACACAACACATGGTGCACAATAACACACACATATACAAACAAATATTCATTTATACATACATGTATAGATACATACCCATACAGATATCAGGTATTTGCATTAATGTATGTACACGCATACACGTACACGCATACACGTACACGCAAACAATAGTACTCACTCTCTCTCTCTCTCTCTCTCTCTCTCTCTCTCTCTCTCTCTCTCCCTCAAACGCAATCGGTAAAACTTCGTCAAATAAATCGAAAATACAAGACCAAATACCTTTACCCAATAACCCCGCTAAAAGGAAATGAAACAGACAGACAGACAGACAGACAGACAGACAGACAGGCAGGCTAAATCAGATAACCCCACCAAGGTAAAAAAAAGTCAACTATTATTTTAGGAGAAGAAAGAAAGAAAGAGAAAAACGAAAGAAAGAAAGAAAGAAAGTAAAACCAACTTCATTCCATAATCTCACCAACGTTAACAAAAGCAACAAAATAAATAGATATAAATAAAAGACAAATAAAATACGACTAATAATTACAAACTCCTTCAAGTCCCCCCACCCAACCACCCCCCCCCCCCCCAGTTAACAAAGGGACAGGTGCTGGTTAGTGAGTTTGTTACATAATTAGCAGCATGCATCTCGCCAAACTTGGAAACTTGACTCATAAGAAGGATAAAATATTTGGCGATGTTGGCGATATTGGCGAGAGGTTTTGAGGCCAAGACGCAGAATTACCTCAACGTGAGACAGAAGCCTTGTGTATTTGATTTCATTTATTTGTCGGTTTTTTTTTTGAGGGGGGTAAAGGGAGGGGGGAAGGGAGGGGGGAGGGGGAGGAAGGGAGAGAGGGGGAGGTAGGGGTGAGGAGATAGGGGGAAGGAGGAAAGGGGGTAAGGGGGGAAGGGGGGAAGGGGGAGTGGTAGAAGGGCAGGAGCAAGATGTAGGAAAAGGAAAGGAGGAGAGGGAGAGAATGAGTTACTGAATATGTGTACTCTCTCTCTCTCTCTCTCTCTCTCTCTCTCTCTCTCATGGATAATTTACTGTGTGTGTGTGTGTGTGTGTGTGTGTGTACCACCTCTTCCCTCAGCAGCACTTGACCACCACCAAGCTGTTATAGTCCCTGTCAGTCTCTCACCCTAGGGGGGGGAGCAAAGAGGGACGGAATACCACCATTAACAACACCACCAACTACCACTACCACCATTAACAACACCACCTACCACCACTATCACCACCACCTACTACCACTACCACCATTAACAACACCACCCACTACCACCACTAACAACACCACCCACTACCACCACTAACAACACCACCTACTACCACTACCACCATTAACAACACCACCTACTACCACTACCACCATTAACAACACCACCTACCACCACTATCACCACCACCTACTACCACTACCACCATTAACAACACCACCCACTACCACCACTAACAACACCACCTACTACCACTACCACCATTAACAACACCACCTACCACCACTATCACCACCACCTACTACCACTACCACCATTAACAACACAACCTACCACCACTACCACCACAATCACCACCACCTACTACCACTATCACCATTAACAACACCACCTACCACCACCATCACCTACTACCACTATCACCATTAACAACACCACCTACCACCACTACCACCACTAACAACACCACCCACTACCACTACCACCATTAACAACACCACCTACTACCACTACCAACAACACCACCCACTACCACTATTAACAACACCACCTACTACCACTACCACTATTAACAACACCACCTACTACCACTATCACCTACCACCACTATCACCATTAACAACACCACCTACCACCACTAACACCACCACCCACTAACACTACCACTATTAACAACACCACCTACTACCACCATTAACAACACCACCTACTACCACTACCCCTTCCACTACTATCACCCTCAGCCTTCTACCACCCCTTCTACCAACCACTACCACCCTCTTCTACCAACACTACCACCACCTTCTACCACCACTACCACCCCCCTTACACTAAAAAGTCCCTCTCACGCATTCGTCTCACAACCATCACCACCACCATCCCTCAACCACAATTCCCAGTCTCCTTATACCAGCCAATACCTCATTTACCTTCCCCTAATACCTCCTTACACCAGTGACAATGTTGGTGGCATCAGGACGAGGCGTCTTCACTATCCCCAACACAATAACAATAATGAAGTTTTTCACTCGTCCGTCTTGACCGAGTTAGTATAGTCTCCCCGAGGACCCGAATCCGTTTTCCATGATGGAACTTTTTTTATGAGAGTTTCCGGTTTCTTTTTTTTTTTTTTTTTTTTTTTTTTTTTTTTTTTTTTTAGTATTCGGTTTACGTTTCTGGTTTTTTTTTTAATTATATTCTAAGTACTTTTGAGTTTTTATTTCTTCTTGTTATTGTGCTACATCAGTTTTGTCTGGGTGCCAGTGAAATTTTGTGTCACTTATTCAAATTATTTTCGAAAACGAATTTATAATTTTAAAAACTCAAGGGGTGAAGTCGTCATGCTCAAGGGGTGAAGTCATCATGCTCAAGGGGTGAAGTCGTCATGCTCAAGGGGTGAAGTCGTCATGCTCAAGGGGTGAAGTCGTCATGCTCAAGGGGTGAAGTCGTCATGCTCAAGGGGTGAAGTCATCATGCTCAAGGGGTGAAGTCGTCATGCTCAAGGGGTGAAGTCGTCATGCTCAAGGGGTGAAGTCATCATGCTCAAGGGGTGAAGTCGTCATGCTCAAGGGGTGAAGTCATCATGCTCAAGGGGTGAAGTCATCAAACTCGAGAGGTTTAGTTCGCATTTTTAATGAGTTGTCAACATAATCTAGGGGGTTAACATAGTACTCAAAGGGTTAAAATCGTACTCAATAGGTCAAATCATACTTAAAGGGTTAAAATCGTACTCAAAGGGGATCAAATATCATTTAAGGGTTTTAAACATGGAGAGAAAAAACAAAATTTCCCTTCAACAGAGAACATAGGCCTACGATGGTTCATAACTGTACTATAAGCCTACAGGGGGGCTAAATCAGCTTAATTATACCAAGCCTTTTATTAATTCCCGTTTTTTATAAGTTTCTTTTGTTTTAACGGCTTTTGTTCGCTTTTTAATTAGTAGTTTTTTATTACTATTGTTTCATCACTGTTTTATTGTGGCGTTATTTTTTTTTATGTAATGGAGATAATTTTGAGACACACTTTATAGAACTCTCTCTCTCTCTCTCTCTCTCTCTCTCTACTTGTTATACAGATGTAGTCAAGATCTTGTATTAATGTACTATACATGTATGTGTTATGCCAAACCAAATTACGTAAATAAAAAGTAGTTATATTTTTTACCTCACTAAGACACCTCAACGGGGTTATGGCGGCACACAGAACTAAAAAAATTATCTTTAGGGTTTTGTGTTGAGACAATATGACACGACGGACGAAGGATTATGACAACCCTCCAGAGACAACAGGAGTCATAGTGTTCATTTGGGAATTCATAGCTCACTTCAACTGCTTAACTGTGAAGATACTTTTTTGACAGGGGGGTCGGGGGGTTAGGGGGGCGGGGGTCTGGGGTTGGGGGGCAGGGGTCTGGGGGGGGCAGGGGTCGGGGGGGGGCAGGGGTCGGGGGGGGGCAGGGGTCGGGGGGGCAGGGCGGGGGGCAGGGGTCGGGGGGGGCAGGGGCGGGGGGGGCAGGGGTCGGGGGGGGGGGGGCAGGGGTCGGGGGGGGGCAGGGGTCGGGGGGGGCAGGGGTCGGGGGGGCAGGGGTCGGGGGGGGGCAGGGGTCGGGGGGGGGCAGGGGTCGGGGGGGGGCAGGGGTCGGGGGGGGGCAGGGGTCGGGGGGGGGCAGGGGTCGGGGGGGGGCAGGGGTCGGGGGGCGGGGGCAGGGGTCGGGGGGGGGCAGGGGTCGGGGGGGGCAGGGGTCGGGGGGGGCAGGGGTCGGGGGGGGCAGGGGTCGGGGGGGGCAGGGGTCGGGGGGGGCAGGGGTCGGGGGGGGCAGGGGGGGGCAGGGGTCGGGGGGGGCAGGGGTCGGGGGGGGCAGGGGTCGGGGGGGCAGGGGTCGGGGGGGCAGGGGGGGGGCAGGGGTCGGGGGGGCAGGGGTCGGGGGGGGGGGGGCAGGGGTCGGGGGGGGCAGGGGTCGGGGGGGGGCAGGGGCGGGGGGGGCAGGGGTCGGGGGGGCAGGGGGGGGCAGGGGTCGGGGGGGCAGGGGTGGGGGGGGCAGGGGGGGCAGGGGTCGGGGGGGGCAGGGGGGGCAGGGGTCGGGGGGGCAGGGGTCGGGGGGGGCAGGGGTCGGGGGGGGCAGGGGTCGGGGGGGCAGGGGTCGGGGGGGGCAGGGGTCGGGGGGACAGGGGTCGGGGGGGCAGGGGTCGGGGGGGGCAGGGGTCGGGGGGACAGGGGTCGGGGGGGGGGGCAGGGGTCGGGGGGCTATATGTACACCTCGTTTCATTATATATAAAACGAATCCATTAATACAAATCTCTCTTGTACAGAAGGAAGAAGCCTAATTGACCAACACTCATAGTGGTAATTAAACGACTATTGGTCCATATAATATTAATAACATATTTTAACTTATTTAACAATTTATTATTAAACCAAACAAGAAAACTTACCTTAAACTATTAACTATAAGTGATCATCATTAACAAATTTAAACAATATAACATTAGACAAAACCTAACCTAACCTACTTCAACCTAACCTAACCTAATTCAACCTAACCTAACCAAACCTAACCAAACCTACTTCAACCTAACCTACTTCAACCTAACCTACTTCAACCTAACCTAATTCAACCTAACCTAATTCAACCTAACCTAATTCAACCTAACCTAACCTAACCTACTTCAACCTAACCTAACCTAACCTACTTCAACCTAACCTAACCTAATTCAACCTAACCTAACCTAATTCAACCTAACCTAACCTAATTCAACCTAACCTAATTCAACCTAACCTAACCTAATTCAACCTAACCTAACCTAATTCAACCTAACCTAACCTAACCGAAACATATTTAACAGCTGCTACAACCAAACTATTTATTAATGTCATTTTAACATTATGTAAATTAACTAAAAACTTTAATCAGGTTGGAAGGAACAGAACTTAGATGAAATATATACCCGACAACGACAACAACGACAACGACGACAACGACAACAACAACAACAACAACAACAACAACAACAATAATAACGATAATAATAATAATAATAATAATAATAATAATAATAATAAACTATCTTTCCCTTATCTACTACCATCAGTACTAATACTACCACTACTACTACTACTAATAAAAGGACACACACACACACACACACACACACCCACCAAACTTTACTACCTCCACTAAATTTCACCGACGCTGAACCTGGCCCTGAGGAACAGTAAACTCAGTAAACCAACAACTTAAGGGGCCACGTAACATCCAGGGGGCCACGCAACACATAGGAGGCCACGTAACACACAACCGACCAAGAGGCCACGCAACACTACCACCACCCAGGAGGCCACGCAACACCCAAGAGGCCACGTAACACACAACCGACCAGGAGGCCACGCAACACTACCACCACCCAGGGGGCCACGCAACACCCCCGGAGGCAACGCAACACCCGAGGCCACGTAACAAACAACCAACCAGGAGGCCACGCAACACTACCACCACCCAGGAGGCCACGCAACACTACCACCACCCAGGATGCCACGCAACACCCAGGAGGCCACGCAACACACTACCACCCAGGAGGCCACGCAATATACTACCACCCAGGAGGCTACGCAACACCCAGGATGCCACGCAACACCCATGGGGCCACACAACACCCAGGAGGCCACGCAACACCCAGGAGGCCACTCAACACACTACCACCCAGGAGGCCACGCAATGTACTACCACCCAGGAGGCCACGCAACACACCATCACCCAGGAGGCCACGCAACACACTACCACCCAGGAGTCCACGCAACACACCATCACCCAGGAGGCCACGCAACACACTACCACACAGGAGGCCACGCAACACACTACCACACAAGAGGACACGTGTGTGTGTGTGTGAGGGCAATGGGGGCAAGAAGGAGCAAAGGGGCAAGAAGGGGAAAGGGGGGCAAGAAGGGGAAAGGGGGGCAAGAAGGGGGCAGGGGGGCAAGAAGGGGGCAGGGGGGCAAGAAGGGGGCAGGGGGGCAAGAAGGGGGCAGGGGGGCAAGAAGGGGAAAGGGGGGCAAGAAGGGGAAAGGGGGGCAAGAAGGGGAAAGGGGGGCAAGAAGGGGGAAAGGGGGGCAAGAAGGGGCAGGGGGGCAAGAAGGGGCAGGGGGGCAAGGAGGAAGAAGGGGCAAGGAGAGGTAAGGGGGCAAGGAGAGGTAAGGGGGCAAGAAGGGGCAAGAAGGGGCAAGGGGGCAAGAAGGAGCAAGGGGGCAAGAAGGGGCAAGAAGGGGCAAAAAGGGGCAAGGGGTAAGAAGGTGCAAGGGGGCAAGGGAAGCAATAAGGGTTAAAAGGGGAGCAAGGGAGCAAGAAGGGGCAAGGGGGACCAAGTGGGGGCAAGGGGGGCAGGAGGGCAATTGGGGGGGTTTGGTATTCAGAGGGCAAGACACGCGTAGTTGACGTTCTAACAGAAAGCAAACTTACTTGGCAATGAGGCCACAGTGCCCAAAGTTAGTCCCCACGTGATTCCAACTCCTAGCATGCTAAACAATGGCCCCTCTCCCCTCCCCCCTCCCTCCACCCCTTCCCTCCACCCCTTCCATCTCCCCTTCCCTCCCCAGTACCTCCACCTCAAGTTCTTGTTTTGACCGAGGTGTGTGTGTTGTGTTGAGGGGGAGAGTAGGAGTGGAGGGGAGAGTAGGAGGGGTTGGGGAGGGTAGGGGAGTGGAGGGGAGAGTAGGAGGGGTTGGGGAGAGTAGATGACGATGGTGAAAAGGTCATGATAGTGTAATGTGTTAGTGATGGTGTTGTGGTGATGGTGATAGTGTAATAGTGACGAGAGAGAGAGAGAGAGAGAGTATTTGATATCCACCACACACACAACAGTACTACCAACGTCCGTCATTTTCACAGTACTATTTACCGTGTGTGTGTGTGTGTGTGACCCCCAACTTCAAAATATTCCTGGAAGCAGTGTCAGAATTTCAGTACACACTACATTTTTTTGTAGAGAAAGAAGGGGTGAAAGAAGGGGTGAAAGAGTAGGGATGAAAGAAGGGGTGAAAGAGTAGGGATGAAAGAAGGGGTGAAAGAGTAGGGATGAAAGAAGGGGTGAAAGAGTAGGGATGAAAGAAGGAAGTTATAGTTCGGAAACTTAAGAAATTCAGGAGGAGGTAAGAGAGGGCGGGCTGTTAGGGTTGTGTCATGGGTTAGTTATTGTCTGTCGGTACAGGCATTAGACATCCTACCCTGTCCCATATATGGGTGTTTTAAGGGCCTTATATCATTTTCTGCCCATGGCGTGATTCCTGCAGCCCAATCTTTACACACACACATACCAACCTCCCCTCCCCTCGGTAAGACAGCTTAAGCAGTTGTAAAGTTAATACCACAAACAGCAGGAGCAAAGTTTATTACATCAGCATATCCTCCTTCCCTCCCTCCCTCCACTCCCTCCCTCCACTCCCTTCCAAGGCCTGCCCCTCCCCTACACACCCCACCCAACCCCCTCCATTGCCCACCCCACCACTCATAAACTCCGCCTGGTGACATCATTTATCACACCGATATTAACTTACCCAGCAGTACCTCTTCATACTATGAGCACCACTCAAATATTAAAATTACAGGTGGTCCAAAATGAAGCCCTAAGATTCGTCACAGGTGAAAGATACTCCTTCACCAGAACCACAGCCGAGATACATAGAGACCTAAGAATAACCAGCAGCTGCACACCCTGGCCAGCAGAGTCTGGCAAAAGATAGAACGATCAGAGTAAGAACTCCTTCAAAGACTCCCACCAGATAATGACAACAACCATACATGGTTCCCAAAAAGTTACCAAATCTCAAAAGGTCCATTACCACCCCCGATCTATACGGCCAGGCAATAGACAACCTCCCTAGACCAGCATCCGCCAGTAGGGTCGGCGGAATATGAAATAAGGCCCTTAAAACACCCATATATGGGACAGGGTAGGCTGTCTAGTGCTTGTACCGACAGACAATAACTAACCCATGACACAACCCAAACACACTATTAGCTTAGCTAGGCGGTCAGCCCGTCCCCTCTTACCTCCTCCTAAATTTCTTCAATTTCCGAACTATAATTCCCTCCCTCCACCCCTTCTTTCTCTACACACACACAAAAATAACTCCCATCTCTCCCCACCCCACCGAGTCACTCTTTGAAGTGGGTTAGGTTAGGTTAGGTTAGGTAAGCCGTGTTTCCTTAGAACTAAAAATGTGAAGCTCTTGGATTTCATTTACTGTGTTAACATGGTTATGAGAAAGTCTTAAAAGCGTCTAGTGTTGTGTGTGTACATGCGTGTGTTGTGTGTGTGTGTGTGCAAACAAAAACACACACACACACCTCACGAGACACATTGCCACAGTGAACAAAGCCAAGAGGAGAATTAATAAACTGTATTACAACTATTTCCTCATCTCCACAACAGGGAAATTAGTAGACTTTACGAGGAAACTTTAGGGGATATTTCCTGCCCGGGTATATTAGCAACACAACCTAACCTAACCTGTGACGGGGAAGGTGTACATTATGGTCACACACACACACACACACACACACACACACACACACACACACACCACAAATTACAGCCAAAAATATATAGTGTAAGGTGTGTAATAATAATAATAATAATAATAATAATAATAATAATAATAATAATAATAATAATAATAATAAACGGTTTATTGAAAGAGCACGGCCGTCGGAAGGCTGAAAATTTATACAGTTACACAATTGGGGAATGGGTCCCTTAATTGACAAATAATTAGTGTTTGTGTGTGTGTGGGGGGGGGGGATGAGGTGTCTGATAGGGATGGGTGGGTACAGGTGAGAGGAAGAGGGGACGGGGATAGGGGATAGGGGAGCTTAATTCACCTGATGATTAAACTATCGCTACCTGGGTGGTTAGGGTAGGTTATGTTTGGTTACTCAGGGTAGAGGTAGTTAAGGACGTGGGTTAACTGTGTTAGTGTCCCGTGATTCTCTGGCTGTTAACTCAGTGTGTCGGAGGCGTGTTAGTATGGCTGACCCACACTCACTAGACTTATCGAGAGAAATTCTGAGTTTGGCGGCGGTTGTTGTGGTTGTTGTTGTTGTTGTTGGTGTTGGTTGGTGTGGTGGTGGTGGTGGTGGTAATGGCGGTTGTTGTTGGTGGTGGTGGTGACGGTGGTGGTGGTGGTGGTGACAGTGGTAGGAGTGGTTGTGGTAGTAGTACTAGCATTTTGTGGTAGTGGCATTCCAAGACCTCACTCTCTCTCCAATTCCTTCATTATTTCTCTTCCCTCCCTCATCATCCTCTCCCCCTCCTCCACTCCCCCCCCCTCCTTCGGTCGTGCCCTAGTAAGCCTGCACCTCCTGACGAAGCAGCTGGCAGGCCGACCCCCTCCCCCCCCCTCCCCTCCCTGACACAACCACTGGCTCCTCTGGTGATCAATCTTTCCGCCGCCGCACCACCACCACTACCACCACCACCACTACTACTACCACATCACCGCCACTACCACCACTACTACCACACTACCCCCCACCACCACCACTACCACTGCCACCAACGACCCTGCCAGCCTAGGCCACATGACTAAATTTTTACCACAAATTCTGAAGTTCCCCCCTCACCTCCCCCCTCACCTCGCCCCCTCATCCCCCTCACCTCACCCCCCCCACCTCAGTTATGTATCCTGCTTCAACCAATCTCCCTCAGAAAAAGAACTTCCTCTACCTCATCAACACTCGTAAATATGTGTGAAGGAAGAGACCCTCTCCCCCCTCTCACCAAACCGGTTTAAGTGTATTCCTTTACCATAACACTCATCTCTTACCATTACAGTAAATCCGGTTAATAATCCCGAACAGACTCTTAACCGGCCTCAAGATAAAGGGAGACAGTAAAAGCCGCAATAATTGAGTCCCTCGCAGCTCTGTCGTAAAAGCCACAAGATTCAGATGCGTCCCAGGCAGAATTTCCTTAGTTACCCCCATGAATAATATCATTTTCTTTCAGTAACAAGAGTGTCCTCGGTCTGGCGCCTCTGATTCAAGAATAAATATACTTTGTGATGAGTTGTAGCTCAAGTGGAGGACGACCTGGGGCAGTGACGCCGGTTAATACTAGAGAGAGAGAGAGAGAGAGAGAGAGAGAGAGAGAGAGAGAGAGTACTGGGTCGCTGCTGATGAAAACGTTACTCGGGGATGGTGGTGGGGATGGGTAGGGGGAGAAGGTGATGGGGAGGGGATGTGGTGGGGATGGGTAGGGGGAGGTGGTGATGGGGAGGTGGTAGGATGGGGAGGTGGGTGGTAGGATGGGGAGGGGGTGAGTTTGGGGTGGGGAGGATGGGGAGGTGGTGACGGGGAGGGGGTAGTGGGGTGGGGATGTGGTAGGGAGGGGGAGGGGTTTGAGGTTCAGGGAATCTTCTCTTCATAGGTCTCTCTCTCTCTCTCTCTCTCTCTCTCTCTCTCTCTCAGGGAGGCCACAGGGCGCGACAATTGGGCAGGTCTCCCTTTAAGTTGTAACTCAACTCGAGGTATAGAACAAGACAAAGGCTGGTCTATAGGGCACTATGTTCATCTGACACCCCCCTCTCTCAGCTAGGTAGGGGGTCCCTCTCTCAGCTAGGTAGGGGGTCCCTCTCTCAGCTAGGTAGGGGGTCCCTCTCTCAGCTAGGTAGGGGGTGCCTCTCTCAGCTAGTAGGGGTCCCTCTCTCAGCTGGTAGGGGTCCTCTCTCAGCTAGGTTGGGGGTGCCTCTCTCAGCTTGGTAGGGGGTCCCTCTCTCAGCTTGGTAGGGGGTCCCTCTCTCAGCTAGGTAGGGGGTGCCTCTCTCAGCTAGGAAGGGGGTCCCTCTCTCAGCTAGGAAGGGGGTCCCTCTCTCAGCTTGGTAGGGGGTTCCTCTCTCAGCTAGGTAAGGGGTCCCTCTCTCAGCTAGGTAGGGGGTGCCTCTCTCAGCTAGGAAGGGGGTCCCTCTCTCAGCTTGGTAGGGGGTTCCTCTCTCAGCTAGGTAGGGGGTGCCTCTCTCAGCTAGGTAGGGGGTGCCTCTCTCAGCTAGGTAGGGGGTCCCTCTCTCAGCTAGGTAGGGGGTCCCTCTCTCAGCTAGGTAGGGGGTCCCTCTCTCAGCTAGGTAGGGGGTCCCTCTCTCAGCTAGGTAGGGGGTCCCTCTCTCAGCTTGGTAGGGGGTTCCTCTCTCAGCTAGGTAGGGGGTCCCTCTCTCAGCTTGGTAGGGGGTCCCTCTCTCAGCTAGGTAGGGGGTGCCTCTCTCAGCTAATGAGGTGCCGAGAAAGATAGAAAAGGAGTGTGAGAGAGAGAGAGAGAGAGAGAGAGAGAGAGAGAGAGAGAGAGAGAGAGAGAGAGAGAGTTCTAATCACAATATAATATCTCCTAAAAATAAAATAAAGATTAGACCAACTACTGATTGGTCCATCGATTCAAGAACCATTTGGATTAGGTTCTTGAACTACCAATCATCTCAACCCCACAAGATATCGAATGGTGATTGGCCAGTCCCACAAGATATCGAATGGTGATTGGCCAGTCCCCCAGATAATCGAATGGTGATTGGCCAGTCCCTCTCGGAGATGACATGACTCGCCCCAATCGTTGTTCCCTTTTAATGAACGACTTTAAGGTAATTAATTGGGTAAGCGGCAGTTAATTATGCACGTAATGAAGGTAATTATTGTATACTAGATCTGAATAATTAAAGTAATCTGAATAGTCATACATGCAATAGTTATATATCCCATAGTTATTGTATACAGGTTATTCAGACACTTTCACTACGACAACTATAATGTCCTTAGACTCGTGAATAAAATCTCCTTCAAAACGTTTAAAAATAATTCATGTATAATATGTTTTCCTTCATTCTTTAAGTATCAAATAATCTTCCAATTTAAATATTAATAATTGCCTACAAAATTATTAGATCCCTACAAAATTATTAAACTCCTACAAAATTATTAGATCCCTACAAAATTATTAGTCCTTTAAAATTATTAGACCCCTACAAAATTATTAGACTCGTCAACAACTTCCCAGTAACAACATCATGTACAGTATTTTCAGGTTGCACAATCACGCTACCATCTACTATTTCCAGGTTAGGAAACAAGAACAACACCGTTAAGGTCGTCTTTACAGATGCTCAGGCCATCAATCCGACCCTAAAAGACCCCCAACCTGTCTCCTCTACCTCCCCCCCCCCCCCCCGCCTTCAATGGGATGTTAAGATAAATGAGGCTTCACACACACACACACACACACACACACACAGAAAACCTCATTGGAAACCTTGGATAAACTGTACCATACACCTCAAAATATTACAGACGAGAATAATGAAAAAAAAAAAGTAGGAAGATTAATAAAATCCCACAAAAGACTTTAGACAAAAACACAAAAAAAAAAAACATAAAAACACTTCCAGAATCCATACCAGGAAAAACAAAAACACGTACTGGCAACTCAAAGGGAGAAGAATAATTTAAGAAACACAACAACACAAAAACAACAATACAACAAACACACAACAACAACAACATAAAAACAACACAACATATAAAATATCAACACAAAAACAGCAACAATAACAACTGCAACACGACTAAACAGACTGAGGGCGAACATATATTGGAAGCCTCTGGGGTGAATTACGTGGAAGCCTCCAGAGGATAACAGAATCCTTTAAACCGCTGTAAGGATTCTCCAGTCCTGCACGAAGACTCCCTCACGCGGAAAATTGGTTCCTTCTTGCCCGTAGATATTTTCTACCCCAGCGACACCGCGGCGCTTCACAAAACTCATTACAGGGGTGACACTTACGACCACAGACGGACTATAAGTGGTAGTGTGGCCCAGGGGGAATTATAAGGGGTAGTGTGGCCCGGGAGGACGAATTATAAGTGGTAGTGTGGCCCAGGGGGAATTATCAGTGGTGGTGGTAGTGTGGCCCAGGGGGAATTATCAGTGGTGGTAGTGTGGCCCAGGAGGAATTATCAGTGGTGGTAGTGTGGCCCAGGGGGAATTATCAGTGGTGGTAGTGTGGCCCAGGGGGAATTATCAGTGGTGGTAGTGTGGCCCAGGGGGAATTATCAGTGGTGGTAGTGTGGCCCAGGGGGAATTATCAGTGGTGGTAGTGTGGCCCAGGGGGAATTATCAGTGGTGGTAGTGTGGCCCAGGGGGAATTATCAATGGTGGTAGTGTGGCCCAGGATGAATTATCAGAAGTAGTGTGGCCCAGGAAAGAATTATCAATGATAGTGTGGCCCGGAGAAGACTGTGTTTTCATTAGCTAAACTGTAAAGGCTGTGTAACTATAAACAAACTGTCGGAAATACACACCAAGTTTGCTTCTTGAACGACGGGAATTAGACCATACGTGGGTGCTCTAACATTACCGTAGTCCCCCCTTTAACACACAACATTTTCTTTGGTGTATTGGAGAAAGAAAATGGTTCACAGCAGATCCATTCTTACTGACGGACGGACACGGGGACACGGACACGGGGACACGGACACACACGTACGTACGTTTATGGAACAATAGATTTGGGGATCACCTAAACATTAGTCCCACCAGCATATTTCACCATTAGATTAAACACCCTAGCGCTACCTGGGTGGGGTGGGGTTAGGCTAGGGAGTTTAATCCTGGTGCCAAATAAGCTGGGGTGCCATATAAGCTGGGGTGCCAAATAAGCTGGGGTGCCAAATAAGCTGGGGTGCCAAATCTTTAGGTGATCTAATAACGAAATGGAGATGGGGAGGCTGTGTGAGGGAGGGAGGAGAGGATGAGGGAGGCTGTGTGAGGGAGGGAGGAGAGGATGAGGGAGGCTGTGTGAGGGAGGGAGGGAGGAGAGGATGAGGGAGGCTGTGTGAGGGAGGGAGGAGGAGAGTGTGAGGGAGGCTGTGTGAGGGAGGGATGGAGGAGAGGATGAGGGAGGCTGTGTGAGGGAGGGAGGAGAGGGAGGCTGTGTGAGGGAGGGAGGAGAGGGAGGCTGTGTGAGGGAGGGAGGAGAGGGAGGCTGTGTGAGGGAGGGAGGAGAGGGAGGCTGTGTGAGGGAGGGAGGAGAGGGAGGCTGTGTGAGGGAGGGAGGAGAGGGAGGCTGTGTGAGGGAGGGAGGAGAGGATGAGGGAGGCTGTGTGAGGGAGGGAGGAGAGGATGAGGGAGGCTGTGTGAGGGAGGGAGGAGAGGATGAGGGAGGCTGTGTGAGGGAGGGAGGAGAGGATGAGGGAGGCTGTGTGAGGGAGGGAGGAGAGGATGAGGGAGGCTGTGTGAGGGAGGGAGGAGAGGATGAGGGAGGCTGTGTGAGGGAGGGAGGAGAGGATGAAGGAGGCTGTGTGAGGGAGGGAGGAGAGGATGAGGGAAGCTGTGTGAGGGAGGGAGGAGAGGGAGGCTGTGTGAGGGAGGGAGGAGAGGGAGGCTGTGTGAGGGAGGGAGGAGAGGGAGGCTGTGTGAGGGAGGGAGGAGAGGATGGGGGAGGCTGTGTGAGGGAGGGAGGAGAGGATGAGGGAGGCTGTGTGAGGGAGGAGGAGAGATGAGGGAGGCTGTGTGAGGGAGGGAGGAGAGGATGAGGGAGGCTGTGTGAGGGAGGGAGGAGAGGATGAGGGAGGCTGTGTGAGGGAGGGAGGAGAGGATGAGGGAGGCTGTGTAAGGGAGGGAGGAGAGGATGAGGGAGGCTGTGTGAGGGAGGGAGGAGAGGATGAGGGAGGCTGTGTGAGGGAGGGAGGAGAGGATGAGGGAGGCTGTGTGAGGGAGGGAGGAGAGGATGAGGGAGGCTGTGTGAGGGAGGGAGGAGAGGATGAGGGAGGCTGTGTAAGAGAGGGAGGAGAGGATGAGGGGGCTGTGTGAGGGAGGGAGGAGAGGATGAGGGAGGCTGTGTGAGGGAGGGAGGAGAGGATGAGGGAGGCTGTGTGAGGGAGGGAGGAGAGGATGAGGGAGGCTGTGTGAGGGAGGGAGGAGAGGATGAGGGAGGCTGTGTGAGGGAGGGAGGAGAGGATGAGGGAGGCTGTGTGAGGGAGGGAGGAGAGGATGAGGGAGGCTGTGTGAGGGAGGGAGGAGAGGATGAGGGAGGCTGTGTGAGGGAGGGAGGAGAGGGAGGCTGTGTGAGGGAGGGATGAGAGGATGAGGGAGGCTGTGTGAGGGAAGGAGGAGAGGGAGGCTGTGTGAGGGAGGGAGGAGAGGATGAGGGAGGCTGTGTGAGGGAGGGAGGAGAGGATGAGGGAGGCTGTGTGAGGGAGGGAGGAGAGGGAGGCTGTGTGAGGGAGGGAGGAGAGGATTAGGGAGGCTGTGTGAGGGAAGGAGGAGAGGATTAGGGAGGCTGTGTGAGGGAGGGACGAGAGGATGAGGGAGGCTGTGTGAGGGAGGGAGGGAGGCTGTGTGAGGGAGGCTGTGAGGGAGGGAGGAGAGGATGAGGGAGGCTGTGTGAGGGAGGGAGGAGAGGATGAGGGAGGCTGTGTGAGGGAGGGAGGAGAGGATGAGGGAGGCTGTGTGAGGGAAGGAGGAGAGGGTGAGGGAGGCTGTGTGAGGGAGGGAGGAGAGGATGAGGGAGGCTGTGTGAGGGAGGGAGGAGAGGATGAGGGAGGCTGTGTGAGGGAGGGAGGAGAGGGAGGCTGTGTGAGGGAGGGAGGAGAGGATGAGGGAGGCTGTGTGAGGGAGGGAGGAGAGGGTGAGGGAGGCTGTG
This sequence comes from Homarus gammarus, assembly GCA_958450375.1. Classification (NCBI taxonomy): domain Eukaryota; kingdom Metazoa; phylum Arthropoda; class Malacostraca; order Decapoda; family Nephropidae; genus Homarus; species Homarus gammarus. The sequence continues at coordinate 243,995 of CAUDMG010003834.1, forward strand.
TGAGGGAGGGAGGAGAGGATGAGGGAGGCTGTGTGAGGGAGGGAGGAGAGGATGAGGGAGGCTGTGTGAGGGAGGGAGGAGAGGATGAGGGAGGCTGTGTGAGGGAGGGAGGAGAGGGAGGCTGTGTGAGGGAGGGAGGAGAGGGAGGCTGTGTGAGGGAGGGAGGAGAGGAGAGGATGAGGGAGGCTGTGTGAGGGAGGGAGGAGAGGATGAGGGAGGCTGTGTGAGGGAGGGAGGAGAGGATGAGGGAGGCTGTGTGAGGGAGGGAGGAGAGGATGAGGGAGGCTGTGTGAGGGAGGGAGGAGAGGATGAGGGAGGCTGTGTGAGGGAGGGAGGAGAGGATGAGGGAGGCTGTGTGAGGGAGGGAGGAGAGGGAGGCTGTGTGAGGGAGGGAGGAGAGGATGAGGGAGGCTGTGTGAGGGAGGGAGGAGAGGATGAGGGAGGCTGTGTGAGGGAGGGAGGAGAGGGAGGCTGTGTGAGGGAGGGAGGAGAGGATGAGGGAGGCTGTGTGAGGGAGGGAGGAGAGGATGAGGGAGGCTGTGTGAGGGAGGGAGGAGAGGATGAGGGAGGCTGTGTGAGGGAGGGAGGAGAGGATGAGGGAGGCTGTGTGAGGGAGGGAGGAGAGGATGAGGGAGGCTGTGTGAGGGAGGGAGGAGAGGATGAGGGAGGCTGTGTGAGGGAGGGAGGAGAGGATGAGGGAGGCTGTGTGAGGGAGACAGGGTGGGGGTTGAGCCTCCTGCGTCAGTTCTTCACTCAATATAACACCACAAGTCCACCCGATGCTGGTGATCGCCCCAGGCCTCCGTATTACACCACTATGGAGGGGAGGGTAGAGGGGGAGTGGAACGGTGGAGGGGTGATGGGAGGGGTGATGGGAGGGGATGATATGTTCACCCTTACGTCACCTCCTCACTCTCACCCTTACATTACCTCCTCACTCTCACCCTTACGTCACCTCCTCACTCTCACCCTTACGTCACCTCCTCACTCTCACCCTTACGTCACCTCCTCACTCTCACCCTTACGTCACCTCCTCACTCTCACCCTTACGTCACCTCCTCACTCTCACCCTTACGTCACCTCCTCACTCTCACCCTTACGTCACCTCCTCACTCTCACCCTTACGTCACCTCCTCACTCTCACCCTTACGTCACCTCCTCACTCTCACCCTTACGTCACCTCCTCACTCTCACCCTTACGTCACCTCCTCACTCTCACCCTTACGTCACCTCCTCACTCTCACCCTTACGTCACCTCCTCACTCTCACCCTTACGTCACCTCCTCACTCTCACCCTTACGTCACCTCCTCACCCTTACGTCACCTCCTCACCCTTACGTCACCTCCTCACCCTTACGTCACCTCCTCACCCTTACGTCACCTCCTCACTCTCACCCTTACGTCACCTCCTCACTCTCACCCTTACATCACCTCCTCACTCTCACCCTTACATCACGTCCTCACTCAACATTCAACATACACACGACAGGCTGAGGTTCAAGCTTTCCTATGCCCCCCGCCCCGCCCCTTACCTCACCCCCTGCCCCTCACCCCCTGCACCCTGCCCCTCACCTCGCCCCGCCCCCCGCCGGGAACATAATGAACCACACCCATTTTATGTCTCTCACTCCGGGTCTACAAGCATCACTCGAGCTCCGCCAGTACACCCGATTCTCACCCTAGGGCGCCGGCTAGGTGAGGTATTCAGGAGGTCGGTGAGGTATTCAAGAGGTCGGTGAGCTATTCAGGAGGTCGGTGAGCTATTCAGGAGGTCGGTGAGCTATTCAGGAGGTCGGTGAGCTATTCAGGAGGTCGGTGAGCTATTCAAGAGGTCGGTGAGCTAATCCGGGGGGTCGGTGAACTATTCAGGGGGGTAGATGAGCTATTAACCAAATTTCATGACAAATTTACAAGACGTAATGACGACCATAACTAGTAACGAAACACGAACGATCCCTGTGTACTGCCAGTGACAACAGATTACCTGGAGATGAGCTCCCTCCTCCCTCAAGCTTGTTTCACCTGACGATCAAACACCTGTAACGTTACCTTGGGGGTTAGATTAGGTTAGGTTGGGTTAAGGTTGGGTTTTGGTTGGGTTATGTTGGGTTAAGTTGGGTTGGGATAGATTGCTGGGTTAGGTTAGGTTAAATGGGTTGTCTTGGGTTAGATTGGTTGGATTAAATTGGTTAGATTAGATTAGGACTTGCTTAGGTCAGATTAGAACTAGGTTAAGTTAGCATTAAGGTGTTTAATCAATAGGTGAATTAAGCTAGGAAGGAGAGGTGCTAATCTTCAGGTGATCAGCTAAACCCAATTCACGAACTGTAATCCAAAAACATCACCAAAAATTATTGTCAGAAAATCCACCAATGGTCCATTGAAATTAACACAACAAATCTCTCAACTTATAAAGGGGTCGAATTAGCTATCAACTTCATCTACCGCCACTGCTAAGGAACAATCGGTCACTATATATATTTACAAAACTGTCGGGGAAACATTGATTCTCTCCCTCTCGGCCTACACCCTCAGCTCGGGAGACAAAAGGCCCTCGGCGTGAAAGTCCCCCTGGGGCCGAGGAGCTGAACAGACAGAGATTGACAGGAAGATTGCGAAGTTGATTGCCTTTGGCGGGAAGTCAATTACGAGTGAGGGAATGAGAATGTCCTTCCCTTTGTCATTCTTCCCGTGTCGTGACTTTTTCAATTTTGCCAAACATTGGAGAGAGCGCGAAAAGTTGTCAGAGTCGGCGGTGATGCCATCTTGGCGTCTAGCAGCGTTGACACCACCTTAAGCCAGCGTTGACACCACCTTAGCTTTTCAAGATCAGGTGACAGCAGCAACAATTGTTATCATGATAGGTTAGGTTAGGTTAGGTTAGATAAGGTTGATATAGAATCCTTGGAAAGAATTCAGAGGAGAATGACAAGACTAATCCCTGGCATTAGGAACCTTGAGTACAGAGACAGGTTAAAGCATCTTAATTTGCACTCCCTCGAAAGACGTAGAGTGAGGGGCGACCTGATAGAGGTGTATAAATGGAAGTCAGGGCTAAACAAAGGGGACATTACAAAGGTACTCAAACTATCGAACTCGTAATAAATTCGGCGCGAGATAGGTTAGGTTAGGTTAGGTTATAGGTTAAATTAGGTTAGATTAAGTTATGTTTGGTAAAAGTTGATTAATATTAAAAACCAGTTTGGGGTGTCTAATCTTGTGATGATCCACACGCCATATCAACATGGTCTTCTCCCTCACCCCCAGCCGCAGTCAACTAACATTGTCCTGGGAGAAGCTGGGGGGTTTTGCGCTGGAGATGGCGGCGTAAGGGGAGGGGGAAGGGGAGGGGGGAAAGGAAGGGGAAGGGGAGGGGGAAGGGGAGGTTCATCAAGGACAAGGAAGTAGGAACGAACAAAGGAGTATTAAAGATAAAAATTCCGGGAGGAGGAGGAGGGGAAGGAGGAGGAGGAGGAGGAAGAGGAGGACGGGAAGGACGGGAAGGAGGGGAAGGAGGAGGAGGAGGGGAAGGAGCAGGAGGAGGGGTATCTGCGTCACCCACGTTTTCTGTGATAGAACTCTCTCTCTCTCTCTCTCTCTCTCTCTCTCTCTCTCTCTCTCTCTCTCCTTTCCCACACCTCGCAGCGGTAGCACTGTCGCCCCCCCCCCTCCCCCACTAGACACTGGTCCAAGGGGAGACAGGATGTGAGGGACCCAAGAAGAGGGGAGAAAGGGAAGGGGGGAGAGGAGAGGGAATAGGGGAAGGAAGAGAGGAGAGGGAAGAGGGGAAGAAGGGAGAAAAAGAGGGAAGAGAGGAAGCAGAAGGGAAGAGGGAGAAGGAAGGGAAAGGGGGGGGGGAAAGGAGGGAAGAGGGGAAGCATGAGGGGAGGGAGGGGAGGGGTAAGGTTGAGGTAGGAGAGGAAGTAGGGGTGAAAATGAAGACGGGAAGAGAGAGAGAGAGAGAGAGAGAGAGAGAGAGAGAGAGAGAGAGAGAGAATACCTCATTTATGCCCCTGTCAGAGGACTCTTTTAACTGCTTCTAATATCAAACTTAATAGTGGACAATAAACCGGTCTTGATGAGGTTAACTTAAGATAAGACGTCACGGTAGTCTAACTTAATTTGAACAGCCACCTCCCACCCCCCCATTAAACGACTCTAAGTGACCTCTTATGACCTTACTAAACCAGCCTCATTATCTGTCACTAAGGCGAGGCTCTACACTGACGACCAGGATAACTTTGTGTCACCCTAGATAACATTGTGTCACCCTGTATAACATTGTGTCACCCTAGATAACAATGTGTCACCCTGTATAACATTGTGTCACCCTGTATAACATTGTGTCACCCTGTATAACATTGTGTCACCCAGTATAACATTGTGTCACCCTAGATAACATTGTGTCACCCAGTATAACATTGTGTCACCCTGTATAACATTGTGTCACCCTAGATAACATTGTGTCACCCTGTATAACATTGTGTCACCCTGTATAACATTGTGTCACCCTAGATAACATTGTGTCACCCTAGATAACATTGTGTCACCCTGTATAACAATGTGTCACCCTGTATAACATTGTGTCACCCTGTATAACAATGTGTCACCCTGTATAACATTGTGTCACCCTGTATAACATTGTGTCACCCTAGATAACATTGTGTCACCCTGTATAACATTGTGTCACCCTGTATAACATTGTGTCACCCTAGATAACATTGTGTCACCCTAGATAACATTGTGTCACCCTGTATAACAATGTGTCACCCTGTATAACATTGTGTCACCCTGTATAACAATGTGTCACCCTGTATAACATTGTGTCACCCTAGATAACATTATGTCGCCCTGTATAACATTGTGTCACCCTGTATAACATTGTGTCACCCTGTATAACATTGTGTCACCCTGTATAACATTGTGTCACCCTGTATAACAATGTGTCACCCTAGATAACATTGTGTCACCCTGTATAACAATGTGTCACCCTGTATAACATTGTGTCACCCTGTATAACAATGTGTCACCCTGTATAACAATGTGTCACCCTGTATAACATTGTGTCACCCTAGATAACATTATGTCGCCCTGTATAACATTGTGTCACCCTGTATAACATTGTGTCACCCAGTATAACATTGTGTCACCCTAGATAACATTGTCACTGAGTGTAATCTTGGGGAAGAGTCGCTGGGATACTACGTCACCATCCAACACGAGTCACCATCCAACACAAGTCACCATCAGTCACCATCCAATACGAGTCACCATCCAACACGAGTCACCATCAGTCACCATCCAACACAAGTCACCATCAGTCACCATCCAATACGAGTCACCATCAGTCACCATCCAACACGAGTCACCATCAGTCACCATCCAACACGAGTCACCATCAGTCACCATCCAATACGAGTCACCATCCAACACGAGTCACCATCAGTCACCATCCAACACGAGTCACCATCAGTCACCATCCAACACGAGTCACCATCAGTCACCATCCAATACGAGTCACCATCAGTCACCATCCAACACGAGTCACCATCAGTCACCATCCAACACGAGTCACCATCAGTCACCATCCAATACAAGTCACCATCAGTCACCATTCAATACGAGTCACCATCCAACACAAGTCACCATCAGTCACCATCCCAAATTCTAACAAGGGATGGAGTGTGTACCAAGTTTGTGTTTGTATTCATGTTATTCTGTAGTCAAATGGAATTGGATAATACAATTTCCCCATCTGGATAACCTAAGTTTCCCCAGCTGGATAACCGAAGTTTCCCCAGCTGGATAACCGAAGTTTCCCCAGCTGGATAAACTAAGTTTCCCCAGCTGGATAACCTAAGTTTCCCCAGCTGGATAACCAAAGTTTCCCCAGCTGGATAACCAAAGTTTCCCCAGCTGGATAAACTAAGTTTCCCCAGCTGGATAACCTAAATTTCCCCAGCTGAATAATACAAGTTTCCCCAGCTGGATAAACAAAGTTTCCCCAGCTGGATAACCTAAGTTTCCCCAGCTGGATAAACAAAGTTTCCCCAGCTGGATAACCTAAGTTTCCCCAGCTGGATTACCTAAGTTTCCCCAGTGTTGTAATAACTCCTTTCCGTTACCAAGGTTACCGCTAGAAATACGACGACCGCTCGCATTAGCAACAGCGCCTAGAAATTCCCATTTTCTGTGGACTTGACACACCAAACCTCGCTATTCTGCATAACGTGATGACAAGTTACATAATGTACCACCTAAAACAAACAACCTCACCACTAACCTTACCTCTATATTCTATAATATGAGCCATGATAATTTTTAAGAGAGTTTCTAAAAATACACCAGGGAAGTAAACAGAGAGAACGATAGCTATTAAAGGGGAGACTTGCGCATCTATTTTTAGCTCTCGTGTTATGTGGCCTTGGTCGTACCGTCTCTCTCTCTCTCTCTCTCTCTCTCTCTCTCTCTCTCTCTCCTGCGCTAATGGAACTCCGTACATTGGATTAGGGGACTGTTCCAACGACTCGTGTTAAAGAGAGGGAGTTTAGTAATCCTCATGGGGGGATGAGGGGAGGAGGTGGGGGGGGGGGGATTATTGGATAGGACTGAGAGAGTAGATAGAGCACCTTGGCTGAGACAGTTATATGATATGGAGGATGACCATCTTGAAGGTAGGGGAGGGGGGATGAAGGAGGAGGGGAGGAAGGTGAAGATGAATGTAAGGGGGAAAGGGGAGAAGAGGGAATGGAGAGGGGCAGGAAAGGAGACGGTGAGAGAGTAAGAGGAATGATGGGTAAGGGAGAGTAAGTAATGAATAGAGGAGAAAGGAAGAGCAGCTGACAAAGGGAGAGAAGGGAGGGAGTGTTAAGGGAGGACAGGAGGAGGGGGGAGTGTTAAGGGAGGACAGGAGAAGGGGGAGTGTTAAGGGAGGGCAGGAGGAGGGAGGGAGTGCTAAGGGAGGGCAGGAGGGAGGAGTGTTAAGAGAGGGAGGGAGGGAGGGAGGGAGTGTTAAGGGAGGGCAGGAGGAGGGAGGGAGTGTTAAGGGAGGGCAGGAGGGAGGAGGGAGTGTTAAGGGAGGGCAGGAGGAGGGAGGGAGTGTTAAGAGAGGGAGGGAGGGAGTGTTAAGGGAGGGCAGGAGGAGGGAGGGAGTGTCAAGGGGGGAAGGAGGGAGGGAGGGTTAAGGGAGGGCAGGAGGAGGGAGGGAGTGTTAAGGGAGGGAACCACTGGATCTCTGCACCACTGGATCTCTGCACCACTGGATCTCTGCACCACTGTATCACTACACCACTGGATCTCTGCACCACTGTATCACTACACAACTGGATCTCTGCACCACTGGATCACTACACCACTGGATCTCTGCACCACTGTATCACTACACCACTGGATCTCTGCACCACTGTATCACTACACCACTGGATCTCTGCACCACTGTATCACTACACCACTGGATCTCTGCACCACTGTATCACTACACCACTGGATCTCTGCACCACTGTATCACTACACCACTGGATCTCTGCACCACTGTATCACTACACCACTGGATCTCTCCACCACTGGATCACTACACCACTGGATCTCTGCACCACTGTATCACTACACCACTGGATCTCTGCACCACTGCATCACTACACCACTGGATCTCTGCACCACTGTATCACTACACCACTGGATCTCTGCACCACTGCAATTACGAAGGGTCTGGTAAAGCTAAGGTGAGAACCGCCATCATTTCGTTAGGTATAAAGCTCGGCGCCACAGAAGACCACGAACTGGTGCTGAGGGGTGGGGGGGTGGTGAGTGGGGGGCGTGGTGAGAGGGGGGCGTGGTGAGAGGGGGGGCATGGTGAGAGGGGGGGCATGGTGAGAGGGGGGGCATGGTGAGAGGGGGGGGCATGGTGAGAGGGGGGGCATGGTGAGAGGGGGGGGCATGGTGAGAGGGGGGGGCATGGTGAGTGGGGGGGGGGCGTGGTGAGTGGGGGGGGGCGTGGTGAGTGGGGGGGGGCGTGGTGAGTGGGGGGGGGCGTGGTGAGTGGGGGGGGGCGTGGTGAGTGGGGGGGCGTGGTGAGTGGGGGGGGGGGTGGGGAGTGGGGGGGGGGGCGTGGTGAGTGGGGGGGGGCGTGGTGAGGGGGGGGGGGCGGGGTGAGTGGGGGGGGGCGTGGTGAGTGGGGGGGTGGGGGGGAGGGGGGGGGCGTGGTGAGAGGGGGGACGTGGTGAGAGGGCGGGGGCGTGGTGAGAGGGCGGGGGCGTGGTGAGAGGGCGGGGGCGTGGTGAGAGGGCGGGGGCGTGGTGAGAGGGCGGGGGCGTGGTGAGAGGGGGGGGGCATGGTGAGCGGGGGGGCGTGGTGAGTGGGGGGGCGTGGCGAGGGGGGGGGCGTGGCGAGGGGGGGGCGTGGCGAGGGGGGGGGGCGTGGTGAGAGGGGCAATGGGAGGGAGAGACAAGAGAGAGGGGAGAGGAACGAGGGTTAGGGTAAAGGGAAAGTGATAGGGAGGGGAGAGGGGAGAGGGAGGGGAGAGGGGAGAGGAGAGGGGAGAGGGAGGGGAGGATAGAAAGGTAGATATAGGGAGGGAGGAAAGGAAGGAAAGAGGGAAAAAATTCGACAGAAAAGAAGGAATACAGGATAGGGTGGGTAAGGAAAGGAAGGATGAGAGATAGAAGGAAGGAAAGAATGAAGGAAGGAAAGGAAGGAAAGAGGAGAAAGATGAACGAAGGAAAGGAAGAAGGAAGGGGAGTTAGGAGATGGGAGGAAGGAAGGAATGATGGGGGTTATAGATATGAGAAGGAGAAGGAAGAGAAGGAGGAAGAGGAAGAGAAGGAAGAGAAGAAGAAGAAGAAAGAGGAATAGAAAGAGAAGAGAAACAAGAAGAGACTACAAAGCGAACGTGAAATAGCCAAACGTGATGAATTATGGACACTAGATACATCGATAAGCGAGAGGGTAAAAGACAACATGTAATGAATAAGAGGCGAAAGACAAAGGGTGATAAATGGGGAGAGGGAAGAATAATTGTGTTTTTTTTTTTCATTATGGGTCAACACAAAGTAATGTTATATATATGCCTGGGAATGAATGACACACACACACACACACACACACACGTATTATTATTATTATTATTATTATTATTATTATTATTATTGTTGTTGTCAGTTTTTATAGAACGACCTCATCTACTTTTTACGAGTTGGGAAGATAAGGGAAGGGGGAAGGAGAGGGGAAGGGGAAGAGAGGGGAAGGGGGAAGGAGAGGGGAAGGGGGAAGGAAAGGAAGGGGGAAGGAGAAAGGAAGGGGGAAGGAGAGGAAGGGGGAAGGGGGAAGAGAGAGGAAGGGGGAAGGAGAGGAAGGGGAGAAGAGGGGAAGGGGGAGGAAGGGGGAAGGAGAGGAAGGGGAAAGGAGAGGAAGGGGAGAAGAGGGGAAGGGGAAGAAGAGGGAAAGGGGGAAGAGAGGGGAAGGGGGAAGAGAGGGGAAGGGGGAAGGAGAGGAAGGGGAGAAGAGGGGAAGGGGGAGGAAGGGGGAAGGAGAGGAAGGGGGAAGAGAGAGGAAGGGGAATGGAGAGGAAGGGAAGAAGAGGGGAAGGGGGAAGAGAGGGGAAGGGGGAAGAGAGGGGAAGGGGGAAGAGAGGGGAAGGGGGAAGAGAGAGGAAGGGGGAAGGAGAGGGGAAGAGGGAAGGAGGGGAAGGGGGAAGGAGAGGAAGGGGGAAGGAGAGGAAGGGGGAAGGAGAGGAAGGGGGAAGGAGAGGAAGGGGATGAAAGTGAGAAGGGGATTTAGAGGAAAAGAAAAAAGGGAGGAGGAAGGGTGGAAAAGGGGGAAGGCAGAAAAGGGGGGAGGGTGGAGAGGGGTTATATATGGTGTAGTGTGATGGCCGGAACCCAACACCATAATGGAGAGACCAACCCAAGACCTGAGTTGACACCATGAAGTTATACCACCACGTAACACAGCTAGTCTCTCTCTCTCTCTCTCTCTCTCTCTCTCTCTCTCTCTCTCTCTCTCTCTCTCTTCCATCTGTATGTGTCTGTCTGTCTTGGTCTTTTCCTCCTTCTCACTCTCCTCCTTTTCTTTTCCCTCGCCTCTTCTTCCTCTTCCTCTCACTCTCCTCTCCTCCCTCCCTCCTTGCTCTTCCTAATCACCACTCACACACACACACCACCCTTCCTTCCTTCCTCTTCTTCTTCCTTCCTCTTCCTCCTCCGCATATTTGCCTTGTCAATACCACAGGGAAGGCAGCCCGGAGGAGTCAACATAGTAGTCTACTCTCATCAACATATCGCAGCTCATGTGGTAAATATTAATATTATTTTTTTTTTTAAGATTCATATAATTGGTTATGATGATGTTTGTTGAAGAGAGAGAGAGAGAGAGAGAGAGAGAGAGAGAGAGAGAGAGAGAGAGAGAGAACGTGTGTCTGTCTATCTGCCTCTGTGTGTGTGTGTGTGTGTGTGTGTGGCAGATAAAAAATGACGAGGTCTCCCGAGTTCTCAAAAGTTGGGTTTATTAACATAACTCTGTACACATTTGCATTTAACGTCAGGGAGAGAGAGAGAGAGAGAGAGAGAGAGAGAGAGAGAGAGAGAGAGAGAGAGAGAGAGAGAGAGAGAGAGAGAGAGAGAGAGATTTTAAGGAAGATAAATAGAGAAGGAAAGAAAGAAAAAACAGACTCTATTAAAGAAACGCCTTCGAATCATTTGCATATGACCAAAAAAAACAAAAAAATAAATAAACAAAATCTCCCTCCTCGACCCCATAGATTCCCCAGTAAAAAGGAAAGAAACGTACACAACCAAACGTTTCGATCTCTGAAGTTTTGAATCACATCTCGAAGCAGCGTCGATGTCTCACCCCAAACGACTCGGCTCTTCCATTCACATTCAAACTAGTAGATATTTATAGGCAGCGAAAACACCTTTTGTGGGGAGATTCTGAAACTGTGGGGAAAATAGAGTAACTGGTCTCTCTCTCTCTCTCTCTCTCTCTCTCTCTCTCTCTCTCTCTCTCTCTCTCTCTCTTTCATTTTCTTTCATTTCTTTTATAGTTTACACAATCACACTGAATTCTCAAGGCCTGAAGACCAGACATCTTAAAGACTTGTGAGAAACCCCATCACCCCCCTCACCTTACCTCTCACCCCACCTCTCACCCCTCACCTTACCTCTCACCTCACCTCTCACCCCCCCTTAGAACATAAGAACATAAGAAAGTGGGATACTGCAGGAGGCCGACTGGCCCATACAGGGCAGATCCCTTTCACACCCATCCCAGCACTTCCATGTGCCTATCCAACTTCGTCTTGAAGCTCCCTAGCGTCCTCGATCCTACTATAGCACTCGGTAGCCTATTCCACATATCCACAACTCTATTACCAAACCAGTGCTTGCCTATATCTTTCTGAATCGGAATTTATCTAATTTAAAGCCATTTGTTCTAGTTATTTCGTTATTACTGAGCTTCAGAACATCTTCCATTTTACCCTTGTTAATCCCACTTACCCACTTGTACACCTCTATCATATCTCCCCTAACTCTACGCCTCTCTAATGAATGCAAGTCTAAGCTTTTCAGTCTTTCCTCATATGTAAGGTTTCTAATATTATGGATCATTTTTGTCATTCTTCTTTGTACTCTCTCCAAAGAATCTATGTCCATTCTATAATAAGGACACCAGAACTGAACCGCATAATCCATGTGTGGCCTCACTAATGCTAGGTAAAGTTTCAAGATAACGTCAGCAGTTCTGTTACTCACAGACCTAGATATGAACCCTAGAATCCTGTTTGCCTTGTTGCGAACGCTAATACATTGTTTTCTAGGTTTCAAGTCGTTGCTAACAAATACACCTAGATCTTTTTCACAAACTGAGTTTTCTATTTCCGTGTTACCTAGTTTATACTTAACGTTTGTATTCGTCTTCCCTATCTGTAGTACCTTGCATTTATCAGTATTAAAATTCATTTGCCAGTCTACTGACCACTCATGTAAGGTATCTAGATCTCTCACCCCACCTCTCACCCCCCCCCCCCCCTTCACCTTACCTCTCACCCCTCCTTCACCTTACCCGAAGTCTTCCTGGGTTACTACAGTAAAACCAGACATCTTAAAGACTCGTGATAAACCCGGCTTCTCCTCACCCCAAGTTGAGGGCCGTGACGCCAGGCTCCTCAGGGGGTGGGGAGGCAGTGAGTGAATGGCCGCAACAAATTGACTAACTTTCTTCACGAGTCGACTACGTGGCACACTTTGTCGACGCTCCCCTGTGGAACCTGGAATATGCTTCACGGTGGCTGGGAAGGAGAGAGGGGGAGGGGAGGGAAGGGATGTCGGGGTAAGAGAGACGAGAGACAGGTTAAGTTGGTGTGTGAAACAGACTGGGTCGGGTGTGTGAGACAGGCTGGGTCGGGTGTGTGAGATAGGCTGGGTTGGGTAGTTGAAACAGACTGGGTCGGGTGGATGAGACAGGCTGGGTCGGGTGGATGAGACAGGCTGGGTCGGGTGGTTGAGACAGGCTGGGTCGGGTGGTTGAGACAGGCTGGGTCGGGTGGTTGAGACAGGCTGGGTCGGGTGGTTGAGACAGGCTGGGTCGGGTGTGTGAGACAGGCTGGGTCGGGTGTGTGAGACAGGCTGGGTCGGGTGGGTGACACACACACCAAGTGTAACATTACTAAGTTAGTTTAATATTTAGTGTTTTAGCTGAGCAAGACGCGTGTATCCCTGACATCCTGCCCCCCCCCCCCCCCCCCCCACTCTTAAGGAAGGACGCGAGGTTAATGTCCACTAACCACACCAATGAATAAATCTTCATCCTAAACAACACAATTATCCAATAAGGGACTTTTAAACTACCTTCCTAGGATTCCTCAGCGACCTAGGAGAACCACTGTCACTCACTGCTAGAGAGAGAACAACACCTCACACCTGGGAGGAGAGCGAGGGAGGTTCACCTGGGCGGGATAATGTGGCGCACGGAGAGAGGACTTGGGGTCTGGCTTAACAGTATAATGGTATCCCACTGCCGCAGGATTGGACGCTGCAGGTGCCGTTGCAGTAAGAACTCGAGATACCCTGACGTTACCTGTTTTACGAACAGGATGCAGGTCTTCTCACAATAAAAACCGATTTTATTTCATAGGTGAACGGCTCTTAGATGCTGAACGTGGAGGCGTGATTGAAAGACATTTCCCACATGTGTCTCCTCAGTGACCCTCATGTTACGTTCTGCAGCCAATATCGAGGTTTATTACCCGTTCTCATACACCGCTGCCTCACCCGCCTCACAGACAGACAGACAGACCAGGACAGACGGAACGGACAGGACAGGACAGATAGATAGAGATAAAATTTCCTGACCACAAAAATGTATAACTTACATAGTGTTTTGCATGGCGTAATGTACAGTGGTGCGTTACGTTGTGCATAGTGAAATATTTTTTAGGCTTGTTACCCCCAACTTATGTATGTAAAATATTTTGTCTAGGGCTGGTAAATAAAATAATTCTATAGGCATGTTAAACTATTTCTGCAGCTTAATGTGGGAGTTATTTAATATTAGTGTTAGGCTTGTAGTCCCTGGGGATATGGGGTTTTGTCAGTCACTGGCTGGCCTTGGGAGCAGAAGGTTGTCTGTTTGTCAGTGGTGGATACCTTTTCAAAAAGGGTTTATTTGAGTATTATATGTTCAGTGCTGCTCTATAATTATCCAAAACACTAAACCAGGGATGACGTGTGTTCCTGGGTCGGTAGGAGAGGGTAGGTATGTGGGTAGTGGAAGGAGGGATGAGTAGGTAGGCAAGTATGTGGGTAGGGAAGGGAGGGGTGGGTAAGGAAGGGAGGGGTGGGTAGGGAAGGGAGGGGTGGGTAAGGAAGGGAGGGGTGGGTAGGGAAGGGAGGGGTGGGTAGAGAAGGGAGGGGTAATACCAGAAACACATAAACGAGGTACATAGAATGGATCACCAGAAGAATCATCGCCCCAGCTTATTTCACCTGAAGATTAACTACCATAATGCTAACTTAACTTAACCTAACCTAACCTAAAACTAACCTAACCTAAACCTATTCTATCCTAACCTAAATCTAACCTAACATATCCTAACCTAACCTCATCCTCCCAAAATAGTTTTAGGGTGGTTTAATTGAAGGCGACTATGTTAAAATACACCACTTCATACACCGCTGCCTCACCCACCTCATACACCGCTGCCTCACCCACCTCATACACAGCTGCCTCACCCACCTCATACACAGCTGCCTCACCCACCTCATACACCGCTGCTTCACCCACCTCATACACCGCTGTCTCACCCACCTCATACACAGCTGCCTCACCCACCTCATACACCGCTGCTTCACCCACCTCATACACCGCTACCTCACCCGCCTCATACAATGCTGCCTCACCCACCTCATACACTGCTGCCTCGCTCGCCTCATACACCGCCTCATAAACCGCCTCATACACCGCCTCATACACCACCATCACACTCGTTTTCCGGGAACTTGATCCTCCTCACAGGGTTATGTTGTGTGGAGTGCCGAGGAGGCGACCAATAGTCAACCAGTCAACCAAGACGACGACCAATGGTCAACCAGTCAACCAAGAAGACGACCAATGGTCAACCAGTCAACCAAGAAGACGACCAATGGTCAACCAGTCAACCAAGAACACGACCAGTAGTCAACCAGTGTCATGAGTGCCGCCGAAGAGTGCCAGAAGAGGGCAGTAATTCTCCCCCCCCCCCCCCCACACACCGCCAGTCGTTGATGTCCACAGCTGAGGCCAGGATTCCGTTAATGGGAGGAGCAGTTTTATGAATAACAGTGGGGGGGGGGGGGGGGGGGTGCTCACTGCCATCATGGTGGGGTGGGTGCTCACTGCCATCATGGTGGGGGGGTGCTCACTGCCATCATGGTGGGGGGGTGCTCACTGCCATCATGGTGGGGGGCGGTGCTCACTGCCATCATGGTGGGGGGGGGTGCTCACTGCTATCATGGTGGGGGGTGCTCACTGCCATCATGGTGGAGGGGTGCTCACTGCCATCATGGTGGGGGGGTGCTCACTGCCATCATGGTGGGGGGGTGCTCACTGCCATAATGGTGGGGGGGTGCTCACTGCCATAATGGTGGGGGGGGTGCTCACTGCCATAATGGTGGGGGGTGCTCACTGCCATAATGGTGGGGGGGGGGGTGCTCACTGCCATATGGTGGGGGGGTGCTCACTGCCATCATGGTGGAGGGGTGCTCACTGCCATAACGGTGGGGGGGGTGCTCACTGCCTTCATGGTGGGGGGGTGCTCACTGCCATCATGGTGGAGGGGTGCTCACTGCCATAATGGTGGGGGGGTGCTCACTGCCATCATGGTGGGGGGGTGCTCACTGCCATCATGGTGGGGGGGTGCTCACTGCCATCATGGTGGGGGGGTGCTCACTGCCATCATGGTGGGGGGGGTGCTCACTGCCATCATGGTGGGGGGGGGTGCTCACTGCCATAATGGTGGGAGGGGTGCTCACTGCCATCATGGTGGGGGCGGTGCTCTGCCATCATGGTGGGGGGGTGCTCACTGCCATCATGGTGGAGGGGTGCTCACTGCCATCATGGTGGAGGGGTGCTCACTGCCATCATGGTGAGGGGGGTGCTCACTGCCATCATGGTGGGGGGGTGCTCACTGCCATCATGGTGGAGGGGTGCTCGCTGCCATCATGGTGGGGGGGTGCTCGCTGCCATAATGGTGGAGGGGGTGCTCACTGCCATCATGGTGATGGGGGTGCTCACTGCCATCATGGTGGGGGGGTGCTCACTGCCATCATGGTGGAGGGGGTGCTCACTGCCATCATGGTGGGGGGGGTGCTCACTGCCATCATGGTGGAGGGGGGTGCTCACTGCCATCATGGTGAGGGGGGTGCTCACTGCCATCATGGTGGGGGGGTGCTCACTGCCATCATGGTGGGGGGGTGCTCACTGCCATCATGGTGGGGGGTGCTCACTGCCATCATGGTGGGGGGGTGCTCACTGCCATCATGGTGGGGGGGTGCTCACTGCCATCATGGTGGGGGGGTGCTCACTGCCATCATGGTGGGGGGGGTGCTCACTGCCATCATGGTGGAGGGGGGTGCTCACTGCCATCATGGTGGAGGGGGGGTGCTCACTGCCATCATGGTGGAGGGGGGGTGCTCACTGCCATCATGGTGGAGGGGTGCTCACTGCCATCATGGTGGGGGGGGGGTGCTCACTGCCATCATGGTGGGGGGGTGCTCACTGCCATCATGGTGGGGGGGGCTCACTGCCATCATGGTGGGGGGTGCTCACTGCCATCATGGTGGAGGGGGGGTGCTCACTGCCATCATGGTGGAGGGGGGGTGCTCACTGCCATCATGGTGGAGGGGTGCTCACTGCCATCATGGTGGGGGGGGGTGCTCACTGCCATCATGGTGGGGGGGGTGCTCACTGCCATCATGGTGGGGGGGTGCTCACTGCCATAATGGTGGGAGGGGGTGCTCACTGCCATAATGGTGGGAGGGGGTGCTCACTGCCATCATGGTGGGGGGGGTGCTCACTGCCATCATGGTGAGGGGGTGCTCACTGCCATCATGGTGGGGGGTGCTCACTGCCATCATGGTGGGGGGGGTGCTCACTGCCATCATGGTGGGGGGTGCTCACTGCCATCATGGTGGGGGGGGTGCTCACTGCCATCATGGTGGGGGGAGGGGTAGCGGGAAATGGTGGTGGGGAGAAGAGAGAGAGGTAAGGAAGAAGAGAGAGAGAGAGGTGAGGAAGAAGAGAGAGAGAGAGAGGTGAGGAAGAAGAGAGAGAGAGAGAGGTGAGGAAGAAGAGAGAGAGAGAGAGGTGAGGAAGAAGAGAGAGAGAGAGAGGTGAGGAAGAAGAGAGAGAGAGAGAGAGATAAAACACCTCACTTCAGCATACATTATAACACTGTAAAACTTATCAAGATAATAACTGGGAATTATTTAAGAGTTTAGTTAATTAAATGTTGGCGTGGCGGCTGTGTGTGTGTGTGTGTGTGTGTGTTAGAGAGTGAGAGTAGAATTATGGGTGTGTACGTGTTCTCTCTCTCTCTCTCTCTCTCTCTCTCTCTCTCTCTCTCTCTCACGGGGGAAGCGGACTAACATAATGTATGTATGCAACAGTTGGTACACAAGGCGGGCATCACTACCACCCAGTCACCCAACACCAGCAACCAGTCACCCAACACCAACACCAGTCAACCAGTCATCCAACACCAACACCAGCAACCAGTCACCCAACACCAGCAACCAGTCACCCAACACCAACACCAGCAACCAGTCATCCAACACCAGCAACCAGTCACCCAGTCATCCAACAACCAGTCATCCAACTCTAGTCTCTCAGCAAAAAAGAAAACTGAAAAAATTGCATGAAGACAGAGAGAGACAGACAGGGGGGCCAGACAGACACAAGTGTAGATGACAGACAGACAGACAGACAGGTGGGCCAGACAGCAACAAGTGTAGATGACAGACAGACAGACAGACAGGGGGGCCAGACAGCAACAAGTGTAGATGACAGACAGACAGACAGACAGGGGGGCCAGACAGCAACAAGTGTAGATGACAGACAGACAGATAAAGATGGATGGGTGGACGGACGGACGGACGGACGGAAGGACAGACAGACAGACAGGTGAGCCAACCAGCAACAACTGCAGCCGACAAAGAGTCAGACAGACAGACACACACACACACAGACAGACACACAGAGAGACAATGACTGACAGACAGACAGACACACACACACAGAGACAATGACTGACAGACATACAGACAGACAGACAGAGAGACACAGACAGACAGAGAGACACAGACAGACAGACAGACACAGACAGACAGACAGACACAGACAAAAATGGATGGACGGACGGACGAACTGCAGCCGACAGAGTCAGACAGACAGGTGGGCCAGCCAGCAACACGTCACAGGGTTTCAATATTGTATATCTCACGGACACAACAGGTGCTCTCTCTCTCTCTCTCTCTCTCTCTCTCTCTCTCTTGGGTGGCCAGATATAGATACATAGATAGATAGTTCTCATGACACACACACACACACAGTAAGTGCCGGGGTGTGGCTGAGATGACGTCAGAGTGTCAGGGTCTTGATTGGCTGCTATCCTCTTTCTCCCCCTCGTGACGTCACCACTGACACCAATACACCCTGAATACTGTCAACACAAGAGACGGAGTGTATGCCAAGAGGTGTTTGGGGTCACCTGAGGATTAGCCCCCCCCCCCCCCCCAATACAACACCTAGCTTGTCTCACCTTGATTTTAATTAACCTGACCTGACTAATTACAGCAATCCATTCATCCACTTCCACCTCACTCATCCACCTAACACAACACCCACCACCTCACTCATCCATGCATCCATCAGGTGATCTAACGACCCCGTTATCTGGACTGGTAAGTGGCCATCTACATACATGAATACATTAATGGAGAGGCAACGACTCACACACACACATTAAAATCTCACTCCCTCTTGGCTAGTGGTCCTCATATACTCGCATGTTAAATATTAAGTGTCCAGAAACTTTTGATCGCGACTGTACACTGCATTATCTGTCACATTATAACCAACAACAATTTATTTCTACATTAGTGACGGCAAAAACAATATTATAATCGCTTTTTTTTAATATTGATATAAAATAAGTCTGTACTTTTGTTTTTGTCCATAATTATACAAACTTCCTATTGTTTAAAATACTCTCGTAAACTATTATTACTTTTTTTAATTTTAACTTTATTTCCTCGCAAAAATCCGTAAATCAACATTGTAATGGTGAAAACGTAAACTACCACCATCACAAAGGATAAATTTTAACATTATCCTCACAAACAATTTAACATTATCCTCACACAAACAATTTAACATTATCCTCACACAAACAATTTAACATTATCCTCACACAAACAATTTAACATTATCCTCACACAAACAATAGCTGTGGTCCCTCTCCTCTCCGACAGGTGGCGACAGGGGCGGTGATATATGCTTCAGGTGTCGGGTAACTATTGTGACTCACACCTGTAATTTGCATACCTTGATCTATCGTCTTATGAGCGGGGTGTGTGTGTGTGTGTGTCATTCTTCCTGTAACACACGGTGATATATTGAAAGTGGCGTCTGTCTGTCTGTCTCTGTGTCTGTCTGTCTGTTTCCTATTTTTCCCATCATCTTTTCTTGTCTAGTTTGTGTTAATTATTCTCTCTCTCTCTCTCTCTCTCTCTCTCTCTCTCTCTCTCTTCCAGCTAAAGATTCATCCACAAACACAGATTTTTCCAACAGTTAAAGAAAGATTTCGACACAACAACAAATTTTCCCAAAACATAAAGTCATCCCACAACTGCAGATTTTTCCCTCAAACACAGATTTCCTCCATAAACAGATTCTATCCCCAAACACATATTTTCTCCTCAAACACAGATTTCCCAGCAACTGTGCCAACAACCAATTCTCGACGCTCACAAATCTGTCATCTCTTGTGACAGCTGCGACGGATTTTATGGTTAAGCCAATTTAGGTGCTGAGTTCTGTGAGACGGTGAGAGGAATATAGATGAGTGAGTGAGTGTTTGTGTGTGTGTGTGTGTATACGTGTGTGTGTACGTGTGTGTGTACGTACCATCAACAATAGCTAACAAAAACCAATTTATCTCATAGTCACATCTTCAGTAACCAAATGTATGTATAACAAATATAACGATAACAAAGACACGAGAGAGAGAGAGAGAGGAGAGAGAGAGAGAGAGAGAGATCAAAGCGAGGAGAAGGGGCATCATTTTCTACCACCCAGACTGGGGAAAGAACAAAAGAAAGCCGCAGAAAACGGGAGTGTTCGGGGGGGGGGGGGGGGTGTGTGTTTTACAAGGGCGGACTAAAGAATTCTCAAACCAGGCCCTAAAACAACCACCAATACCTCGAGACTTTAACCATATACTTACCTATTTTACATATAATTAGATGGAATATTAATCAACATGTATAATGCACCCGTGTAATAATCGATTAACTCCTCACTTAAGAGGAGAGTTTTTAACATAATTGGCGTAACTTTATCATTAATATATAATTGTTATATGTGATTATACATTTAAACTCATATACTTATGTAGGAAAAAGTCTCCAGCAAGGATAGAGTTATAGGCTCTTATATAATGGTTATAGGCTGAAGAATATTAACGAACGAGAGAGAGAGCACCAACATTCCTCCCTCTCTCTCTATAAGGGGTAACATCTGGAGGTTCATGAATGGTGTTTCTCCCTCCCCTCCTTCCTTCTGCTTTTTCGGGAATTTTATTTTTTGGGGGAGGGAGGGAGAGGGGGAAGGAAGGGGGTGAGGGGGAAGGAAGGAGTTGAGGAGGAAAGAAGGGGGTGAGGGGGAAGGAAGGAGTTGAGGAGGAAAGAAGGGGTGAAAGGGAAGGAAGGGGGTGAAAGGGAAAGAAGGGATTGAGGGGGAAGAAAGGGATTGAGGGGGAAGAAAGGGGTTGAAGGGGAAGGAAGGGGGTTGAGGAGGAAGGAAGAGGGTTGAGGAAGAAGGAAGAGGGTGAAAGGGAAGGAAGTGGGTGAAAGGGAAGGAAGGGAATGAGGGGGAAGGAAAGGTGGGGTAAGGAGGAGGGGGGGATGGTTCGATCTTTTCCTGACGTGTTTCGAAACTCTTTAAAACAAATCAGATTCTAAGGTTAACTAACTCTTTAAAAGCCCCCACCAAAATATTACCCCCATTCACATTTTAATTCCGAGTCGTTTCAAAGCATTTAAACCAATCCACTTCAAGTTCCATCAAGCATTATTTTGATCTCGGATGTCGGAGTTAGCTTCCTCGTTTCAATCACATAACATAGCTGCTCACGCGCCTCGTTTCCATCAATTCGACTGCATTGTTTCGAACCTTTGAACTCCGGTAATCGAAGTCGACACCAATGGGCCTCGCTCGCCACCTAGGGTTAAGTTCCGAGCCTCCAGGTAACTAACTAACTAACTATCTTGACTCGTAAATTGTTTCGTTTCTCCGCTATTTACTTACAGGTGTTTTTTAATATACGTAATTAACATCAAATTTACCTGAAATACAACACTTTATATCACAAGTCGTTTCGTTGTTGTAGTCGAGCTTTTAAACCACCAATAGCCAATGTGTGACTTACATCTTATCTTATTATGGATCACCTGAGGATTAGACACCCTAGCTTATTTCGCTTAACACCTTGATGGCATTTGGGGGAGGTTAGGTTAGGTCAGGTCAGGTCAGGTCAGGTCAGGTTACCGCGGTTAATCTAGAGTAAATATATCCTTACACTGCGATTTTCGAGTCAGTAAACCAGCGAGCACTAAGTGAATCACCTCCTCACGCGTTTCTTCCCGACCTTGTCCACGTTTAGATCACAAGAGTTTGGGACGTGACGTAATCCTCGGGTCGGGAGTTGAATTAATGGTGTGGCCGCCTTTCACATGGTAATGAGGGCAGTGTTGTGAGGGATGCCAACCTTGATTTATACGAGGCAACGCACTGCTAGGATAGAGAGAGAGAGAGAGAGAGAGAGAGAGAGAGAGAGAGAGAGAGAGAGAGAGAGAGAGATGTACACTAAAGATTGAAGGCGTTGGATCCTTGATGCTTAGGTGTGAGGTCTAGGTGACTGGAAATACGGGCTGGATAAATGGGACTGAGGGCTGGATAAATGGGACTGGGGGCTGGGTGCTAGCGACTGAGATATGGGGACTGAATGCTGGGGGAACAAGGGCTGAATCCTAGGTGGATACTAAGCACTACGAGAGGAGTGTGGACGCTAGGGGCTAAGAGCTGGGGACTAGAAATCGGAGACTGGGGACTGAGGACTTAATACTGTTTAATTACTCCTAAGATGACGATGACGACGACTACAAGGACGACGACAACCCCACCACCACTGCCCTCACGACGCCGCCCCCACCACCACTGCCCCCACGACGCCGGCCCCACCACCACTGCCCCCACGACGCCGCCCCCACCACCACTGCCCCCACGACACCGCCCCCACCACCACTGCCCTCACGACGCCGCCCCCACCACCACTGCCCCCACGACGCCGCCCCCACCACCACTGCCCCCACGACGCCGCCCCCACCACCACTGCCCCCACCACCACTGCCCCCACCACCACCGCCCCCACCACTCCACGTGACCAAAGTTACCATCCCAGAATGATAAAAACAGACTGAACAAAAAAATCCACCTGTAATTAATGACCCGTGACACTCATCAAGAAATTCACTGAGGTGGAAGGAACCGATTTATTAGATTTATTGACTCCACTATATCAGGCGGTGGAAGATGTACAGCAGTAGTGGAAGATGTAGGAGAGGGGAAGGAAGTAGGAGGGGAGGGGAGGGGGGAGAGGTCAAGCTACCATGGTACAGACTTAACACAGGTTACAGACTGTTGCACCACACCCTAAGCCTTAAGTCATTTACACGGTAGTCCTCGTCACCATCTCACATCACTGCCGCTACATCTATCATATCCTTGTCCAGCATATGTAGATTATGTCATATCAGCAGTACCAAAACACCGACCCAGCCACTTCTCCCGGTCAACATCCTCGGCTCTTGACACTCGCTCAGAACAAATATCCAACATGTTGTCGTTCTCTTCTTCACAGCCCATCAGTGAACCGTGAGAGGGCAGACGGACAAACAGCCAATCCATTTAAGACTTACTTGTGTCGGTACAAAAGACAATAGCTACACTCTCCTCCCACAACAAGGTCACAAATAGCTGTACTCTCTTCCCACAACAAGGCCCCATATAGCTGTACTACCCCACAACAAGGCCCCATATAGCTGCACTACCCCACAACAAGGCTCCACCATATATCCAGCTAACCATAATGCATAATAAATAATTTAATATACAGACAAAGCAAAGCAAACCTAACCTAACCTAACCTAACCTAACCTAGAAAAAACAATCACAAACTGGAAAACGTCTGACACACACACTTATACACATACAAACACGCAAACAAACAGACAAATATACATTCAGAAAGACGAACACAAAGATCATCCATTAAACCCGTCAAAACACACACACACACACACACACACACACACACTCTATTTCTCCTGGTACCATTATGACGTTTTAAAAAAGAATGTTTATAAAATGGTGCGGGTTATTTACGATTTGAGGTGGGGGTAGGGGGGAGTGTAGCCTGCCAATGGGGGAGGAGGGGAGATGGCCAGGGAGGGAAGGTGGCCAGGGAGGGGGTGGGGGGAATGTAGCCTGCCAATGGGGGAGGAGGGGAGATCGCCAGGGAGGGGGAGTGTAGCCTGCCAATGGGGGGGGAGGGGAGGTGGCCAGGGAGGGGGAGGGGGGAATGTAGCCTGCCAATGGGGGAGGAGGGGAGATGGCCAGGGAGGGAAGGTGGCCAGGGAGGGGGAGGGGGGAATGTAGCCTGCCAATGGGGGAGGAGGGGAGATGGCCAGGGAGGGGAGGTGGCCAGGGAGGGGGAGGGGGGAGTGTAGCCTGCCAATGGGGGAGGAGGGGAGATGGCCAGGGAGGGGAGATGGCCAGGGAGGGGGAGGGGGGAATGTAGCCTGCCAATGGGGGAGGAGGGAAGATGGCCAGGGAGGGGAGATGGCCAGGGAGGGGGTGGGGGGAGTGTAGCCTGCCAATGGGGGAGGAGGGGAGATGGCCAGGGAGGGGAGATGGCCAGGGAGGGGGGAGTGTAGCCTGCCAATGGGGGAGGAGGGGAGATGGCTAGGGAGGGGAGGTGGCCAGGGAGGGGTAGGGGGAGTGTAGCCTGCCAATGGAGGAGGAGGGGAGGTGGCCAGGGAGGGGAGGTGGCCAGGGAGGGGGAGGGGGGAGTGTAGCCTGCCAATGGGGGAGGAGGGGAGATGGCCAGGGAGGGGAGGTGGCCAGGGAGGGGTAGGGGGGAGTGTAGCCTGCCAATGGGGGAGGAGGGGAGGTGGCCAGGGAGGGGAGGTGGCCAGGGAGGGGGAGGGGGGAGTGTAGCCTGCCA
Source organism: Homarus gammarus (assembly GCA_958450375.1). Taxonomy (NCBI): domain Eukaryota; kingdom Metazoa; phylum Arthropoda; class Malacostraca; order Decapoda; family Nephropidae; genus Homarus; species Homarus gammarus. Next base: position 268,029 of record CAUDMG010003834.1, read on the forward strand.
ATGGGGGAGGAGGGGAGGTGGCCAGGGAGGGGAGGTGGCTAGGGGGGGGTGGGTGCCAGGGGGGGGGGTGGTGGCCAGGGGGGGGGGGTGGTGGCCAGGGGGGGGGGGTGGTGGCCAGGGAGGGGGGAGTGTAGCCTGCCATCGGGGGAGGAGGGGAGGTGGCCAGGGAGGAGGAGGGGAAATGGCCAGGGAGGGGGAGGGGGGAGTGTAGCCTGCCAATGGGGGAGGAGGGGAGGTGGCCAGGGAGGGGGAGGGGGGAGGTGGCCAGGGAGGGGGAGGGGGGGAGGTGGCCAGGGAGGGGGAGGGGGGAGGTGGCCAGGGAGGGGGAGGGGGGAGGTGGCCAGGGAGGGGGAGGGGGGGGAGGTGGCCAGGGAGGGGGAGGGGGGGAGGTGGCCAGGGAGGGGGAGGGGGAGGTGGCCAGGGAGGGGGAGGGGGGAGTGTAGCCTGCCAATGGGGGAGGAGGGGAGATGGCCAGGGAGGGGGAGGGGGGAGTGTAGCCTGTCAATGAGGGAGGAGGGGAGGTGGCCAGGGAGGAGGAGGGTAAATGGCCAGGGAGAGGGAGGGGAGTGGAGGTGATCAGGGGATGGGAGCCTGACTACTAACACCCTCAATGCATCACCACACTAGTGATCTAATCTTCAGTAATCACCCCTAACCCTTATATCTCACCTATATCCCTTCAGGTGAGTTTGGTGATAACAAGTACTCAGTAAGTGGTACTGACTGATATTATTCTTAACTAATTTCTTAAGTAAGAAACATAAATTATTTTAACACTAATATTGGTTCTCTTATCTACTTTATTTTCTAATTTGGTGACGAAAAGTATCTTAATGTTGATTTACTTAATGAAAAGTAATTGAATAGTAGTAATAGTAGTAATGTCTTAAATAATAAATAATTCACTTAAACACTTTACTAATTTGGTAATGAAATATATTTTAGTATTTTAGTAATACTTTTTTACTGACTTATACAACTTCTTTTTAATATTGCGATAAGAATTATTTTTAAATTAATATTCTCTTACTCAAATTCATATATTTTCTAAGTGGTTATAATAATTATTTCAATATTAACCCTTCAGAATTTAGTGTTAAAATAACCGTAATTAACATGTGAGACTTTTCTCCTAATTTAACCATATGATGTACCGTTATCACCAGTAAGGACTTAACTACCAATTATTGTTTCGGATCGCCTGAAGAATCCCCCTCCCGGCTATATTTTACATGGAGATTAACCACTTTAACACTATTTGGGCGGGTGAGGTTAGGTTAGAGGTGAGTTACAAGACTAGCGAGGTCATCCTAAAACTATATTGTGCGCTTGTGAGACCTCACTTGGATCACGCCGTTCAGTTCTGGTCACTGTATTACAGAATGGATGTAATAGCCCCTGTCTTATAGGCAGAAGTATTAATATAAATGGGTTAATTACATTTGATTTATATACTCTATCATCCCCTGTAACTTTCCACTAGCTATGAGGTAGCATGTTCAGAGCACGTGTTAAGGTGTACCCACGGGAAGTCGCGTCTCTTAGTGCTGAGCTAAGGCACTAAGTAGCCGGCTCTCTGGCCACCTCTTGCGGCAGTAGTTCATTATCACTCACTAGAGGAAGATGTTATTGAGAGCCATCGTGGATGGTTCCGTCTTCCCTCGAGGGAGGGCGTATTTTACCGTTCTCCCTCGATGGGTATTAGGCATTGTCACTCAACACCTCACACCAACCGGAGCTATGTAACACAGCCTCCGTCCTCATCTGAACAATCATAGCTACAGTGATTAAGTTACGGTGATATACACTTGGAGCTGTGTCTGATAGTTCCTCAATAAATAGATAACAGACAATTGGGTTTGGCTTCTAAAACCCTATATAATATACATGTTCCAGCCTCATTAACCCAGACGGAATCAACGGTTAAAGGGCCAGATCATGGATATAGAAACCTTGGAAAGAAATCAGAGGGGAATGACAAGACTAATCCCGGGCATTAGGAACCTTGAGTACAGAGACAGGTTAAAGCATCTTAATTTGCACTCCCTCGAGAGACGTAGAGTGAGGGGCGATATGATTGAGGTGTATAAATGGAAGTCAGGGCTAAACAAAGGGGCATTACAAAGGTACTCAAACTATCCAACCAGGAGCGAACTCGTAACAATGGTTTTAAATTAGACAAATTTAGATTTAGGCGCGAGATAGGTAAACACTGGTTTGGAAACAGAGTAGTGGATGAGTGGAACAAGTTACCAAACATCATCATTAACTGGAACACGCTGGATAGCTTCAAACACAGGTTGGATGGATATATGAGCGATAGGGGTTGGGTGTAAACGGGATGGCCCAGTATGGGCCAATAGGCCCGCTGCAGTTTCCTCAAATCTTATGTTCTTATGTTCCTCTACATAAAATAAAGTAATGTCTCAAATATCATTACTTTCCACAAGGGTAAACGTGGTGAAGTAAACGACAAAGTGTACAAACAACAGTAACTATAATTAACTTGTAATTATTTACACTTTAGGACAACAAGTAAGGAGTAAATTAATAAAGAAGAGTTATGTTAACGTGTAGCATAATAAGGTACAGCAGCTCAGAGTACAGAGTTATGTAAACAGTTAACATGTAGCATAATAAGGTACAGCAGCTCAGAGTACAGAGTTATGTAAACAGTTAACATGTAGCATAATAAGGTACAGCAGCTCAGAGTTACACAAGACATAAGTATCAAGAGCCGAGGGAGTGACCACACAGGGAAGAGTATTTACCACTAGTCCTGTAGGAAGGTGAGACAACACCCTCAGGTCTAGAGCAATGGCTGACGTTGCCTTACCTGATATACTGTACAACGACGGTCAGGTTCTTGGTAGTAAACAAGTGATCGCGGGCACCTTCGTGCCCAGTGAAAGTTTGAACGCTCGTGCTTGGCTAGTGTACAGCGAATGAGGGTGCGCCAAGTCCGTAGACTTGCATCGTTTTCCATCGTAAATAAAATTGCTAATTAATGCCTTCCTAAAGAAACCATCGACATGGGACCAGGTTTGTTCCACTCTACGAATTTTTTGCGATTTTTCCACCAAGTTTGATGAAAAACGATTGTGCCGTTTCGGCTGCCCAGAACAGACACACACACAGACAGACAGACAGACACACGGCTAGTCCTATAGTATATTAGATAAAGTCCTGTACCGCGGAGAGTGAACCCAGTAACACGTCAACACTGGCGGTGGTGAAGCTCCCGGTGTGAGTGAGGAACGGACAGTGGTTTAGGGCATCACAGGATTATAATTGACTATAAACTTCCTGGCTTATTAGTGGACTAAAGCTCAAGAAAGATGATGATTGGTCAACTGAAGTTCACTATAAGGATATGAGATGCTTCGACTCGTTCTCATGAACTGTGAATCATTTGGATACGTTAAGTCAGACCAGCTCGGGTCAGCCACTGTTGTTGACACTAACAACAAACTGTACATTAGTTTATTAACCTGACACAAACAATAACACAAACAATAAATAACAACATAATCCCTTACAAACAATACACGACAATAGTACTAAATTACACGGAAATAAGCAAGAATATGAGTTAACCATAATTATGTGTGTTCATTTTTTCTTTTTTACGGGGAACAGCTCACCCGGGCTATTATATTAAAAGGTTATATTAATCTACACCACGAAGATACCGGGAAAACCAGCTTTTTAAAGTGAGACAGATTGTATAAGTATGGAAACACAGAAGAAGGCAGAGCATTCCACAGTCTGGCTGTGTGAGGAAAGAAGGAAGTACTATAACGGGTTATTATAGTGTGACTGACAGCCACAGAGAAACGGTGGGCACCGCGGGCAAGACGAGTGTTATGAACCCACACTACCCAGCGTGTTCCAGTTAATGATGTTTGGTAACTTGACAACCTGACGTAATCTGACCTGACCTGACCTAACTAACCTAACCTGACCTAACCTACAGGATGAAGTGAATTATTAAAGGCATGACAACGAAATATAATTTTAGTGTTCTGCATTTAATACAATAATGTCGTGTATTCAGTACATTAATTCGTCAACACACACACACAAACACACACACACACACACCAGCGTTTCCGATCTCTCTCACATTTTGCGACATCAAAACTAACATCCACAGTTCGCCTTTGGCCATAATTTTCCCGGGAAAGTTGTAATGACTCAACTGTGTTCAATTGGATAAACGAATAGCGGAAACAGCATCAAACAAGCTATAATTCTCCCCAAGTTGACTGTGATGGGCCGACTGTGTGTGTGTATATCGCCCGATACTGTCATTATTTATCACACACACACACATACACTCTCACACAAACACACACACACACTCACATATATACATACCGACACACACACACACACACACACACACCTGATTCGTATTTATGACTTCAATGGTAAATGTGACATCACAATACGTTAATTACCTTTTATGTTATTACGGTAAAATATTACAGTAGAGAGACTAATTACAGCAGGTCCCCCCCCCCCCTTAAAACAGAAAAGGGGGAGAGGGAAGGGGAAGAGGGAGGGGGAAGAGGTGGGGGATGGGGAGGAGTGAGGGGAAGGGGAAAGGGAGGAGGGGGAAAGGGAGGAGGGGGAAAGGGAGGAGAGGGAAAGGGAGGAGAGGGAAAGGAGGAGAGGGAAAGGGAGGATCATATTCTAAAGTGTAATCTTCCCCATAAATATACAACTGACGCTCATATAATTTTCTATCCAGAGTAAACAATACGGTCCACCAGAGTAAACAATACGGTCCACCAGAGTAACTTCTCCCTACAAAACAAACCTCAATTATTGCCTTGTTTGACTTGTCGTTTTTGCTGCTCTCTCTCTCTCTCTCTCTCTCTCTCTCTCTCTCTCTCTCTCTCTCTCTCTCTCTCTCTCTCTCTCTCTCTCTCCTCCACCTCCTCACTCTCTCCCATCTCCTTCTGCACATCCTTCGTTCCCTCTCCTTCATTCTTCTTCTTCCTCCCTCCCTCCCTCTTTCCACTACTCTCATTCTCTCCCTCTCTCTATATCTCCCTTACTATTCTCTCTCCTCCCCTCCCTCTCTCCCTCTTTCACCTCCTCTTCCACCTTCTTCCCTCTCTCCTTCACTATTCTCCCTCCCTCACTCTCTCATTATTCTCCCTCCTTCCCTATCTCCTTCACTATTCTCCCTTCCTTTCTCCTTCACTATTCTCCCTCCCTCCCTCTCTTTCACTATTCTCCCTCCCTCCCTCTCCTTCCTCCCTCTCCTTCACTATTCTCCCTCCCTTCCTCCCTCCCTCCCTCCCGGCCGCCAGGTAAGGGTGAAGGCAGCTCCCCCACCCTGGCCCTTAATCACCTCAGTAATAACATTAACCAGAGGTAAGGATCTCGTCAGTGTCCCTGGCCCTCGACCTGACGTGGGGGAGATGAGAGGGATGAGAGGGGTGAGGGAGGGAGAGGGGTGAGGGAGGGAGAGGGGTGAGGGAGGGAGAGGAGTGAGGGAGGGAGAGGAGGGAGGGAGAGGGGTGAGGGGTGAGGGGGGAGAGGGGTGAGGGATGAGAGGGGTGAGGGATGAGAGGGGTGAGGGAGGGAGAGGGTAGAGGGAGGGAGGGGGTAGAGGGAGGGAGAGAGGGAGGGTGGAGGGGGAGAGGGAGAGATGGGGAGAGGGGTGAGGGAGGGAGAGGGGGGTGAGGGAGGGAGAGGGGGAGAGAGGGGTGAGGGAGGGAGAGGGAGAGATGGGGAGAGGGGTGAGGGAGAGAGGGTGGGGGATGGGGAGAGATGGAGGGGAGAGGAAGGGAGAGAGATGAGAGAGGGTGGGTGGGAGGGAGGCAGGGAGGAAGATGGGAGGGGATGAGCAGGAGGGGGGGGGAAGGAGGAAGGGAGGGAGGGAAGGAGGAAGAGAGGGAGGGAAAGAGGGGGAGGGAGAGGGAAGAGTGAGAACAGGGGGGGGAAGAGAAAAAGGAAAGAGAGGGAGGGAGAGAAGAGAGGAAGAGAGGTAAGGGGAGAGAAAGATGATGAAAGGGAGAGAGATTAGAGAGGGGGAAGAAGAGAGGGAGGAAGAGCGGAGGAGGGACAGAGAAGGGAAAATGAAAGAGGTGAAGGAGGGAGAATAGAGGAGAGGGAAGGAAGAGGAAAGAGGAAAAGGAAGAAACGTGTTTCGAGAGAGAGAGAGAGAGAGAAGGTGAGTTATGGTAAGAGGAAAGAGGAGAGGAAACAAGGAAGGAGGTTTTACCTTTCCTTTACATGTTTCCTGTTCTGAGTGGTGGCAGCTGTGACGGAAGAGTGACAAGGCAGTGACAGATGTGACAAACTGGGGAGAGAGAGAGAGGGGGGGAGAGAGGGGAGGAGGAGAGAGGGAGAGAGGGGAGGAGGAGAGAGGGAGAGCGAGGGGGAGAGAGAGCGAGGGGGGAGGGAGAGAGGGGGAGGAGAGAAGGGGGGGAGAGAGGAGAGAGAGAGAGAGGGAGAGAGAGAGAGAGAGGGAGAGAGAGAGAGCGAGGGGGAGAGAGAGAGCGAGGGGGGAGAGAGCGAGGGGGGAGAGAGAGAGGGGGGGAGAGAGGGGGGAGAGGAGAGAGATAGAGAGGGAGAGAGGGGAGGAGGAGAGAGGGAGAGAGAGAGAGCGAGGGGGGGAGAGAGAGCGAGGGGGGGAGAGAGAGCGAGGGGGGAGAGAGCGAGGGGGAGGAGAGAAGGGGGGGAGAGAGAGGGAGAGAGGGGAGGAGGAGAGAGGGAGAGAGAGAGCGAGGGGGAGAGGGAGAGAGAGAGAGAGGGAGAGAGAGAGAGAGAGGGAGAGAGAGAGAGCGAGGGGGAGAGAGAGAGCAGGGGGGGAGAGAGGGAGGGGGGGAGAGAGAGAGGGGAGAGAGAGAGGGGGGAGACACGAATATGAATCAACCGCTGAGGAGGGGAACGAGACAAGGACGTGTGGGAGACGTGAATGTCAAAATATTCTTAAATGTAGGAATTTGTCTCTTTGGTGAGTAGAATGAAAGGATTTTTTAGCCCTTTGACTAGTCACGTCGCCCTCTCTCATAAGCTCCTTTGTGTGTGTGGTGGTGTTACATAAAAACATAAAAAGTTTGCAATATGCCGGTTGGCCTGTGCATGGCAGCTCCTGTCGAGAGTTACTACCACTCTTTATCATCCATGAATCTATCCAGCCTCCTTTTGAAACTTTCCAGAGTTCCCGCACTTACTACAAAGTCGCTAAGCTTGATCCACTCGTCCACCACCCTATTTGTGAACCAGTTTCTTCCTATCTCCCTCCTAAACCTAAACTTATCCAACTTGAATCCGTTGCTCCGAGTCCTATCCTGCTCGGATATTATAAGAACTTTATCTATATCCCCTTTATTGATTCCTTTCACCCACTTAAATACTTCTATCATATCTCCCCGCACTCTTCGTCTTTCTAGGGAATGCAAGTTTAGTTTCTTTAACCTATCCTGATATGGAAGGTTTCTAAGTCCCGGAATCATTTTCGTCATTCTTCGCTGCACCGACTCTAGTGAATTGATATCCATTCTATAATAAGGGCACCAGAACTGAACCGCATAATCAAAGTGCGGCCTGACTAGCGCAAGATATAGTTGCAATAAGACCTCTGCACTCTTATTACTTACACTTCTAGATATAAAACCCAATACTCTGTTTGCCTTATTTCGAACATTAACGCACTGTTTTCTAGGCCGTAGGTCCGGGCTTACAAGTACCCCTAGGTCTCTTTCACAAGTCGACTTCTCTAGGTTGATGTTGTTCAGGCTGTATACATTGACAGTATTTGTTCTTCCAATATTAAGTACGCTGCACTTGCTGGTGTTGAATTTCATTTGCCATTTTTTAGACCACCCCTGCAGTTTATTTAGATCCTCCTGTAATGCATTTGCATCCTGCCCTGAATTAATCTGCCGCCCTATTTTGGTGTCATCCGCAAACTTGCTTATGTCACTGCTGATCCCAGTATCTAGATCGTTTATGTAGATTATGAACAAGAGTGGACCTAGTACTGACCCCTGGGGAACCCCACTGGCTACACGGCCCCACTCAGATTTAACACCATCTACGCTGACCCTCTGTGTTCTATCAGTGAGCCATGATTTTATCCAATTTAAAACTTTCCCCTCGATACCATGAGCCTTAACTTTTCTCAGAAGCCTCTGATGCGGTACTCTGTCAAATGCTTTGCTAAAGTCTAAGTAAATAACATCGTAATTTTCGTCATTATCTACTACCTCGAAGACTTTCCTAAAAAAGTCAGCAGATTTGTTAGACAAGATTTTCCCTTTGTAAACCCATGTTGAGAGTCGTAGATTAATTTGCTTTTCTCTAAATGCGATCGGATGCTATCTGCTATAATTGATTCAAGAAATTTCCCCACTACTGACGTCAAACTGATCGGCCGGTAATTTGACGCTGATGCTCTGTCTCCCTTTTTGAATATGGGTACTACATTTGCCTGTTCGTGTGCGGATAAGTGGCTGTCATGTTTATGACCTGACCTCCTGTTTAGTAAGGTCACCCTGTGTACTTAAGCCTCTCTCAGTCCTTGTAATCCAATTGTCTCTGAAGATGTCTGGAATAAAGACGAAAGCTAAGGTGCTCCATTGTTTCCCTTTTTCGTATATATAAAAATAAATAAAATAAATAAATAAAGATAAATAATGACTACAAAATAAAATAACTACACAAACATACAGGTATACAGTACAGTACATAAACTACATTAAAAAATCTATTTCATCTCGGGTGGAAATACAAGGTGAAAAAAATATATTTCCCTGGAGGTAAAAGGAACAGATCGGCGGTGTGGGGGGGGGGGGGAAGGTTAGCAGTGAGGGGTGAGAAAGGGGAGAAGAATGAGGAGAATGATTGAAGAGAGAAGGTAAAAATAAACAGGGGGTGAAGATGAGTGGGTAATAAGAAGGAAGAGGTGGAATGAAGGAAGGGAATTGAAGGAAAAGGTTGAATGAAGGAAGAGGCGGAATGAAGGAAAAGGAGAAATGAAGAAAGAGGAAGAATGAATAAAAGAGGAAAAATGAAAGAATAGGAAGAATGAAGAAAGAGGAGGAATGAAGGAGATAAGAATAACGGAGGAGATAGGAAAAGAAAGAAGAATAAAAAATAATACACATAATAAGAGAACAGAAAAGATGAAGAGAGAAAACTGAGAGAATGAAGGAAGAAAAAGAACGAAAAAGAGGAGGGAATTATACACAAAACGAGAAGAGAGGAATACAAGGAGGAGAATACAGGAATGACGATGATAGTGGGGGGAAGAGGACTGCCAGAAGAGACGAAACGGGTGGAAGGGAAAGAGGGGAATAAAACAAGAGGGGAAACAGAGGGGAAAGATGAAGGGAAATTTGTATAGTCGAGGGGAGATTTTAACATGGCCATCAGGAGAGACTCGGGGGAGGGGTGGGAGGGGGGGGGGGTTTAGGGCCGGGGAAGGGGAAGAGGTTTAGGGCAGGGGAGGGAGAGGGGGGAGGGGGGGATAGAAAAGAGAGAGATAAATGGTAGAAGGGGATGAGGAAGAGGAGAGGTGACGGGGTGTGGGAGGGGGCGAGTGGGAGGAGTGGGAGAGGGGGCGAGTGGGAGAGGGGGCGAGTGGGAGGAGTGGGAGAGGGGGCGAGTGGGAGGGGGCGAGTGGGAGAGGGGGCGAGTGGGAGGAGTGGGAGGGGGAGAGGGGCGAGTGGGAGGTGGTGAGAGAGGGGCGAGTGGGAGGAGTGGGAAAGAGAGGGGCGAGTGGGAGGAGGTGAGAGAGGGGCGAGTGGGAGGTGGAAAGAGAGGGGCGAGTGGGAGGAGTGGGAAAGAGAGGGGCGAGTGGGAGGTGGGAGAGAGAGGGGCGAGTGGGAGGAGTGGGAGAGAGAGGTGGCAGAGGAAGATCAGGGGGGAGGCACGTGGACACTTTTTGCCATCTTGAGTCAGTGTAGCAACAACCTTAAGTGAGGGAGACCACACAATGACAGGGAGAGAAGGGAGGGTGGGTGTGTAAGATGGGTCAGGGAGGGAGGGAGGGTGTGTAAGATGGGTCAGGGAGGGAGGGAGGGAGGGTGTGTAAGATGGGTCAGGGAGGAAGGGAGGGAGGGTGTGTAAGATGGGTCAGGGAGGAAGGGAGGGTGGGTGTGTAAGATGGGTCAGGGAGGGAGGGAGAGTGTGTAAGATGGGTCAGGGAGGGTGTGTAAGATGGGTCAGGGAGGGAGGGAGGGTGTGTAAGATGGGTCAGGGAGGAAGGGAGTGAGGGAGGGTGTGTAAGATGGGTCAGGAAGGGAGGGGAGGAGGGTGTGCGTATGATGGGTTAGGGAGGGGAGAGGGAGGGGGTGTGTAAGATGGGTCAGGAAGGGAGGGGAGAAGGAGGGTGTGTGTATGATGGGTTAGGGAGGAGAGAGGGAGGGTGTGTAAGATGGGTCAGGGAGGAAGGGAGGGAGGGTGTGTAAGATGGGTCAGGAAGGGAGGGGAGAAGGAGGGTGTGCGTATGATGGGTTAGGGAGGGGAGGGAGGAAGGGAGGGAGGGTGTGTAAGATGGGTCAGGAAGGGAGGGGAGAAGGAGGGTGTGTGTATGATGGGTTAGGGAGGGGAGAGGGAGGGTGTGTAAGATGGGTCAGGGAGGAAGGGAGGGAGGGTGTGTAAGATGGGTCAGGAAGGGAGGGGAGAAGGAGGGTGTGTGTATGATGGGTTAGGGAGGGGAGAGGGAGGGTGTGTAAGATGGGTCAGGGAGGAAGGGAGGGAGGGTGTGTAAGATGGGTCAGGAAGGGAGGGGAGAAGGAGGGTGTGTGTATGATGGGTTAGGGAGGGTAAGATGGGTCAGGGAGGGAGGGTGTGTAAGATGGGTCAGGAAGGGAGGGGAGAAGGAGGGTGTGTGTATGATGGGTCAGGGAGGAGAGAGGGAGGGTGTGTAAGATGGGTCAGGGAGGAAGGGAGGGAGGGAGGGGAGAGGGAGGGTGTGTAAGATGGGTCAGGAAGGGAGGGGAGAAGGAGGGTGTGTGTATGATGGGTCAGGGAGGAGAGAGGGAGGGTGTGTAAGATGGGTCAGGGAGGAAGGGAGTGAGGGAGGGTGTGTAAGATGGGTCAGGGAGGAAGGGAGGGAGGGAGGGGAGAGGGAGGGTGTGTAAGATGGGTCAGGGAGGAAGGGAGGGAAAAGAAAGACAAAGAAGCCAATTCCCACTATTCCCATCCAATCCCAAATTCCTTATTATCCTCATAACCACCACCGGCGGGAATGAGAACTGGGAATGGTGGGAATATCAGGAATATAAGGAGGATGGAACAGAAGAGACAACCAGGAGCAGAGAAATTACGAGATGGGAATACAGTGGGTAATCTGTTCCATTCCCATTCCCATATTCCAGATTATTCTCCATAATAATTAGAGGTGTAGGAATGACGACTGGTGGCCGGTGGAAGAGACTATGGGAGGGTCGAGCACAAAGACCCATACAGTGTGCGTGTGTGTGTGTGTAGTTCACATGGACTCACCTATACACGTATCCATAACAAACCCATGTGCGTATCCATGAAGGTAAATATGGTAATGTACGTCAAGGAGACATACTCATGACTGTATATCAAGGGAGTATCATCGTCCGTGTGTATGTCATGACTATACAAACACTCATGCAAAACCGTATATGCAAATGACTCCAGAGTAAAATATAACTCAGCCACAAATCGCCTCATTTTATTTGTTAACTCACATGTTTGTTGAAAGATAAGACGGTGATAATGTTAAATCTTATCAAACACTCAGAGGAGCATGTTAAAGTGGCTGCACTCGAGGGAGGCGGCTACTCTCTCCTTGTCTTGGTCTTCTGGTCATCTTCACTCGATCTCCAGGGCTATTTACTACTATTCGACCTCCAGGGCTATTTACTACTGTTCGACCTCCAAGGTTATTTACTACTATTCGACCTCCAAGGCTATTTACTACTATTCGACCTCCAAGGCGATTTACTACTATTCGACCTCCAAGGCTATTTACTACTATTCGACCTCCAAGGCTATTTACTACTCTTCCACCTCCAGGGCTATTTACTACTATTCGCCCTCTATTTACTACTATTCGACCTCCAGGGCTATTTACTACTATTCGCCCTCTATTTACTACTGTTCGACCTCTAGGGCTATTGTACCTAAGACACTATTCGACCTCCAGGGCTATATACTACTGTTCGACCTCTAGGGCTATGGTACCTAAGACACTATTCGACCTCCAAGGCTAAGATTCCATTGCTCACTACTCGACCTCCAGGGCTATAATATGATGACGTCATTCCTCACTCACCAACTCCTGCATAAAAATACCAACAACAACAACAAAAGCAAAAACTAAAAAAAATAATGGCGTGGTTAATCCCCAAAGAACAACTCTAATAATACCTAAAATAAAAGTCAACCCGTACTTACCCCCTAAAAAAAGAAACAAAATTAACCGTAGTTACCCCCTGAAAAAACAAAAAGGACACACTGTTAACAAAAGACATCGTTTGTTTTCCCTCATACAAAAACATAAACATAAAAACTACAAAATATCGACCCCCCCAAAAATAGTAAACTCCTGAAAAAACCAAAGGAAATATATTCAACAAATTATATCACAGTTACTATACATAAAAAAATACAAACTTTACCGAAATATTACAATATAAATTGAATCCCTAAAACTACCCAAAAAATCGTAGTTACCCTAAAAAAAAAAATCGTAGTTACCCTAAAAAAAAATCGTAGTTACCCTAAAAAATACAAAATCGTAATTACCTCCAAAAATATTACAAAGACGCATACAAAACAAATACATCAATATAATACAAAAATAAATGAATCTCCCCTTCCACCCCCCCCCCCCGCCCCCGAAAAAAAAACACGAACCAATTTGCATGAAAGATATAAGGTTGAACAAACAATAATGGTAAATATAGGTTTGTCATGTCCGTCCACCAGTCACACACAAATGGGGGAACAATTACCACGGCGCCCTAACCAAAAGTTGAGGGTTATTGTCAACTGAAATATTACGCTTTTGAGATGAATGTGGCCGGCAGTAACACGGTAAATGGTGTGGTGGGGTGGTGGTTAGAGAGAGAGAGAGAGAGAGAGAGAGAGAGAGTGTTACGCTGTCTATATTGTTACTAGCACTCGGACCATAGCATGCCGAAACAACAACAACCATGCCAAATACTACTAAGTGTACAGTGAATTTTGTCCGCAACTGCACACTATGTATACCTGCATTGTCTATATACATAAGAACATAAGAATGGAGGAAACTGCAGCTGGCCTATTGATCCATACTGGGCAGTCCTGTTTATACCCAATCCCTATTGCTCATATAAGCATCCAACCTATGTTTGAAGCTATTCAGCATATTCGAGTTTATGATGATATTTGGTAACTTGTTCCACTCATCCACTATGTTTCCAGGCCAATGTTTACCAATTTCACACCTAAATCAAAATTTGTCTAATTTAAAACAATTGTTACGAGTTCGCTCCTGGTTGGATAGTTTGAGTACCTTTGTAATGTCCCCTTTGTTTAACCCTGACTTCCATTTATACACCTCAATCATATCGCCCCTCGCTCTACGTCTCTCAAGGGAGTGCAAATTAAGATGCTTTAACCTGTCTCTATATTCAAGGTTCCTAATGCCCGGGATTAGTCTTGTCATTCTCCTCTGGATTCTTTCCAAGGATTCTATATCCATTCTGTAATACGGTGACCAGAACTGAACTGCGTAATCCAGGTGTGGTCTCACAAGAGCAAGATACAGTTTTAGGATGACCTCGCTAGTCTTGTAACTAACACTCCTTTGTATGAACCCAAGTACTTTATTAGCCTTGTTACGAGCAAAAACACATTGTTTACTTGGCTACATGTTGAACTGTATACCTGTATTGTTTATATACACGATGAATCAATATAAATTTATATAATAATTTCACTTAATAATTATCTATCTATCTATCAATCTATGAAGAACGCCCATTAAAAAAAAAACTCTCGTCCTAATGCAGGGATTCGAACACGCATCGTTAGTTATACGAGTACAACGCTAATCACACTTGTTTTGACTGTTGCAACACCCCAACACTCACTCACTCACAGCTTGCATCATCATGTTCACTACAAGCTTTGCAACCAGTACCATTGACCAGAGTCGCTTTTACGGAGAGCTGAACACTCTCTCTCTCTCTCTCTCTCTCTCTCTCTCTCTCTCTCTCTCTCTCTCTCTCTCATCAAGTCAACCATTATTTACTGTTGCCTAAATGTATGGTCACTGCAGCTGGTTATAAAATACTGACCCCCTACAACACCCCGCCCAAACGGGCCAGACAAACATATGGACTTTACAACCCCAGAGAGAGGCGCCATCACCGAAGAAACTAATTTGCATACCAAGTGTAGTGAAGATATAATTGAAACAGGTATTGGAGCTAGAAACAAAACAAGACGAAGTGGACAGACAAATTGACGGACAAACTACCAGATAGACAGAGGCAGACAGACAGAAACAGACAGACAGACTATTAGACGGTCTCTTAGTACCCCCCCCCCCCCCACACACACACACAAAGGTAAACAACTATGAAGTAACACTTGATGACGTCATGTATAGTGGCTCCTCCCCCTCCCTCCATTACTGTTTGTTGACTTTTACGCTTAAGAGCTAAAAAGTTTTCCATGTTTTGTTTTGTTTTGTTGTTTTGTTTTGCTGTTTTGTTTTGCTGTTTTGTTTTGCTGTTTTGTTTTGTTTTGTTTTATTGTTTTGTTTTATTGTATTGTTTTGTTTTGTTGTTTTGTTTTGTTGTTTTGTTTTGTTGTTTTGTTCTGCTGTTTTGTTTTGTTTTATTGTTTTGTTTTATTGTTTTTTTTTTGTTTTTTTTCGTTTTTTTACCTACATAAAGATAAGAAAATTTAAGTAAAAGAAATACTGTGGTGAATTGTTTATAGTGTGTGTGTGTGTGTAACAAGAGTGGTTAATGAATACAGATACGGGGAGAGAGAGAGAGAGAGAGAGAGAGAGAGAGAGAGAGAGAGAGAGAGAGAGAGATCAATTAGTTAATCATGGTAGTTAGGGATGGGGGGGGGGGGGGGTCATGCCCTCACCCACTCCTGGTTTTTGTTGCTTATTTTTCACCTCGAGTCAAACAAGTTCAATTAGTTGATGCTGAACTTTTGAAACACACCTACACTCTCTCTCTCTCTCTCTCTCTCTCTCTCTCTCAGTTGACAAGAGGCCAACACCCCTCAGCGCTTGCTTGATCAAGACTAAACTGTATTGAATTCCACGTCAAGCTTTCATGTCCCGGATATGTCCTGTGATGGACGGAGGAGGAGGTGGAAGAGGACGAGGTGGAGGAGGAGGAGGAGGAGGAGAGAGGAGAAGGAGGAGGAGGAGAGAGGAGAAGAGAGGAAGAGACAGGAGGAGAGGAAATTAGAATAATACACAATATTTTTTCAGCCCAAATTTACCTAAATCTAAACACGCTTATTTTACCCCCCCCCCCCCCAACACACACACTAAATAAATATAACAATCTATCCAAGTCAAACTATCCACCCCTCTATCCCACTCCAACTATCCACCCCTGCACCCCACTCCAACTATCCATCCCCCATCCCACTCCAACTATCCATCCCCCCATCCCACGCCAACTATCCATCCCCCTATCCCACGCCAACTATCCTTCCCTCCACCCCACTCCAACTATCCTTCCCTCCATCCCACTCCAACTATCCACCCCTCCACCCCACTCCAACTATCCACCCCTCCACCCCACTCCAACTATCCACCCCTCCACCCCACTCCAACTATCCACCCCCATCCCACTCCCCCTATCCCACTCCTATAATGAATAAGAGAGAGGGCAATACAGTGATACCAATCTCACGCTGTCAATAATTTTTTTTCTCTCCAGGATTTATGACAGGCAATTAAGGCGTCCATGTGTGTAGGCTAACTCGTGTTATTGGTGACCGGCGGGGGGGAGGGGGAGGAGGTAGGGGAGGAGAGGGAAGGAGGTAGGGGAGGACGGGGAAGGAGGTAGGGGGAGGGGAGGAGGTAGGGGAGGGATGTTGTGCGGTGGCCCTCAAGTGTGGCCAGTGAGGTAAGAGCCACCGTAAACAAGCACTTCCCTCCGTCCACAACAACACACACACACACACCCCCTGACCACGTCGCCCGGGAAGGTTTTCAGCACTATAATGAAACCGACGATCCATAAAGACTAATTTATGGACAAAGTTTATTGGTATTAATCCTTAATGGTGGAGGGCGTAAATAACGTGGCGGTACCAGACACAACTACCACTACCATGATGAGGCTTCCTAGGGGAGGGGGGAGGGGAGGGGGGGAAGGGGGGAGGGGAGGAAGGGGGAAGGGGGGAGAGAGACAAACTAAACGAGAAATATAGAAAAACAATGAAACAGATGATGTGACTCAAACAGACAGACACAGACAGACACAGACAGACACAGCCACACATATAGACAGAATTACAGAGCCTGGCACACATACAAGAACAGAGCCAGAAACAGACAAACAGACAGACACAGACAGACAGACAGAGAGAGAGAGAGAGAGAGAGGACTCGCCCCCATATTCTACACGTCAGAATCTTCCCTCGTCCAATGTTTATCAATTGACTTTTGGAAATCCCCGAGACCAGTTTTCGTCGGGCCAAAATCCCTTGATCAAAAGCCTTCCTTCCCGCTGGAGACGATGACGTGGTGGCCGCCTTCAACGTTACTACTACAGCATAAATATATAACACATGAAGTAAAGAGGAAAATAAAAAAAATAAAAATAATGAAAAAATGAAAATAAAATGTAAATAAAATGAAAATAAAAATACAAATAAAAATAAAATAAAATGAAATAAAAATGAAAAAATAAATAAGTTAAAATAAGAATGAAATAAAATAAAATATAAGTGAAAATATAAATGAAACCAAAATGAAAAAATAAATAAAACATAATATGAAAATAATTTGTAAATAAAGGATAAACGAAATAAATAAGTAAAGTATACATAAAAAAAAATTAAATTTTTATTAAAAGATTATACACAAAGAACTTGATAACATGTAAATAAATAAATAGGTATACACACATGAACTACCGTATGTATATGAATAAAAACTTTAAAAATAAAAAAAAACTATAATATTTCAATTTTATACCAAATGACCCAATTTCATCTCTCAACACCCTATTTACACACAGTAACCCACTTCTCTAAAGAACCTATTTTCACCCTAACTAACTACCCGATTTAACAAGCAAACAAATATTTGCCTTAACCAAATTTCCTTCGCTAATCCTCCTTCATAGACAGAAAATAAAACAAATTAAACCCCAATTAGGACTATTATTTGAGGGAAAAAAATTTAGCCCACGTTTTAAACCCAATTTCGAATCATTTATATTCCGAGGAGCGAGTCGACCAGCAGACGGCCTACCGCAGCTCCTAATCTGGTATATTGTGGCCCCTAGCTCAGACCCCTTCACTGTGTGTGTGTGTGTGTGTGGAGAGAGAGAGAGAGAGAGAGAGGCCCTGCCTGAACTGTCTCCAAGATATCACTAGAGAGATAAGAGACAGACTACCTATCTAAACTGTCTCTTTAATTCTACACGAGACACGACATTACCTCCATCAATTCTACAGAGAGACAAAAGAAGGAGAAATACCTGTTAGAGACAGACCCAGAACCTATTACACGTTAGTGGGGGGGACAGCGACTGAGTCAATGTTATGGTGGACAATAGTCAGTGTGGGTGTGTGTGTGTGTGTGTGGGTGTGTGGGTGTGTGTGGGTGTGTGTGTGGGTGGGTGTGTGGTGGGTGGGTGTGTGTGTGTGGGTGGGTGTGTGTGGGTGGGTGGGTGTGTGGGTGGGTGGGTGGGTGTGGTGGTGTGTGTGTGGGTGGGTGTGTGTGTGTGTGTGTGTGTGTGGGTGGGGTGTATGTGTGTGGGGGTGTGTTTGGTGTGTGTGGGGGTGGTGTGTGTGTGTGTGGGGGGTGGGTGTGTGTGGGGGGTGGGTGTGTGGGGGGTGGGTGTGTGTGTGGGGGGGTGGGTGTGTGTGTGGGGGGTGGGGTGTGTGTGTGGGGGTGGGGTGTGTGTGTGGGGGGTGGGTGTGTGTGTGTGGGGGGGGGGTGTGTGTGGGTGGGTGGGTGTGTGTGTGTGGGGTGGGTGGGTGTGTGTGGGTGGGTGGGTGTGTGTGTGGGGTGGGTGTGTGTGTGTGGGTGGGGTGGTGGGTGTGTGTGTGTGTGTGGGGGGTGGGTGTGTGTGTGTGGGGGGGGGGGTGGTGTGTGTGTGGGGGGGGGTGGGTGGGTGGGTGTGTGGGGGAGTGGGTGTGTGTGTGGGGGAGTGGGTGTGTGTGTGTGGGGGGTGGGTGTGTGTGTGTGGGGGGTGGGTGTGTGTGTGTGGGGGGTGGGTGGGTGTGTGTGTGGGGGGTGGGTGGGTGTGTGTGGGGGTGGGTGGGTGGGTGTGTGGGGGGTGGGTGGGTGGGTGTGTGGGGGGTGGGTGGGTGGGTGTGGGGAGTGGGTGGGTGGGTGTGTGGGGGGTGGGTGGGGTGTGGGTGGGTGGTGGGGGTGTGGGGGGTGGGGGGTGTGTGGGGGGTGGGTGGGTGTGTGTGGGGGTGGGTGGGTGTGTGGGGGGTGGGTGGGTGTGTGTGTGGGGGGTGTGTGTGTGGGGGGGGTGTGTGGGTGTGTGTGTGGGGGGTGGGTGTGTGTGTGGGGGTGGGGGGGTGGGTGTGGTGTGTGTGTGGGGGGTGGGTGTGTGTGTGTGTGGGGGGGTGGGTGTGGGTGTGTGTGTGGGGGGGTGGGTGTGGTGTGTGTGTGTGGGGGTGGGTGTGTGGTGTGTGTGTGTGGTGTGGGTGGGTGGGTGTGTGTGTGTGGGGGTGGGTGGGTGTGGGTGGGTGTGTGGGTGTGGTGTGTGTGGGTGTGTGTGTGTGTGGGTGTGTGTGGGTGTGGGTGTGTGGGTGTGTGTGTGGGTATGGGTGTGTGTGTGGGTGTGGGTGTGTGTGTGTCAATAAACAACATGACGTCACACCGCTGTTGCCTCGGTAAAAAATACGTCACCACCATGTTTACACTCACAGGAGATAACTGACAGGTATTGTAAACAAGTGTATCAGAAGTGAGTTACCTGTGCGAGTTACCTGTGGGAGTTACCTGTGTTAATTAGCTGTGAGTTACCTGTGTTAATTACCTGCTGTGGGAGTTGCCTGTGAACTACCTATGTTAACTATCTGTGGGAGTTACCTGTGTTAATTACCTGTGGGAGTTACCTGTGGGAGTAACCTGTGTTAATTAGCTGTGAGAGTAAACCTGTGTTAATTATCTGCTGTGTGAGTTACCTGTGTTAATTAGCTGTGGGAGTTACCTGTGTCAATTACCTGCTGTGGGAGTTACCTGTGTTAATTACCTATGGGAGTCACCTGTCACTCACCTGGGATGTCACATTTCCACCACGACCACAAACTTGGGCAAAATGGCGACATAATAACCCTGAGACTGTACGAGAGGTAATGGCGTTCTTAATCGTCAACAGTTAGTACTATTTAAGCATTAGATCTCTGCAGTTTGTTCACATTTCTCATATTTGAGTTTATTTCTATTTCTCACCTATAACATTAACTCTAAGGGCTTCAGGTCACAGAGAGACGCTTCAGGCACAGAGAGCATGGGTAAAAGTGAATGAGCATGGGTATAAGTGAAAGAGCATGGGTATAAGTGAATGAGCATGGGTAAAAGTGAATGAGCATGGGTAAAAGTGAATGAGCATGGGTAAAAGTGAATGAGCATGGGTATAAGTGAATGAGCATGGGTATAAGTGAATGAGCATGGGTAAAAGTGAATGAGCATGGGTAAAAGTGAATGAGCATGGGTGTAAGTGAATGAGCATGGGTAAAAGTGAATGAGCATGGGTAAAAGTGAATGAGCATGGGTATAAGTGAATGAGCATGGGTATAAGTGAATGAGCATGGGTATAAGTGAATGAGCATGGGTAAAAGTGAATGAGCATGAGTATAAACGAGTGAGCATGGGTATAAACGAGTGAGCATGGGTATAAACGAAGGAGCATGGGTATAGACGAATGCCCATGGGTATAGACGAATGACCAAGGGTATAGACGAATGAGCATGGGTATAGACGAATGCCCATGGGTATAGACGAATGCCCATGGGTATAGACGAATGCCCATGGGTGTGAACGACTAAACATCAGCAAACTTCTCCACAACCTAACCTACCCCCCATGAACAGTAAATAATCAGTACTCACGTGAAGTCTCTCAACAGGACAGCACAGGTGTAAGTCAACCACCATACTCACCTGTAACGAGAAATAATATGTACTGTCATTCTTATAAGGTAACATGTACAGTAAATGATGATAATAATGATCATAATAATAACAATAATAATAGTAGTAGTAACAAAAACAATAATAACAACAATAACAATAATAACAATAATAACAATAATAACAATAACAATAACAATAATAAAAATAATAATAATCATAACAATAACAAGAACAATAACAATAATAACAATAATAATAACAATAATAATAGTAGTAACAAAAATAATAACAACAGCAACAATAATAAATACAAAATAAGGATATAAGAGGAGGAGAAAAAGGAGGAGAGGAAGTGGAGGAGGAAGAAGGGGAAGAAGAGAGAGTGAGGAGAAGAAGGAGGAGGAGGAATAAGAATAATGATGAAGAAAAGAAGTTGACTGAATATATACCCATCTTGCCGGTATGACTAACAGAGGTATACCAATAAGTACCATAAAGGGATATACCCACAGGAGCCTTAAAATACCCACCATACTGGTATAATGACTAGAGGTATGAAGAAAATATACCGAGCATATAAGTCTATTCTGAGGTAGAGAGATATATACCGGTCATATATAGGTATATTTATAGGAGATTAATATATACATAAGAGTTATATTAGCATGGTTAGAGGGGCTTTCTATACCGGTCACACTGGTATATTGAGAGGAAGACTTGAGATGCTATATACCGGTCATATAGGTATATACTATGGGAGATATATACCTGTCATTGGGGTATATTTTAACGGGATGGATAAACAGTACATTGAGAGAGAGAGAGAGAGAGAGAGAGAGACGGTAATGGTCCACACTCGATATATTGGTGCAATTAACAGGTGTCATAAACATGTTATATTATCTAGTTGGCTGACAGGTGTCGGGAGAAGGTGTAGGCGGGGGGGGGCAGGTGTAAGGGGGGGCAGGTGTATGGGGGTGCAGGTGTATGGGTGCACGTGTAGGGGGCAGATGTATGGGGGGCAGATGTACGGGGGAGGAGGAGGAGAGAAGGAGGGAGAGGAAGAAGGAGAAGCAGGAGATAAGAGAACATCATGAAGGGGGGGGGAGGAGGGGGAGGAGGGGGGGAGGAGGGGGGAGGAGGAAAGAGTGAGGACAAAAGTTATACCAGAAAATATTTTTAATTTCCTTATCTATATAAATATTATCATCGACAATAACCGATTATCTTTTGTTGTCAGTTTTATCGGGGTGGTGGTGGTGGTGATGGTGATAGTGGTGATGGTGGTGGTGACGGTAATGATAGTGATGATGGTGGTGATGGTGACGGTGGTGGTGGTAATGATAGTGATGATGGTGATAGTGGTGAGGGTGGTGGTGGTGGTGACGGTAATGATAGTGATGATGGTGATAGTGATGATGGTGGTGGTGGTGGTGACGGTGGTGATGATGATGGTGATAGTGGTGATGGTGTCAAGCGCTGTGAGTGTGAAGGTTGAAATATGGAGGAGGGTGTGGCCAGCTGTCTCACTCCTCAGTAAAACCCCGACGCTGACGAAGGTGTCGAAGGAGCTGCCAGGAAGGTAAAGAACCCTTCGTCTGACACACACACACACACACACACACACACCATGTTACATTTACTACATTATACAAATAAGTTAAGTAAATACACATAATATTAGCGGAGTCAAGATGAGAGTTAACTGTGAACCCGTAACTGTGGGAGATTAACCACACATTAATGGCGAAATAAAGACCTGGAACACAACACTCTTCTTTAAAACTTCTCTAGAGATCAGTTAGGGGAGGTGAGGGGGGGGGTTAGGGGGAAGGAGGTAGGGGGAAGGAGGAGGTAGGGGGAAGGAGGGGGTAGGGGAGTGGGAAGGAGGGGGTAGGGGAGGGGGAAGGAGGAGGGGGTAGGGGAGGGGAAAGGAGGGGGTAGGGGAAGGGAGGGGGTAGGACGAGGGAGGAGGTAGGGGTAGGTAGAGGGGGTAGGGGAAATGTGTAAATAAAAAAGAATAGTATAACCAGAAGACAAACAAAACAAAAGGAAACAAAACAAAATATAGGAAAAAAAATAACACCAAAAAACAACAATAAAACAAAACAAAAGGAAACAAAAAAAAATTAACGAAACAAGAAAAAAAAACGGTAGTAAAAACTTGGAGACAAATACTACGAGAGTGAAATGGGAGGGGGAGTGGGTGGAGGAGGGGGAGTGGGTGGAGCAGGGGGAGTGGGTGGAGGTGGAGTAGTGGGTGGAGGAGGGGGAGTGGGTGGAGGAGGGGGAGTGGGTGGAGGAGGGGGAGTGGGTGGATGAGGGGTACTGGGTGGAGGAGGAGTGGGTGGAGGAGGAGGGCTGGGTGGAGTATGAGTGGGTGGAGGAGGGGGAGTGGGTGGAGGAGGGGAAGTGGGTGGAGGAGGGGGAGTGGGTGGAGCAGGAGGAGTGGGTGGAGGAGGAGTGGGTGGATGAGGAGGAGTGGGTGGAGGAGGGGGAGTGGGTGGAGGAGGGGGAGTGGGTGGAGCAGGAGGAGTGGGTGGAGCAGGAGGAGTGGGTGGAGCAGGAGGAGTGGGTGGAGGAGGAGGAGTGGGTGGAGGAGGAGGAGTGGGTGGAGGAGGAGGAGTGGGTGGATGAGGGGAAGTGGGTGGAGGAGGGGAAGTGGGTGGAGGAGGGGGAGTGGGTGGAGGTGGGGGAGTGGGTGGAGGAGGGGGAGTGGGTGGAGGAGGAGGAGTGGGTGGTGGAGGAGGAGTGGGTGGATGAGGAGGAGTGGGTGGATGAGGGGAAGTGGGTGGAGGAGGGGGAGTGGGTGGAGGAGGGGGAGTGGGTGGAGGAGGGGGAGTGGGTGGAGGTGGAGTAGTGGGTGGAGGAGGGGGAGTGGGTGGAGGTGGAGTAGTGGGTGGAGGAGGGGGAGTGGGTGGAGGAGGGGGAGTGGGTGGAGGAGGGGGAGTGGGTGGAGGAGGGGGAGTGGGTGGAGGAGGAGTAGTGGGTGGAGGAGGGGGAGTGGATGGAGGAGGGGGAGTGGGTGGAGGAGGGGGAGTGGGTGGAGCAGGAGGAGTGGGTGGAGCAGGAGGAGTGGGTGGATGAGGAGGAGTGGGTGGATGAGGAGGAGTGGGTGGAGGAGGAGGGCTGGGTGGATGAGGAGTGGGTGGAGGAGGAGGGCTGGGTGGAGGAGGGGGGGAGCAGAGGGCTGGGTGGAGAGAGGGGTGAGGAGGGGATGGGTGGAGGAGGGTGGGTGGAGGAGGAGGGTGGGTGGAGGAGGAGGGTGGGTGGAGGAGGAGGGTGGGTGGAGGAGGAGGGTGGGTGGAGGAGGAGGGTGGGTGGAGGAGGAGGGTGGGAGGAGTGGGTGGGAGGTGGGTGGAGAGGAGGGAGGGTGGGGAGAGGAGGTAGGGGGGCAGGTGGGTGGAGGAGGAGTGGGTGGAGGAGGAGGGCTGGGTGGAGGAGGAGGGCTGGGTGGAGGAGGAGTGGGTGGAGGAGGAGGGCTGGGTGGAGTATGAGTGGGTGGAGGAGGGGGAGTGGGTGGAGGAGGGGGAGTGGGTGGAGTATGAGTGGGTGGAGTAGGAGTGGGTGGAGTATGAGTGGGTGGAGGAGGAGTGGGTGGAGGAGGGCTGGGTGGAGGAGGAGGGCTGGGTGGAGTATGAGTGGGTGGAGGAGGGGGAGTGGGTGGAGGAGGAGTGGGTGGAGGAGGAGGGGGTGGATGAGGAGGGCTGGGTGGAGGGGGAGTGGGTGGAGGAGGAGTGGGTGGAGGAGGAGGGGGTGGATGAGGAGGGCTGGGTGGAGGAGGAAGGCTAGGTGGAGGAAAATGAACGAAAGAACGAACACACACACACACACACACACACCACAACCGCATCCAGCCCATACGTGCACGAACTGATCGCTATAAGAACAGCCCAGTCCCAACCATTGTAAAAATTATCAATAACTTGTAATACTGTAACACTGTCACTACGTTGAATTGAACTGTAGTTTGAGCTTTTCCCCATCTAAGTTATTATATGTCTTATTTGTGTCACTTATGTTACTTGTATATTATTTGTAATTCGTAACCCATTCCCCAAATATGTAACTGTATATTTTCAGCCTTCTGGCTGCCAAGCTCTTTCAATAAACCGTTAATTATTATTATTTATTATTATTACACACACACACACACCAGACAAGAAAATGCTCTTACTGTGGCATACATTCTTGACTGACCGAAGCCATCCTCCATGTCTGTCTGTCTGTCTGTGAGGAGCTCGTCTGTGTTTGGGAAGGGAGGGAAGGAAGGTGATTGTGTGGGAAGGAGGAAGGAAGGAAGGAAGGAAAGGGAGGGGATAGTGTGGAAGAGAAGGATGGAAGGGGATGGTGTGGGACAGGAGTGTGGAAGAGAAGGCTGGAAGGGGATGGTGTGGGACAGGAGTGTGGAAGAGAAGGCTGGAAGGGGATGGTGTGGGACAGGAGTGTGGAAGCGGATGTGTCAACCACAAGGGATGTGGAGACGCAGATAATGTGAGGGGAGAAGGAGAGGTGTGAGGGGAGAAGGAGAGGTGTGAGGGGAGAAGAGGTGAAATCCCACTACAGAAAGAAAGTAATCACTAGAGACAGTCTTCAACTCTACAGTGACAGAGGACTGTGTCTAAATGAGTTCCATAATAGCCAGACCCACTACAGGAGCACAGGTGTTGACAGCATCCTAGCCAGGTTATTGAGGGACGGTGCCACTATATTAAAGACACCAACACACTTAATTACTGTCACCATTAACACCACTACTGATGTGGGTCATTACAGGCCAGTTAGTATCCTATGTATTGTATCTAACATGCTATAGAGAGAACAGGGTAGGTTCAGGTGGAAAGACATCACCAGGAGTATAATATTGTGTACAGCGATCAGTGTAGCTTTTGGTCCTTTCACTCGACTAATACCAGCCTGATCCATCTCACTGACTCTATCAGGTCCCGAACAGCTCAGGAAAATCACACAGGTATGGTAATGCTGGACTTGCAAAAAAAGCCTTCGACACAGTGGCTCATGATGTACTATGTGAGCAACTGCAGGCTCTTGGCATTGGGTCTGTTGACTGGTTAAAATCGCATCTTAACAAGTGGAGGAACAGCCATGCCAATAGCCCGAGAAGTCCCACAAGGGAGTATCCTAGGACCATTGCTCTTCCTGTGTTATGTAAACATGATGCCTATAAGTGTTAACTGTAAGCTTTTGATGTGTGGTGATAACAGAGCTCTTTAGTATTAGGTAAAGATAAAACAAACGAGTTATCATCTGAACTGGAGTCCTGCAAGCAGTGCCTCAGACAACATGTTATCCCTACATCTTGGAGAGGCTGAAAAAATATTACTTGAATAAAAAATAAAACTCAAAAGGGTAAACTAATTCATTGTACAGTACTATGGTAATGAACCATCTCAACTGTAGCCTCTGTGAAATACCCCGGACTAACTCTTGACTCTTGTTTAGTGAATTAATCGTAGATAATATATTAAAAAAATATACCAGAATAATCTTTGTAAAAATGTTAAATACTTCTCATCTGATGCCCATAGGACCCTTTGCTTGGCGCTCCCACAATATCACGTGGACTATTCCTGCTCGTCGTGGTACACTGCCTTAACACAGAAGCTAAAATCTAAGCTACAAATTATTCAACACAAGTCGGTGAGGCTCATTCCTGACATGAGAGCAAAAGATCACGTTGGTCACGAAGTTCTCCAACCCCTCAACATGTTAAGTGTGGCGGATAGAGTGAAGCAACTGAGGCTGAATCATGCTTACAGGAGTTTCAATGGACTGTGGCCTAGAGTATGTAACAACAAACTTTGCAAGGATTAGGGATACGAACCGGCAAGGCACCAGAGGGAGAACACAATTTTTTGGTGTCTGGTGTCCGCAGTGAACCTCAACACACGTTCTCATTTGCTACTATAACACAGAGGAACGAGTTACCAAACTACTGTACATCAAAACAAAACCAGTTACGGTACACGACAATTAAAGTTAAAATCTAAATAATACATAAAAGATGAAGCTAAAGCAAGAGAAGAATGTTGTATTGTTGAAGTGACGCACCAGCTACTAATACTCCTATAGACACATCATCCTATTACTGATGACAGACCAAGTGTTAGCCAAGACAGGACCCTCCCGAAAATAAGCAGCTGGTGTCTGCTAGCCTTGGTCAAGTTACCCGAGTTGTTTACCTACACTCTGGGCACCCCCACGGCCTACCTGCACCGTATACCTACAATGACTATATTCATGCTGAACTGTATACATAGTTTATATACATACCTATCCAATTGTAAACCTGTATTGACAATTGTACTGTATTATTATTATTATTATTATTATTATTATTATTATTATTATCACCACCACCACAAATACACGGTTTGGTCTCCTAAGTGTAAACCGTTCTCATTCCTCCTTACAAACTTTTTAATGTCTCAAAGTATTTTCCCACCCAAAATGACTTTACCTTTTATGTTAATCCTTGTAGAACCACGCACGTAATAGGTACAGAAACACTCACAACACACACTTTCCCCATCTTGCAGCTACATAACTACGCACTTAAGAGATACACTGTCACACTACGACTCTCCTCTCCTCCCTCGGGCCGTCTCGGTGGAGGAAGGGGGGATGCGATTAAGACATTTAGTTTCACCGGTTTGGCCAGCGTAAGGACAGAACCAGACAATGTGATGTAGTCGTGGCCAGAATTAGGCTAGGATACAGACACATCTGGCAAGTTAGTAAAGCTGTACCCATACCGGAACACTCAGCATGTAAACTTTGTGGTAAACCTTTAAAGCATACACTTAAACACTATTTTATATTGAATGTGACACTGTCAAAGACTTCAGGCCACCTGGCTTATTGTATCATTGTGTATGAACCTCTGTCCTGTGTGGCAGTGAACAGTGATACCACCCACAGTGTCAAGACCTGACTGAATTACTCAGAATAGGCAAACTGTACTACAAGCTTTGTCAATAAATTTGTTAACCGTTAAACGGACCGTCTCAGAGGCAAGCCAGACAACAGTAGTATTCTACTCACCGTGTCCGTTTTCTGTGGCCACCCAATATGGCCACCAAAACATAACATTTCCCTCTCCTCTCATTTAGTGGCCACTCCCCCCTTCCCCTCCCTCCCTGGTATGATCTTTTTCTCGCTTCTACTTTACCACTTTGGTCTATTAATGCCTCTGTATGGTATTGATCTGTGTGTGTGTGTCTGTGTGTGTGTGTCTGTGTGTGTGTGTGTGTGTGTGTCTGTGTGTGTGTGTTTCATTGCACTCCATCTTTATGACAGTATTCTCATTCATCCACTCACTCACTCACTTACTCATCTTACCTCACAAAGTACTGCTGGTCCTCCCTTCTGTAAAACCTTGTTCTCTCCCTTCTTTTTCCTCTCCCTCCTTCCCCCAGATCACCAACTTTCCTCCCTTCTCATTCCACAAGAGCTTACTACAACACTCACTCTCCCTCACCACCGTTTCCCCTTCTCGTCTCTAACCCTCATATTTCTCCCTCTTTCTCTTACTCTCCCTTACTCTTCCTGTCTTCCCCTCTCTCTCCTTCCCTCACCCCACTCTATCTATCTCCCTTCACTTTCTCCTCCCTCTCATCCTTCCCTCACCCCACTGCATCTCTCTCCCTTCACTTTCTCCTCCCTCTCATCCTTCCCTCACCCCACTCTATTTCTCTCCCTTCACTTTCTCCTCCCTCTCATCCTTCCCTCACCCCACTCTTTCTCCTCCCTCTCATCCATCCCTCACCCCACTCTATCTCTCTCCCTTCACTTTCTCCTCCCTCTCATCCTTCCCTCACCCCACTGTATCTCTCTCCCTTCACTTTCTCCTCCCTCTCATCCTTCCCTCACCCCACTCTTTCTCCTCCCTCTCATCCTTCCCTCACCCCACTCTTTCTCCTCCCTCTCATCCTTCCCTCACCCCACTGTATCTCTCTCCCTTCACTTTCTCCTCCCTCTCATCCTTCCCTCACCCCACTCTCCTCCCTCTCATCCTTCCCTCACCCCACTCTTTCTCCTCCCTCTCATCCTTCCCTCACCCCACTCTTTCTCCTCCCTCTCATCCTTCCCTCACCCCACTCTATCTATCTCCCTTCACTTTCTCCTCCCTCTCATCCTTCCCTCACCCCACTGTATCTCTCTCCCTTCACTTTCTCCTCCCTCTCATCCTTCCCTCACCCCACTCTCCTCCCTCTCATCCTTCCCCTCTCCATAATTCTCTCTAACAATCATCAGCTGTGCCTCCTTCACCCGCCCTCCTCCCGTCCCCTATAATCTGTTGTCATATAAATTATACGTCTCTTTCTTATTAATAAAAACCAATAACTCTTATTTCATCTTTTATCTCCGTCTTTCTTTTATCATATTTTTCTTCCATTGCTCTATTTAATTTCATGGATTGATTTGCTATTTTCATCTCTTATTATTGCTATTATTATTATTATTATTATTATTATTATCGGACTGTGGTGAGAGAGAGAGAGAGAGAGAGAGAGAGAGAGAGAGAGAGAGAGAGAGAGAGAGAGAGAGAGAGAGGGGGGCAATAACAAAATCGATAAATATTCGATATTTTTTACCAAATTCAATACGAAAATTCTCTCTCTCTCTCTCTCTCTCTCTCTCTCTCTCACCACAGCACCGGCAGGCCCCCGTCAACCACCAAAAGCCATCAGGAATATCTGCTTACAGCCCCACCACTGTTTGTATACTTTCTGCGCCTCCCTCAGCACCCCCTGCAGGGACCTAACACGAGGCGAAATATCTGTCAGAGGTAGTGTGGAGTGTTACTGTCCCAGGGAGGCATGGACCAACATCCTTAACAGAGGCTAATTCTCCCAGGTGGCACTATTGACGATACTGGAATGGTGCCAACTGTCAGTGTCAAGAATAACTATGGCACTGTGGGTAGTATGAGACAACAGTGGCACTTTCTATTACACCCGTCACAGATCACCAAATACTGGACAGTAGTAGTGACATACATACATACATACATACATACATACACACATTCACACACACACATAAAGTGGAGCTGCAACCGGTAATTGGACAGGTTTCATGTATCGAAATATAGCAGAAGTAAATTAGGTCTGTGAGTGACATATCGACAGACAGAGACTATTGGAAACTAATAATAATAATAATAATAATAATAATAATAATAATAATAATAAATAGCAACCCATCATAATGATAAGAAATATAATAATAATAATAATAATAATAATAATAATAATAATAACACTAGACCTATGGTGTGGACGGCTGGACGATGCTGTAAAATACACAACACAGCCGAGAATTTATACAGTGTACCTAAAGCGGCCAAAAATTGATAAATTCTATAAACTGACCTGACCTGACCTGACCTAACCTGACCTGACCTGACCTGACCTGACCTGACCTAACTATAAAAAATAAAAAAATATATAGTTAAGAGTAAATTGGGTCTCCCGCACTATGAGTCCGTCACCAGTGTCAAATGTTCCGATAGCCAAGAACTTCCTGATGGATATTTGGCATATTCCAATACAATACCGCCCCATGCTACGCCACCCCACGCCACACTACTACGCCACACTACCATGCCACCCCACGCCACACTACCACACCACACCACCACGCCACGCCACACTACGCCACACCACAAGTACTGTCCGGGTAGTTATGTCTGCAACTGTACACATTATATATATATAGCAAGCCTTTTATTGACCTTATACTGAATATCTATCTATCTATCTATCTATCTATCTACACTATCTATCTATCACCAGAATAAGGAGCCTGAAGTATCGGAAAGCATTTTACTGCTTAGTCAATACTTTCCACACCTCTCGTCTCCACTCTCTTTCCCCTCTCGTCTGTTACGTATTTTTCCCCTCTGTCTGTTACGTATTTTTCCCCTCTGTCAGTGTATGTTACGTATTTTTCCCCTCTGTCAGTGTATATGTTATGTATTTTCCCCTCTGTCAGTGTATATGTTACGTATTCTCCCCTCTGTCAGTGTATATTAATTACTTCCCCTCTGTCTATTACGTAGTTTCCCCTCTTGTCATTTTCTTACACATATATCACAAGTCGCATTATATAACCGTGATATAGTTAACCTCTCGCTTCACCCCCTTAACCTAACCTAACCTGACCTGACCTGACCTAACCTAACCACTTTACATTACTCCCTATACTGTGTTAACTATTCTCTAGTAAAGATATATTAACACAATCATTTTTAACTACGTCTGATATTTTTACAAAGTATTTTCATATATTTTTTTTTTAAATCAATATTTTAAAATAATTTCTTTCATCTCATCCTTCTGTCCATCATTTATCATATTTTATCTTATTCTCTTTCTTCTACTTGGATTCTTATCATTTATTTAATACATTTATTCATCTATGTATCTTTCTTTCATTCCATCTATATCATACATTCTCTCTCTCTCTCTCTCTTTATTCCCTGTTATCTCTCTCTCTCTCTCTCATCCCCCTGCATCATCGCATTTTCCACTCGACTTATTATTTATCAATATTTCCTCACCTTGTCATCCCCTTCACTACATATTACACTCAATGTTGTACAAAGTGGCTTATTTCTTTATCTATCTCTCTTATCTTTATCTATCTCTATTATCATTATCTATCTCTCTTATCTTTATCTATCTCTCTTATCTTTATCTCTCTTATCTTTATCACTTACATAAGAAAATATGGAGTCTGCAATAGGCCGGTTGGCCTGTGCATGGCAGCTCCTGTCGAGAGTTACTACCACTCTCTATCATCCATGAATCTATCTAGCCTCCTTTTGAAACTTTCCAGAGTTCCCGCACTTACTACAAAGTTGCTAAGCTGTTCCACTCGTCCACCACCCTATTTGTGAACCAGTTTCTTCCTATCTCCCTCCTAAACCTAAACTTATCCAACTTGAATCCGTTGCTCCGAGTCCTATCCTGCTCGGATATTATAAGAACTTTATCTTTATCCCCTTTATTGATTCCTTTCACCCACTTAAATACTTCTATCATATCTCCCCGCACTCTTCGTCTTTCTAGGGAATGCAAGTTTAGTTTCTTTAACCTATCCTGATATGGAAGGTTTCTAAGTCCCGGAATCATTTTCGTCATTCTTCGCTGCACCGACTCTAGTGAATTGATATTCATTCTATAATAAGGGCACCAGAACTGAACCGCATAATCGAGGTGCGGCCTAACTAGCGCAAGATATAGTTGCAATTAGACCTCTGCACTCTTGTAACTTACACTTCTAGATATAAAAGCCCAATACTCTGTTTGCCTTATTTCGAACATTAACGCACTGTTTTCTAGGCCGTAGGTCCGGGCTTACAAGTACCCCTAGGTCTCTTTCACAAGTCGACTTCTCTAGGTTGATGTTGTTCAGGCTGTATACATTATAAGTATTTGTTCTTCCAATATTAAGTACGCTGCACTTGCTGGTGTTGAATTTCATTTGCCATTTTTCAGACCACACCTGCAGTTTATTTAGATCCTCCTGTAATGCATTTGCATCCTGCCCTGAATTAATTTGCCGCCCTATTTTGGTGTCATCCGCAAACTTGCTTATGTCACTGCTGATCCCAGTATCTAAATCGTATAGGTAGATTATGAACAAGAGTGGGCCTAGTACTGACCCCTGGGGAACCCCACTGGTTACACGGCCCCACTCAGATTTAACACCATCTACGCTGACCCTCTGCGTTCTATCGGTGAGCCATGATTTTATCCAATTTAAAACTTTCCCCTCGATACCATGAGCCTTAATTTTTCTCAGAAGCCTCTGATGCGGTACTCTGTCAAATGCTTTGCTAAAGTCTAAGTAAATAACATCGTAATTATCGTCATTATCTACTACCTCGAAGACTTTCCTAAAAAACGTCAGCAGATTTGTTAGACAAGATTTTCCCTTTATTTAACGGACTGTGCGAGAGGTGAGAGGAGGGGGAGCAGTGGCGGGGAGGAAGAAGAGGCGGGGAGGAAGAAGAGGCGGGGAGGAAGAAGAAGCGGTGGTCGGGGGAGGAAGAAGAGGCGGGGAGGAAGAAGCGGTGGTGGGGGAGGAAGAAGAGGCGGTGGTGGGGGAGGAAAAATGTTGAAGGAAGGCTCCAAGGCTCTCACCAAGTCTCCCCCACTTGTTATAAGACTCACTAACGCTAAATCACATGTTTTTCTTTCACTCGACCTTTCCCGTCATTTCTTGCTGCACACACTCTCAAAGGGGGAGGGGATGAGAGAGGGGGGAGAGGAGGGGGAGATGGGGAGAGTGGGGTTCTCTTGGTATTTCCTTCTCCAGCCTCACACCTATTTTTATTTCACACACACACACACACACACACACACACACACACACACACACACACACACCACATATATGTACAGTCAGCCAAAGATGCACTGACTCCACCCTGGGTCCCGTGCTGGCAATTTTACCTGACAATACTTGGTAAAGGAAGGCTGTATGTAATGGTGATGGTGATTAGTGGATGTATTCACGGCTGTGTGTAATGGTGATGGTGATTGGTGGATGTATTCATGGCTGTATGTAATGGTGATGGTGATTAGTGGATGTATTCACGGCTGTGTGTAATGGTGATGGTGATTGGTGGATGTATTCACGGCTGTATGTAATGGTGATGGTGATTGGTGGATGTATTCACGGCTGTATGTAATGGTGATGGTGATTGGTGGATGTATTCAAGGCTGTATGTAAGGGTGATGGTGATTGGTGGATGTATTCACGGCTGTATGTAATGGTGATGGTGATTGGTGGATGTATTCACGGCTGTATGTAATGGTGATGGTGATTGGTGGATGTATTCATGGCTGTATGTAATGGTGATGGTGATTGGTGGATGTATTCACGGCTGTATGTAATGGTGATGGTGATTGGTGGATGTATTCACGGCTGTATGTAATGGTGATGGTGATTGGTGGATGTATTCACGGCTGTATGTAATGGTGATGGTGATTGGTGGATGTATTCACGGCTGTATGTAATGGTGATGGTGATTGGTGGATGTATTCATGGCTGTATGTAATGGTGATGGTGATTGGTGGATGTATTCACGGCTGTATCACTGTCAGGATAAATATTAAACAAACCAAAGGTAACATTTTAATAATAATAAACTATTCATCGTTATTTAAGGCCATGAGAAGTTTCCAAATGTTCGTATATTTGTTTAAATAATGAAGAAAATTTGATGTGAGAATCTTGTGGCAGCTGTGGTTGTAAGTTACCAATTCATTAATATATAATTTTTCATCATTTAACCAAATATACGAACATTTGGAAACGTCTCATGATATTAGATAACAGACAGACGGACAGACAGAGACGGACAGACAGACAGACAAAGAGACGGACAGACGGAGGTTGGTGTACGGATAGCCTACTGCAGATAAAGACCCGAGGCTAAAATCAACACCCAATCGTGCTAAAACCAACATGACTTTACACCGTGATAAACATCTCTCTCTCTCTCTCTCTCTCTCTCTCTCTCTCTCTCTCTCTCAACTACCACCACCACCTCTACCACTATCACCACCCCCTTTCTTCACACCACCACCCACTCCCCACCAACCTCCTTCACCACCCTCCCACCTCCTAACTTTACATTCTCATCTCCTTACCAGCGTCTAGAAGAGGTGTAAGGAAGAGTTAAGGTACATACGTGTTACTTCACATAGATGGAAGGACAGGGTGGGGTGGGGTGGGGCGGGGTGGGTAATAAGCAAGAGAACAAATGGGAAAAACTGAGAAAAAAGTACAAATTGAAAAGGAAGAATAAGATTGTCTGGACACACACACACACACACACACACACACAGTTATATAAAAACAAAAGAGTAAAACGTCCACCCATAACTCTTTCACGGGGTCGTAAAAACGTATTAGTGAATGTGAGGTCAAGAGGTCATGTCCCTTCCTCCTCGGGATCCGGACAAAACTCCCGCAGGACAAAACTCCCCCTAGGACAAAACCCCCATTGGACAAAATCCCCTCAAGTACAGTGCAAAGTAGGACAAAACACCTTATTTAGAAAGGGTTAGGTTAGGTTACATAAGAACATAAGACTGGAGGAAACAGTAACTATTGGCCCATACTGTACCGTCCCGTTTACACCCAACCCCTATCGCTCATATATCCACCCAACCTGTGTTTGAAGCTATCCAGCGTGTTCCAGTTAATGATGATGTTTGGTAACTTGTTCCACTCATCCACTACTCTATTTCCAGGCCAATGTTTACCTATTTCGCGTCTAAATCTAAATTTGTCTAATTTAAAACCATTGTTACGAGTTCGCTCCTGGTTGGATAGTTTGAGTACCTTTGTAATGTCCCCTTTGTTTAGCCCTGACTTCCATTTATACACCTCTATCATGTCGCCCCTCGCTCTACGTCTCTCGAGGGAGTGCAAATTAAGATGCTTTAACCTGTCTCTGTACTCAAGGTTCCTAATGCCCGGGATTAGTCTTGTCATTTTACATGTCAGAGAAGTGTTCATAAACTATAAATAATAATAATAAAAAAATTATTTAAAAATGTCTTATTATTATTTCTCCTGGGGTGGGGGTGCAGGACTTAAATGGAGTTAAAGTCTTTAAATAGAAAAAAATAGGGAATTTTGTCCTATTTTTTACTCAAAATAAAGGGGTTTCATCCTACACTCTCCCTCCTCCTCCACTCCAGCCAATTGGAAAATTCAGGTCCGAACCGAAAGCAAAAAAACAAACAAACAAACAGAGAGTCACCAGAAGATTAAACAGCTCAGCTTAATTTAACCTGAAGATTAACTAGGGTGTCTAATCATCAGGTGATCCAACAGCCCTACATAATACATCGTTAATTAATTCAGTCATATAACTAACCACGACGTGTGTGTGAGCGAACAGTTTACACGTACACACCATTAACTAAACCAAAGCACTTTAATTCCCTCAAATAACCCACACAATCTATTTCACTTAACCTCACACAATTTTCTCTCTGTCTTCAAACTTTAAATTACGAATGAGACGACTAATTTACGAGAGTGGGGAGGGGAGGGGGTTAGGTTACGATGGGTCGGGTCGGGTCGGGTTGTGTTTCAGTTACGTTAGGTTGTTCGTATTATGTTATTATCCTCAAAAAAAAAAAAAAAATAAACATTGAAGTTACGTAACAAGTAACTAAAGGAACGATGTTTAAGGTCCATTAATAAGATAAAACAAGAGAGACGAGGAACAGCGGCAATGTTTATGTAGAGCTGTTACTTGTATCAATGTTTTCTTGATATAGTGTACGTATATTTGGTTTGTTGAGGGGAGGGGGAGAAAGGGAAGGGGAGGGAGGGGGGAAGGGGAGGGAGGGGAGAAAGGGGGTAGGGGAGGGGGGTGGGGGACAGATGGTGGTGGAGAAATAATGGTAGAGGAAAGGTGGAGGAGGAATAGGGGAGAGGGGGGGGGGAGACATGGCGAGGGAATGGGAAGGAGAGAGAATAAGGGAGTAAGGGGAGAGGGGGAGAAGGGGTAGGAGAGGGGAGGGACAGGAGTGAGAGAAGAGAGGGGGAGGGATTGAGGGAAGAGAGGAGATGAAAGAAAGGGAAAGGGGATGAAGAGGTGGGAGGAGAGGGAAGGGAGAGGGGAAGAAGAGGGGAGGGGAAAGAGGGGGATGAAGAGGGGGAGGGAAAGGAGAGGAGATGGGGGAAGGGAGAGGGGAGAGTGTGGAAGGAAGAGGGGAGAGAGGGAAGAGGGGGGAAGGAGAAAGGGAAGAGAGGAGAGGGAAGAGAGGAGAAGGGAGAGGTGAAGGGGGAGGGAGAGAGGAGGGAGGGGAGGGAGAGATGGAAGAGAAGGGGAGGGAGAGGGAAAAAGGGGAGGGAGAGGGAAGAGAAGGGGAGGGAGAGGGAAGAGAAGGGGAGGGAGAGGGAAGATAGAGGAGGGAGGAGGGAAAAGAGAGGGAGGGAGAGGGAGGGAGGGGTCAAATATATATATATATCAACAAAGCCAGCACGACCACCAGTAATGGTTTCATCTGGTGAGTGTATGAGGCTAGTTTTTCTCCCCCTCCCCAGCATCCTCCCCCTCTCTTCTCCCCTTCTCTCTCCCCACATCATACTCTTCTTCCCTCTCCTTTCTCCCCTTCACCCTAGGCTCTCTCTCTCTCTCTCTCTCTCTCTCTCTACCTCCTCCTCGTCATCCACCCTCTTCTTCCTATTCATTGACCTTTGTCCTTCCCTCCTCCCAGTTTTTCCTTCTTTCTCTTCCTCCTTCACCTCCCATCTTCCTTCACGCCTCCCTCTCTTCCTTCACGCCTCCCTCTCTTCCTTCACGCCTCTCCCTCCCGTGGTCGTCATCCCTCCCGCCCACCATCACAACCTCCCTTTCATTGGCTAGAATCACCACCACAACCTCCCCCCCCATTGGCTAGAATCACCACCACCACCACCACCCCTCTCATTGGCTAGAACCACCACCACCACAACCTCCCTCTCATTGGCTAGAATCACCACCACCACCACCACAACCTCCCTCTCATTGGCTAGAATCACCACCACCACCATCACAACCTCCCTCTCATTGGCTAGAATCACCACCACCACCTCCCTCTCATTGGCTAGAATCACCACCACCACAACCTCCCTCTCATTGGCTAGAATCACCACCACCACCTCCCTCTCATTGGCTAGAACCACCACCACCTCCCTCTCATTGGCTAGAATCACCACCACCACCACAACCTCCCTCTCATTGGCTAGAACCACCACCACCACCACCTCCCTCTCATTGGCTAGAACCACCACCACCACAACCTCCCTCTCATTGGCTAGAATCACCACCGCCTCCACCACTTAATCTCACCGTGGGTCGGGCAGGAGTGGGTTAGAGAGGGCGGGGTCGGGCAGGAGTGGGTTAGAGAGGGCGGGGTCGGGCAGGAGTGGGTTAGAGAGGGCGGGGTCGGGCAGGAGTGGGTTAGAGAGGGCGGGGTCGGGCAGGAGTGGGTTAGAGAGGGCGGGGTCGGGCAGGAGTGGGTTAGAGAGGGCGGGGTCGGGCAGGAGTGGGTTAGAGAGGCGGGGTCGGGCAGGAGTGGGTTAGAGAGGGCGGGGTCGGGCAGGAGTGGGTTAGAGAGGACGGGGTCGGGCAGGAGTGGGTTAGAGAGGGCGGGGTCGGGCAGGAGTGGGTTAGAGAGGGCGGGGTCGGGCAGGAGTGGGTTAGAGAGGGCGGGGTCGGGCAGGAGTGGGTTAGAGAGGGCGGGGTAGGGCAGGAGTGGGTTAGAGAGGGCGGGGTAGGGCAGGAGTGGGTTAGCGAGGGCGGGGTAGGGCAGGAGTGGGTTAGCGAGGGCGGGGTAGGGCAGGAGTGGGTTAGAGAGGGCGGGGTAGGGCAGGAGTGGGTTAGAGAGGGCGGGGTAGGGCAGGAGTGGGTTAGAGAGGGCGGGGTAGGGCAGGAGTGGGCTAGAGAGGGCGGGGTAGGGCAGGAGTGGGTTAGAGAGGGCGGGGTAGGGCAGGAGTGGGCTAGAGAGGGCGGGGTAGGGCAGGAGTGGGTTAGAGAGGGCGGGGTAGGGCAGGAGTGGGTTAGAGAGGGCGGGGTAGGGCAGGAGTGGGTTAGAGAGGGCGGGGTAGGGCAGGAGTGGGTTAGAGAGGGCGGGGTAGGGCAGGAGTGGGTTAGAGAGGGCGGGGTAGGGCAGGAGTGGGTTAGAGAGGGCGGGCCACTGCTGGTAGCGTCCGTACTGAAGAAAACCCAGAGTGTATGTATATGCCTATCATGGTTTATTTCTTTCTTCCGCTACTGCTTGTTAGTGTTCAGCGCCATATAACGGACTTATTCCGTTATATGGAGGGTTTCTTTTATAACGGACCTGCAATATAACGAATTTATCCCTCCATATAATCCGTTATGTGGGGATTCTTAAATAACGAACCCTCGATATAACGGACTTATAGCCCGACAGTCCGTTAAATAGAGGTTTCACTGTATATACCGGACGAATGGTGTTGATAGTTATTATTGACACATTTTCCAGTCTAGTAATAACAAACACTGTAAGACTTTTATTACCTATTATTTCGAGAGAGAGAGAGAGAGAGAGAGAGAGAGAGAGAGAGACTAACCTAACCTTGTATTGAGTAGACTAAGAAAACCCGAGCAGAGGATTAGAGTAATGATGGATATACCAGACGATGGACGGAAGAAGAAGAACGGGAAGGTAAAGATGAGAGAAGATTAGTGGGTGGAGAAAAGTAAGATTAACAGATTCCACATATCAAGAAGCGCTCAACACACTGACCCACTCGGCTCTCAGTGATCATCACCATCCTCGACCACCGGCTCCTACTACCACCAGAGATCCCTCGTCCGTGAATTGCTGTTCGACACCACACAGCCCATACGAGCACTTATTGATCACTATAAGAACAACCCACTCCCAACCATTGTAAAAATTATCAACAACTTGTAGTCAACCAGTGTGTGTTAACTCTCTTTGTTACTCTGATTAAATTGTTTGTAAAATGACCACTCCCCGCCCTCGTTATTTTATATGTATCACTTAAGTCACTTTCAGCACCTCTGTTGACTGTATGTTTGACACCGTTTGGCTGCCATGTTCTTTCATTAAACATTTATTACATACATACATACATACATACATACATACAATTAATAATCAAGTAGGTGGCTTATGAATGACAACACCCAGGAGGTTCACCAGCAAATCTGAGTCATTCCCTCTAATAACCACCACTAATTAACCCAACCACCGCTCTCATTAACCACCACCAATTAACCGGGCAATTATAACCTTTACAACCCAGCGCAAAAAATCCACAACCACCTTGTAATTTTCCTCATCACAAAGTCAGAAAAATTCCAGTTATTATCTCCACCAAGAATGTCTCTTAACTGATTCCACAAACTATTAATATTTTTCCTCACAAACTATTAATATTTTTCCTCACAAACTATTAATATTTTTTCTCACAAACTATTAATATTTTTCCTCACAAACTATTAATATTTTTTCTCACAAACTATTAATATTTTTCCTCACAAACTATTAATATTTTTCCTCACAAACTATTAATATTTTTTCTCACAAACTATTAATATTTTTCCTCACAAACTATTAATATTTTTTCTCACAAACTACTAATATTTTTCCTCACAAACTATTAATATTTTTTCTCACACACTATTAATATTTTTCCTCACAAACTATTAATATTTTTTCTCACAAACTATTAATATTTTTCCTCACAGACTATTAATATTTTTCCTCACAAACTATTAATATTTTTTCTCACAAACTATTAATATTTTTCCTCACATACTATTAATATTTTTTCTCACAAACTATTAATATTTTTCCTCACAAACTATTAATATTTTTCCTCACAAACTATTAACCCTTGTATATAATTCTTACTTAATTACACTCGGGGGAAATGACAAAAATACTAATATGTACTTTTTTTTATATTTTTAACAGTATATAGTGAAATACTGTACCGTGTTTAGCGTTATGTTATAGTTTGAAGAATTAAAGTATTTCACAGATTAATATTATAGAAGCTTAATATTACGTGTTAATTAAAGACCTATTACCTCCCTGAAAGATCCATTACCTCCCTTAATGATCTATTACCTCCCTGAAAGATCTATTTCCTCCCTGAAAGATCTATTTCTTCCCTAGAAAATTGCAAGAGCTGGTCCTGACCCTGCCACGAGTTAGGTGAGAGCAACGCCTCCATCGCCAGCACACCTTTCAAGGCCTGTAACTACACCACATGACCTGTAATAACCTGTAACACCACCAAATGACCTGTAACCCCACCAGATGACCTGTAACCCCACCAGATAACCTGTAATAACCTGTAACTCAACCAAATGACCTGTAACCCATCCAGATAACCTTTAAAACCACCAGATCTTCCAAGACTCTCCCTCAAGTACAAGTTACGGAGGAGGAAGGACCGAGTAGGGAGGGCGAGTCATACTCACTCTCTCTCTCTCTCTCTCTCTCTCTCTCTCTCTCTCTCTCTTCTTTATCTCACTTGCCATTGACGGGTCGGGGCGATAAATTTATGTCCTTGTGGCGGCTTTTCTTTTTTGAGGGGCAGGGGGTGGTGGGTGGAGGGGGTGGTGAGGGTGGTGGGTGGAGGGGGTGGTGAGGGTGGTGGGTGGAGGGGTAGGTGGAGGGGGTGGAGAGGTAGAGGGTGGAGAGGTAGGGAGTGGAGGGGTGGGGGTAGAGGAGTAGGGGTTGGGGTGTTGGAGGGGTTTGGGGCTGGTGGTGAGGTGGTGATGGAGGGGGGGTTGGTGGTGGTGATGGAGGGGGGGTTGGTGGTGGTGATGGAGGGGGGGTTGGTGGTGGTGATGGAGGGGTGGGGTTGGTGATGGTAGGGGGGGTTGGCGGTGGTGATGGTAGGGGGGGTTGGCGGTGGTGATGGTTGGGGTGGTTGGCGGTGGTGATGGTAGGGGTGGTTGGTGGTGGTGATGGTAGGGGTGGTTGGTGGTGGTGATGGTAGGGGTGGTTGGTGGTGGTGATGGTAGGGGTGGTTGGTGGTGGTGATGGAGGGGGGTTGGTGGTGGTGATGGAGGGGGGGTTGGTGGTGGTGATGGAGGGGGGGTTGGTGGTGGTGATGGAGGGGGGGTTGGTGGTGGTGATGGAGGGGGGTTGGTGGTGGTGATGGAGGGGGGTTGGTGGTGGTGATGGTAGGAGTTGGTGGTGGTGATGGTAGGAGTTGGTGGTGGTGATGGTAGGGGTTGGCGGTGGTGATGGAGGGGGGGTTGGCGGTGGTGATGGAGGGGGGGTTGGCGGTGGTGATGGAGGGGGGGTTGGCGGTGGTGATGGAGGGGGGGTTGGCGGTGGTGATGGAGGGGGGGTTGGTGGTGGTGATGGAGGAGGGGTTGTGGTGGTGATGGTGATGGTAGGGGGGGATTGTGGTTAGTGGGGGGGGGGGGGTATTTTTCATTTGGTGTTCCCCTGATGGGTGATATATTGTTACCCTCCCCCTCCCCTCCCTCCCCCTCTTCTCCCTTCCCCTCCACCTCCCCTCCCA
The DNA here is from genome assembly GCA_958450375.1 of Homarus gammarus. Taxonomy (NCBI): domain Eukaryota; kingdom Metazoa; phylum Arthropoda; class Malacostraca; order Decapoda; family Nephropidae; genus Homarus; species Homarus gammarus. Next base: position 309,420 of record CAUDMG010003834.1, read on the forward strand.
TAGTGTGTTGTATGATAAGGGAGAAGGCACGTTACCTTCATGGGGCTAAGGAGCTGGTTCTGATAAGGACTGATATAATTAATGTTGGAAATAAAAGCAAATGCGAGATATAATGGTAATGTAGCCCCCCTCTCTCTCTCTCTCTCTCTCTGGCAAAACCCACCACCCGGAAGCCTCAAGGTAACTTATTGTAGCCTTGACCACTACAACTGAAGCCTCGAGGACACTATTGAAGCCTCGATGACACTATTGACGCCTCGAGGACACTATTGAAGCCTCAAGGACACTATTGAAGCCTCGAGGACACTATTGAAGCCTCGGGGACACTATTGAAGCCTCGGGGACACTATTGAAGCCTCGAGGACACTATTGAAGCCTCGGGGACACTATTGAAACGTCGAGGACACTATTGAAGCCTCGATGACACTATTGAAGCCTCGATGACACTATTGAAGCCTCGAGGATACCATTGAAGCCTCGGACCAAAGGTGGCTGCTGGCACCCTTGGAAGCCTACACTAGGAGGAATACTTTAGGGTTCCTCCTCTTCACCCACCTTCTTTGTCTTCTCTTCTTTTGTCTTCCCTGTTCTAATTCCTATTCCTCTTCGTCCTCCTCTTCCTCTATGTATTCATTACACCCCTGTATTCAACTGTAGCCTCTTCCTTCTCCTCCTTCCTCCTATTCTTCTCTTCCCCCTTCTTCTTACCTCCTCCTCCTCCTCCTGTTGGCTTATCTCATGTCCTCTCCGCCAGGCTTACTGTCTCACATTTTCAATCTTTTATCGTATGCTCTCTCTCTCTCTCTCTCTCTCTCTCTCTCTCTCTCCCTCTTTCTATCATCTGTCTCTTTCTATCTCTCTTTCTCCCTCTATCTGTGTCTTCCTCTCTCTCTTCCTTTCTTTCATTCTTTCACCGTAAATACAAGTCTTTCACGGTTTAAATTCCTTTACTGAGAGATCTTTCTTTCCGCCTCTCTCTCTCTCTCTCTCTCTCTCTCTTTTATGTACTTTCTCCTGCTCTCTTTCTTTTACCTTTCTTAAAACTTTCTTGACTTCTCTTATTGATATTGTTCTTGATCTAAATCTGTTCTCTGTTCATTCCTGACCTGACATCACCACACTTCGTTAACATATCTGACATCACCACACTTCGTTAACATATCTGACATCACCACATTGGCCTATTTTTTGTCAAGTGTTATTTTCACATCATCATCACCACCATCATCACCGTCCTCACCACCACCCTCACCATCACCACCACCCGTGTCTTCCCTCTCCAGTTCTCCAAAATTTTCCTCTTATTTCATTTACGTTTATTTTTTACCTTTTTCATCAATTCCATTTGTGTCCGTAACTCTTTAACTGTTTTTTTTTGTGCCGCCTCATGCCTAATTTACTGCCTCTTTCGCGTTGTCTCTTCTTTCTTTCCTCTTTTTCCTCTTCCGTCTTTTTTTTCCTCAATATCGTGAAAGTCTGTTCCTTGCAAACTTTTAATCGCGTCTCCTTACTGTCTCCCTTCTTTCGTTCTAATTTAATTCTTTTCTTTTCTTCTTAATTACCACATGTTTTCCTTATTCATTTTACTCTAACTTCTTCTTAATCATCGAATATTTCCCTTCCTTCCTTTACTCCATTTATCCCATTTTCCTTCGTTTTGTGTTTTTGTTTATTCTTCTTTATTCTACGTATCTCTCTCTCTCTCTCTCTCTCCTCTCTCTCTCCCTCTTCCATTAGTCCGTCGGCATCAATTACGCGTATTGGGGAGAGAGAGAGAGAGAGAGAGAGAGAGAGAGAGAGAGAGAGAGAGAGAGAGTAATCTGACAGCCAACTTTTTTGCAGAATGGGAAAGGGAGAGAAAGGACAGAGGAGAAGGGAAAGGAGGAAAGGAAAGGTACGAAGAGAATGACAGAAGAGGGGAAAGGAAGATGTAGGGAGGAAAAGAGCAGCAGGAGGAGAGGGAGAAGATGATAGATGAGAGGAGGGGAAGGGACAGAGGGGAGAGAGTGAGGGGAGACATCTACCTTCTCTTACCCTCGGGGAGAGAGTGAGGGGAGACATCTACCTTCTCTCACCCTCGGGGAGAGAGTGAGGGGAGACATCTACCTTCTCTTACCCTCGGGGAGAGAGTGAGGGGAGACATCTACCTTCTCTCACCCTCGGGTAGAGAGTGAGGGGAGACATCTACCTTCTCTCACCCTCGGGGAGAGAGTGAGGGGAGACATCTACCTTCTCTCACCCTCGGGGAGAGAGTGAGGGGAGACATCTACCTTCTCTCACCCTCGGGGAGAGAGTGAGGGGAGACATCTACCTTCTCTCACCCTCGGGGAGAGAGTGAGGGGAGACATCTACCTTCTCTCACCCTCGGGGAGAGAGTGAGGGTGACATCTACCTTCTCTCACCCTCGGGGAGAGAGTGAGGGGAGACATCTACCTTCTCTCACCCTCGGGGAGAGAGTGAGGGGAGACATCTACCTTCTCTCACCCTCGGGTAGAGTGAGGGGAGACATCTACCTTCTCTCACCCTCGGGGAGAGAGTGAGGGGAGACATCTACCTTCTCTCACCCTCGGGGAGAGAGTGAGGGGAGACATCTACCTTCTCTCACCCTCCTGGACGGTACATCACGATACGAATCTCATATTATTATACAGTATATATATAACTGTACCGTAGTAATAACAATAATAACAAGGACAACAGCAACAATAACAACAATAATGACTATAACAACAACCCTAACAATAATAACAATAATAATAATAATAATAATAACAATAACAATAATGACAATAACAACAACAATAATAACAATCGTAACAATACTAATAACAATATAACACAATACTAATAATAGTAATAATGATGATGATGATGATGATGATGGTGATAATCGCACAAACAGTCATGATCACAATGGGCTCTCTCGTATGTGTGTGTGTACGTAATCAATCATGTGGTCGACCTTTTATCACCAGTGAACACACAATCACGAGGTTTACATTTTTATATTTCAGTAGTTTTTTTTTCCTCTGTTCCCCCAATGGTGTTGGTGATGACCTCAGAGTGAACACTGTGTACTGAAGCTGATGGTTCATTAATTAGTGAGCCAAACAATGAACCACGTACAGTATGTAGGGGGGAAATATGAGCATTATGTAGGGGGGAAATAGGAGCATTATGTAGGGGGGGAAATAGGAGCATTATGTAGGGGGGGAAATAGGAGCATTATGTAGGGGGGGAAATAGGAGCATTATGTAGGGGGAAATGGGAGCATTATGTAGGGGGGAAATGGGAGCATTATGTAGGAGGGAAATGGGAGCATTATGTAGGGGGGAAATGGGAGCATTATGTAGGGGGAAATATGAGCATTATGTAGGAGGGGAAATGGGAGCATTATGTAGGGGGGAAATGGGAGCATTATGTAGGGGGGGAAATAGGAGCATTATGTAGGGGGGGAAATAGGAGCATTATGTAGGGGGGAAATGGGAGCATTATGTAGGGGGGAAATATGAGCATTATGTAGGAGGGGAAATGGGAGCATTATGTAGGGGGGAAATGGGAGCATTATGTAGGGGGGGAAATAGGAGCATTATGTAGGGGGGGAAATAGGAGCATTATGTAGGGGGGAAATGGGAGCATTATGTAGGGGGGGGGAAATGGGAGCATTATGTAGGGGGGGAAATAGGAGCATTATGTAGGGGGGAAATGGGAGCATTATGTAGGGGGGAAATAGGAGCATTATGTAGGGGGGGAAATGGGAGCAAATGTCTCAATAGTGTCGACATTTATAACCAAAATAAAGGGAACCCACACTGGATATTACTAAACCCACGACTACTAGTTAAACCCACACTGGATACCATTAAACCCACGACGACTAGTTAAACCCACACACAACTTCACCAACAGCCAACAAAATACACCGGTAAAACTTGACGTATTCTTAAACTTGGTGTTCTGTAGTGTGTGTGTGTGTGTGTGTGTGTGTGTGTAGTGTGTGTGTGTGTGTGTGTGTAGTGTGTGTGTAGTGTGTGTGTGTGGGTGTGTAGTGTGTGTGGGTGTGTGTGTAGTGTGTGGGTGTGTGTGTGTAGTGTGTGTGTGTAGTGTGATTGGTTCCCCTTGAGCGCCTTTCCTCCCCATCATGTCCCTACCCACTATCCCTTCCCCTTTTCCCATACTCCCTCCCTCTCCGCCCCCTCACCTCCTTCCCACTCCCTATCCATCTACCCTCCTCCACCCTACCTATCCTCCTCCTCTTATTCTTCTTCTTCCTTCTCCTCCTCTTACTCTTCTTCTTCCTTCTCCTCCTCTTCTCCTCCTCCTCCTCCTGTCGTATTGTACATCTTCGTCACCAATTTCTCATTCATTTATTCCAGTCGATAACAAAAATAAACAAATAAATTAGGCCTAAGGAAGTAAATATATAGGCCTATGTGGAGATGGAACCCCGATAACACAAAGAAAGCCCCGATAGCACGATGAAAGCCCCGATAACACGATGAAAGCCCCGATAACACGATGAAAGCCCCGATAACACGATGAAAACCCCGATAACACACCCGGTCTGATCGTGCCTTACTTAACCCATTGAGTATGATGACTTAACCTTTTGAGTACAATGTCATCGTACTCAAAGAGCCTCAACATCGTACTCAAGAGTCAAGGAGTTGAGCCATCTTACTCACGAAGCTGTCATTGTACTCAGCGTTCACATCGTACTCAAGGGGTTAAATAACCTTACTCACTAACCTATCATTGTACTCAGCGTCAGCATCGTACTCAAGGGGTTAAATATTTACAACATAATAAAAGAAGAAAAATCCCATATTCCGTTTTCTTTCCGTCCGTCCTTCCTTACAGGAGAGACATTAATTTATTCCGTAATTAGACGACAACGCACTAATTACAGCAGCAATGATATAAGAAGGGGTGAGGTAGGGGGGGGGGTGGGGGAGGTAGGGGGATGTGGGGGAGGGAGGGGGGGAGGGTTGGGAGTGGAAAAGGAGAGAGGTAGAGGAAGAGGGGAGGGGAGAGAATGTAGGTTAGGGTGGAGGGTGGGGTGAAGGGTGGAGGGTAGGGTGGAGGGTGTGGTGAAGGGTGGGGAGGGGCTCTCATTATTAAGCAATCACCTCATATCTCCCGTCGGTGTGATGAATGTACGGTACTTCAAATATGGAGATTTGTCTGGGGATTAAAACACGCACACACACACACGCACGCACGCACACACGCACGCACGCACACACACGCGCGCGCACACACACGCACGCGCGCGCACGCACACACACACGCGCGCGCACGCACACACACACACACACGCGCGCACACACGCGCGCACACACACACACACACACACACACACACACACACATTCTAGAGAGAAAGAGATGAGCAATATATTTTTTTTGTGTGTGTTTAAAATACAGATATAAGATAAACAACTACCAGCATACAAATAATAAACATATACTATAATCAATAAGACGGATTGCCTTTGCCTCAAAACCGAAACTTTTCCTTCTTCTTGGAAGCATGCCTTGGTTCAGCCCATCCCGAAGAAGGGTGACCATTCTAATCACCTCTAACTATCGCCCCATTGCCCTAGCTTCATCCCTCTCTAAGATTTTCGAAACTATCTGAACTCTGATTTTATCACCTTGAACGCCTTTCTCTTTTGTCGGGTCACCAGTATGGCTTTCGCCAGGCGAGATCTACTGGTGATCTGCTCTCCTGCTGCACCCATCTTTGGTCATCCTCTCTTAAGGTTTATGGGGAAACTTTTGTCGTGGCCCTCGACATCTCCAAAGCATTTGACAGGGTATGGCACAAGTCTTTGCTATCTAAACTTCCCTCTTTTGGTTCCTCTCCCCCACTTTTTTCTCATCTCTAGCTTCCTTGAGAACCGATCCATGGCAGTTGTTGTCGAGGATCGATCTCTCGCTCTTTCTCTACCAATAGTGGTGTCCCACAGGGTTCTGTTCTTTCACCTACTCTCTTCCTTCTTTTTATCAATGATTTACTTCACACCAACTAATTCTATCCATTCTTACGCTGATGATTCTACTCTTCACATTTTCCCCTTCCTCCAACTCTCAAACTAGATCTGTAAATGCGGATCTGTGCAGCATGGGTGGGGGGGGGGGGGGTATAAACTTGGTTAAATTCAATAGTATTAAAACTCTGTGGCTGTCAGTCACACTATAATAACCCGTTGTAGTACCTCCTTCTTTCCTCACACAGCCAGACTGTGGAATGCTCTGCCTTCTTCTGTGTTTCCATACTCACACAATCTGTCTCACTTTAAAAAGCTGGTTTTCCGGCATCTTCGCGGTGTAGATTAATATAACCTTTTTCTTTTCTATTTTAATTTTCTTTCTATTCTTATTTTCTCGCCCCTTAGACCTGGGTGGGCTATTCCTCATAAAAAAAATCACACATCTTCAGTTGCCTCTGAAGATGTCTTGAATAAAGACGAAAGCTAAGGTGCTCCATTGTTAACCTTTTCCCTGTGTGATTTTATCAAGATTTATCTGATCTACGCTTTCATATATAAAATCAAGATATTTGTTGATTGTTCCCAAAAGCTCTCAAGATGATTCTGGGTTTGTTTGGTTGGTTGGTTTTTGGGGCGGGTCGGGTTAGGTTAGCATTAGCGCTAGGATGGTTAGGTTAGGTTAAGTTAGTCGTAGAGTGAGCTAAACTAGGTGGGGGTCTAATCTTCATGTGATACAAGACTTACATTACTGAACCACAAAAAAATCTCAAATCCTCAGTTCTAAATTACCTCTGATTCTAATTGAATTTTTTGTGTGTGATCACATTGGAAGAGACACCTCGGAGAGTCGTTCATTCAACCCCACCAATCAGTTCTCCCCTCGTGTTTTTTTCCGCACTCTGATTGGTCCGTTAACGACTTGCTTTGAAGGGATGACGTGTTTTCATGAAGGGGACCCAAGGATCGTAAACCGCGTCTGCTGGGTTGGAAAAAAAATATATGTTCGTTGAATTTCGTGTTATTTTTATTTATTTTTTTGTTGTTGCTGTACGAAACCTATGTCCCATTTTCTATAAAGCTTGGACCGGTGGGCCGTAGTCGCCAACCCTCACAGGAAGTGCCAGAGAGAGCAAGACGCGTGTGTAAATGATATAAACGGTACTTAGAGGGCAGTAGGTCTTTAACCCCTAGAGTACGAGGAGTTAACCCCTAGAATACGATAACTTAACCTCTGAATACGATGACTTAAACCTTGAGTTCAATGACTTAAACCTTGAGAATCCAAGTTCAACTCCAGAAAACATGTCATTATATTCAAAGGGCTACGATAAAATAATGAATGTCCTTCCTCTACTTCTCACGGCCTGGCGGATAAGTGAGAGTATAATGACATAAGACTTAACATTATGTATTAATGACTTTACATATATAACTGAAACACTAATGTTACCTCTAATACATCACACGTTGTCCCCCTTAACGCTTGTCTTATCTAACCTAACCTAAACAAAATTAACCTAACCTAACCTAACTTAATGACGCTTATTCTATCCCCTCCCTCCCCTCTCTTCCCCAGGTAGCTTTAGAGTGTTTAATCATCACATCAAGTGAAATAAACTGGGAAGAATGAGTCGGCGGAGGGAGGGAGGGAAGGTGTGTGGGTGGGTGTGGGTGGGTGGGTGGGTGTGTGTGTGTGTGTGTGTGGATGGATGGGTGGGTGGGTGTGTGTGGGTGTGTGTGTGTGTGGGTGTGTGGGTGTGGGTGTGTGTGTGTGTGTGGGTGTGGGTGTGTGGGTGGGTGGGTGGGTGTGGGTGTGTGGGTGGGTGGGTGGGTGGGTGGGTGTGGGTGTGTGGGTGGGTGGATGGGTGGGTGGGTGTGTGTGTGTGTGTGGGTGTGGGTGTGTGTGGGTGTGGGTGTGTGTGTGGGTGTGTGTGTGTGTGTGTCGCCTCGTTAACACACACCATATAATGATTTACACACTCCTTTACAGCAAAGTTTGGTCTACCTTACACATAAACACGGTGTTACCTATATTAAAACATTTCCTTTATTATATCTGAAAACATCATAAACAATAGAGAAACATTAAGTAGCGTGAAATATGAAAGTGCACACACACACACCCACCCACACCCACACACACACACCCACACACACACCCACACACAGTGCATGAGTTGTGCATGAGTTTTACGCCGAACGTCTCAGGTCAATATAATCAAAACAGATCACTTGAAGACAAAACACCCAGTTTATTACACCTGATGATCAACACTACCTGGAGGCTTAGACTAACACAGGTCATGTTAGGTTAGCGTTAGGTTAGCGTTCGGTGAGTTAGGTTAGGTCAGTTGGGTTAGCGATGGGTTAGCGTTTGGTTGGGTTAGCGTTTGGTTGGGTTAGCGTTTGGTTGGGTTAGCGATTGGTTGGGTTAGCGATTGGTTGGGTTAGCGATTGGTTGGGTTAGCGATTGGTTGGGTTAGCGATTGGTTGGGTTAGCGATTGGTTGGGTTAGCGATTGGTTGGGTTAGCGATTGGTTGGGTTAGCGTTTGGTTGGGTTAGCGATTGGTTGGGTTAGCGATTGGTTGGGTTAGCGTCTGGTTGGGTTAGCGTTTGGTTGTTTTAGCGTTTGGTTGGGTTAGCGTTTGGTTGGGTTAGCGATTGGTTGGGTTAGCGATTGGTTGGGTTAGCGTCTGGTTGGGTTAGCGTTTGGTTGTTTTAGCGTTTGGTTGGGTTAGGTTAGGGTGGTTAATCTTGTGGCAAATTGACCTGGGTTAGGTTAGGTTAGGTTGGTTAATCTTGTGGCAAATTGACTTGGGTTAGGTTAGGTTAGGTTAGGGTGGTTAATCTTGTGGCAAATTGACCTGGGTTAGGTTAGGTTAGGTTAGGGTGGTTAATCTTGTGGCAAATTGACCTGGGTTATGTAATCTGATGATCGTTCATTATCTCACTTCCCATCACCGTCTCTTATTTGTTTACATGTAGTCTTAGTCCCTGTTACTCTCCCCTCTCACCTCGCTGTAGCCTCCCTCATGTCTCCCTGTGATGTACGTAAATCTCCCTTACAACTCTCTCCATCATTTCATGTCCCCCTAACGTCCCGTAATCTCACCTTGAATATTATAACCCATGCGGACGAAGCCGCTGCCGTGAACATCCTCTCTCGTCATCGAACTGCTGCTGTAGGCTTCGTTTTCCATGTTGGTGATCTGCTCTAGTTCGACTCGTTCCTTGCGCGAGCTCACCGGGTACTGACACCTTCGACTCGGTGCCCTATCTGGGGGATATGTCAGTGCTGTTATCTTTGGGGAGGCCAGGGGAGGTTAAGGGGGGGGAGGAGAATCTTATCAGGGGTGATATATTTGTTTCAGGCTTATGACTGTACGGGTGACTGAATGGCATGTGTGTGTGTGTGTGTGTGTGTGTGATAACTACACCTTGTTAGTGACAGAATTTGGAGATTTTGACACAAATATCAGCTGGTGCGTTGTGAGCTGCGATGACACAACATCGTGGAGGATAACTTGATCGTGTATGCCCTCCCCCCCCCCCTCCACTCCAGGTGATAATGCCACCAATCAATGACGAAAAGTAATTAAACATGACTTTATATACGTGACTAATTTCTCTCTTTTTCTTCGAGATAAAACTCTTTTAGTATGATAATTAATCTATAACAAATTTAGATACGTTTTGGTGTGGTTTAGATGTACAGTAAAAGACAAATTAATAACTACGGATCATAACAAGGAGAGAAATGTTATCGTGTACAGGTGTCAAGGTGTGCTGTGTGTACCTGCGTCCCTATAACAAATCGGTCATTACAATCACATTACTGACGAGTTCAAAAGCACAGTGACCAAGCCACACGATGCACATCTACTCTACTCCACGATTAATTTAACACAATACCGCTAATCATAATATTGACCTAACATACACACGCGTCGTTACACTCAATCAAGAAATCAAACAAGACATAAATCTCAAGCGTGAGGGTTGGCGACCACGGCCCACCATCCCAAAAGTGTTACCAACTCTCCAATCGGGTCTCAGCCTTCCCCTACCCTTCCTACCCTCAGCCTTCCCTTACCCCCTAATCCTTCCCCTACCCCCTTTAACTCCTCCCATTAATATCTCTACCACCATCACCTTATCCCCAATTACACGGTTAAATATAACATCTTCATTAACCTGTACCATTTATATGTACCTGTAACTCACTACCTGTAATAATATTTTCTGTAATATATAGGTGAGCTCATACAGGTTGTCTTATGTAACGTTATTATTATTATTGCCATTATCATTATTGTTATTATTATTATCGCTCTATTGTCTATTCCATTCATCTTCTAAATCTTGTATCGTTCATCGTAAAATATTAACCGATTCCTTCTTTGTCTCTCTTTCGTTTCTGCACTTATTGTAGGTTATATTCTCTGATTTACCACACACAGACATCTCTCTCTCTCTCTCTCTCTCTCTCTCTCTCTGGGGACACTCTAGTCTTTTTTTGAGCTGACGGTAATAGGCTAAAGAAGCCCCGCCCCCCAGAAGCCCCGCCCCCCAGAAGGCCTGCCCCCAGAAGCCCTGCCCCCAGAAGCCCCGCCCCCAGAAGGCCCGCCCCCCAGAAGGCCCGCCCCCCAGAAGGCCTGCCCCCAGAAGCCCCGCACTCCAGAAGGCCTGCCCCCAGAAGGCCCGCCCCCCAGAAGGCCCGCCCCCCAGAAGGCCCGCCCCCAGAAGGCCCGCCCCCAGAAGGCCTGCCCCAAGAAGGCCCGCCCCCAGAAGGCCTGCCCCAAGAAGCCCCGCCCCCCGAAAGGCCTGCCCCCAGAAGACCCCCCCCCCCAGAAGGCCCGCCCCCCAAAAGGCCTGCCCCCAGAAGCCCCGCCCCCCAGAAGGCCTGCCCCCAGAAGCCCCGCCCCCCAGAAGGCCTGCCCCCAGAAGCCCCGCCCCCCAGAAGGCCTGCCCCCAGAAGCCCCGCACTCCCAGAAGGCCTGCCCCCAGAAGCCCCGCACTCCCAGAAGGCCTGCCCCCAGAAGCCCCGCCCCCCAGAAGGCCTGCCCCCAGAAGGCCCGCCCCCAGAAGCCCCCCCCCCCTGTAGTAATACTTCAGGCGCCCGTCCGTTAACTAATCAGCTGCCTCGTTACAAACTGACCCCAAGGCCTTGGTTAGGTTAGGTTAGGTTTCTGTTACGGTAATTAATCTTAAGGCAAAATAAACTTAGCGGGGAGGTGGTAATCACAGGTGTCCCCAAAATAGCAACACTGTACAGCACCGAATATGAAGATCTGGCAACCTCCTTACCACATAGATAAACAAATAGACTGTTATCATTACTATCGGTCATTACCACACACCTTGGCACGTGACACACACACACACACACACACACACACACACACACACACACACACACACACACATCCTTCACTTTTCAAAAAACTTCATAATTTTTCACGTTTAAAAAAAAAAATCAGTATTGAAGATTTTTACGTCACAGTTCAAACACTTCCTACCATTACACATTAAGTTAAATTCTCATCATATTTTACCCCTGAAAGATAAAAGTCTCTATATCCACGTTATATGACACTTTTTTTCCTTCTCGGAGTCGTATTTTATTGTCATTGACTCGACGACATTATATAAAACTCGTAATTAATTTTCAAACTTTTTTTTTTTCTTCAGTCAAGTCTTATATTTTTGGGGTAATGTAGTTTCTATCTATCTATCTATCTATCCATCTATCTATCTATCTACCTATCCTACTGTCTATCGTCTTTCCCTTTCACATACTATCCAACTATTCTGGGTTATTTTCCGTCCCATATCTTCTTTCCATTGCCAATTTTCTGATCATCTAACCTAACCTAACCTAACCTAACCTAACCTAACCTAGCCAAGGTCCTTCTATTACCACTACTATACTACTATTACACTATACTACTACTACTACACTATACTACTATTACACTATACTACTACTATTACACTACTACTACACTGCTACTAATCTTAACAGTCAGATAATGGTACTCAATCCTTCTTCTCATAGTAATCAAATACACTCTCTCTCTAGTCCCCTTCACAACCTGGTAATAGTACTCAAATCTTCGTCTAATAGTACTCAAACACTCTTTATAGTACTCACTCTCAATAGTACGTAGACGATTGAAAATATATACCTTCTGATGCTCGTTACACACACACACACACACACACACACACACACACACACACACACGTACGTACGTTGAGAGATAATTTAGTCAACGTGTGTGTCCTGGTAGTTACGAGTGTGTCCTGGTAGTTACGAGAGATAGGAAATTACAGAAGATAATATAGATCTATTATCATGATGAGAGAGAGAGAGAGAGAGAGAGAGAGAGAGAGAGTCTTTAAATCTCTTATAAAGTTGTTATTCTCTCTCTCTCTCTCTCTCTCTCTCTCTCTCTCTCTCATCTCCGCCCGATACACTAAAGTCATCAAAGATCAACAGTAAAAGATGGAGGAGGGGTGAGGGGGTAGGTGAGGGGGTAGGGAGGGTAGGGGGTAGTGGTAGGGGGTAGGGAGGGTAGGGGGTAGGGAGGGTAGGGTTATATATATCAGTAACTGGCATATGGTCTGCGGTAATAACTAGTCTATGATTGGTCGTAGCATGGATGTAAGGACGATGGTGATTGGCCGAGAACAGTTGTAATGCTCCTGTTTGATTATTGGAAATTAAAGAGACTAAAGGAGCTACACATCACAGCAGCAGATCCCTAACTATCAACAGCCTCACAGCAACACATCCCACTCCTGCCTTTTATAGCAGTACATCACAACACATCCCTTCCCCCACTAACACCATCACCACACCCTCTCCATTTAATCACAACACATCACAACACATCCCACTCCTGCATTTTATAGCAGTACATCACAACACATCCCTTCCCCCACTAACACCATCACCACACCCTCTCCATTTAATAACAACACATCACAACACATCCCACTCCTGCCTTTTATAGCAGCACATCACAACACATCCCTTCCCCCACTAACACCATCACCACACCCTCTCCCTTTAACAACACATCACAACACATCCCACTCCTGCCTTTTATAGCAGCACATCACAACACATCCCTTCCCCTACTAACACCATCACACCATCAACAGGGTAAAAAAATAAACACACCTTAATGTACAGGTTAATTAGTTGGTGACGAGAACAGGACGAATAGCTGGCTGACTGACGAAGAGATTTATTGAGGTGAAGAAAAATGATTCGTCCGAGGGTAACAGTGAGCCATTTAATAAGTGTTTGATTTGGCCCCTGTCTGTCTGTGTATGTCATGTCTTCTCTGTCATTTTGTGTCTTATTTGTCATTCTGTCTGTCTGTCTGCCTCTCTGTCTATGTCACGTTTTCTCTGTCATTTTGTCTATCTGTCATCCTGTCTTGTCTGTGCTCTGTGTGTGTCTGTCTGTCTGCCTCTCTGTCTATGTCACGTTTTCTCTGTCATTTTGTCTATCTGTCATCCTGTCTTGTCTGTGCTCTGTGTCTGTCTGTCTGCCTATCTCTGTGGTGAAATGAGAGGTCAAAGTTCAATAGCCACTAAACACAACCTGACGATATTCTGACATCACAGGTAATTTCACTTGATGATTAAAACTCCAATGGTAACCTAACCTAATGTAACTTAATCTAACCTCAGTATAGGGATAAGCTTCTCACTATCACTACTCGGTAATATTATATATATACAATATCTTCCAGACTGAATAATATTAAAATAAGTCATCTTAGTGGCGCCACGGGAATCTCTCTCTCTCTCTCTCTCTCTCTCTCTCTCTCTCTCTCTCTCTCTCAGAACTTAAAATATCTGTAGCTAAGTTGACAAGTTTCAAAGATACAAAGTTTAAGTTAATATTCGGAAAAGTAAGATTTTTAGAAGTTATTATTTGGAAAAGTTTACGATTTTTATAAGTTCATTTCAGGAAAACGCATTTTTTTATGAGTCCATAAAGGGAAAAGTTAAATATTTTCAGAAGTTAAAATTAGAAACGGTAATATTTCCATGGATCAATACCAAGACCACTTTGTGATTTTACGTAATATTAAAAAAATTTGCATACAGTAATATTGCAAATGTTACGTAATATTTCAAATTTTACAAACAGTAAATATTGCAAATTTTAAGCAATATTGCAAATTTTACGCCATATTGCAAGTGTTACTTAATATTGGAAATTTTATGTAGGACGCCACCCTCCCGGAGGCTCCACATTGTCTCACTGTTCAGTCCCCAAACCTTCTTCTTCCATCAATAGGTCATTAACAGTGTATGTAAGTTCCACCATGTTTTTCACTACAACGGTACAGCAAAGTATATTTTTTAGCATTAAACTGTTATTATTTTATTGTCTAATTATCACTACATATAACACCACCCATCATCACTACATATAACATCATCCATCATCACTACATATAACACCATCCATCATCACTACATATAACATCATCCATCATCACTACATATAACACCACCCATCATCACTACATATAACATCCATCATCACTACATATAACACCATCCATCATCACTACATATAACACCACCCAGCATCACTACATATAACATCATCCATCATCACTACATATAACACCACCCATCATCACTACATATAACAACATCCATCATCACTACATATAACACCATCCATCATCACTACATATAACACCATCCATCATCACTACATATAACATCATCCATCATCACTACATATAACACCACCCATCATCACTACATGCACCACCACCCATCATCACTACATACAACACCACCCATCATCACTACATATAACACCATCCATCATCACTACATATAACACCATCCATCATCACTGCATATAACACCATCCATCATCACTACATATAACACCACCCATCATCACTACATATAACACCATCCATCATCACTACATATAACAACATCCATCATCACTACATATAACAACATCCATCATCACTACATACATCATCACTACATATAACACCATCCATCATCACTACATATAACACCACCCATCATCACTACATATAACACCATCCATCATCACTACATATAACACCATCCATCATCACTACATATAACACCATCCATCATCACTGCATATAACACCATCCATCATCACTACATATAACACCATCATCACTACATATAACACCATCCATCATCACTACATATAACACCATCCATCATCACTACATATAACACCATCATCACTACATACAACACCACCCATCATCACTACATACAACACCATCCATCATCACTACATACAACACCACCCATCATCACTACATACAACACCACCCATCATCACTACATATAACACCACCCATCATCACTACATATAACACCATCCATCATCACTACATATAACACCACCCATCATCACTACATATAACACCATCCATCATCACTACAGATCGGTAAAGTAGTTTCCGAGATTCTCGTGCGGACACACAAACAAACAGACATACTTGTTTTATATATATAGAATGCAAATGTTACGTAATATTACCAATTTTACGTAATAATGCAAGATAATTACCACTAGGGGTCGAGCCATCAATAATTTAGAGACCCCTTCATCCGTTTTCTCTTTATCATAAAAGATCTGATAAGAAAAAATAACTAGCTTAAGAAACCATTAAAACAGTTATTTAAAAACGGTAACTCAAAACACAAAACTCCTGGTATACAAGACTCCTGGTATATAAGACTCCTGGTATATAAGACTCCTGGTATATAAGACTCCTGGTATACAAGACTCCTGGTATACAAGGCTCCTGGTATACAAGGCTCCTGGTATACAAGGCTCCTGGTATATAAGGCTCCTGGTATACAAGACTCCTGGTATACAAGGCTCCTGGTATATAAGGCTCCTGGTATATAAGACTCCTGCTATATAAGACTCCTGGTATACAAGACTCCTGGTATATAAGACTCCTGGTATATAAGACTCCTGGTATACAAGACTCCTGGTATACAAGACTCCTGGTATACAAGACTCCTGGTATATAAGACTCCTGGTATACAAGACTCCTGGTATATAAGACTCCTGGTATATAAGACTCCTGGTATATAAGACTCCTGGTATACAAGACTCCTGGTATACAAGACTCCTGGTATACAAGGCTCCTGGTATATAAGGCTCCTGCTATATAAGGCTCCTGCTATATAAGACTCCTGTATAAGACTCCTGCTATATAAGACTCCTGCTATATAAGACTCCTGGTATACAAGACTCCTGGTATATAAGACTCCTGGTATAAGACTCCTGGTGTGTGTGTGTGTGTGTTTTATAACTAGCAGTCTGCCCAAAGCCCATCCACGCATTTTATAAACTCACTTCAACGACTTATTTTTTGGTGTTTATCTTATTTTTATTTTTTGTTTTATTTCCGTTTTTATTTTTGTTTAATTTTTGTTTATATTTTGTTTTTTTTCCAATAGTCTCCTTGTGTTTATTTTATTATTATTTAACTCTTCGTCTTCCTCGGTCTTTCCCAATAGTCTCTCATCGGTCTGCCTAACTCACCCTAAATCAACCTTATTTATATACGAAACTAACAAACCCTACCCATATTTTCATTACCTCAAAATGTACTTGGCGTTAATATCCCTTAAACATACATAATTTATATTACTATGTACTGTATATACACTTGAGACGTCTATATATATATTTTTTGGTTATAATTTTCAACACTGTATCGCTTTTATAAACACGGCGCCAATTTATTTTATACATGGTCGTTCATCAGTTACCATAATAATTTCAGCCTAACTTCACTTTGCCATATGCTAATGTAATTATACCAGTCACCCTTCTCTCCCTCCCTCTCTTATACCTCTCCCTCCCTCTCTCTAGTCTCCCTCCCTCTCTCTACCTGTCCCTCCCTCTCTATACCTCTCCCTCCCTCTCTCTAGTCTCTCCCTCACTCTCCATGGCCTGTTCTATCCCTTCCTCCCTTCTCCTTCTCTCTCCTCCCTCACCTCTCCCTCCCCCACACCCTGGAGAGAGAGAGAGAGAGAGAGAGAGAGAGAGAGAGAGAGAGAGAGAGAGAGCTAATAGTCGCCAGTTATGTCGTGTTATCTCTCATTAAACACCTGACTTACAGCCATATATATATATATCTCCCTTAAACACTGGATTATGTTTAATAACCCGTCAACAATGGCTGGTTAAAGGCGATCATATTTTACGAATTTATAACGAGGAGGAAAATGGCCGCCGTGTGATATGTACCATGTATTATTATATTAGAGGATATTTATCGAAGCCATTAGTCTTTATTTGGTGATGGATGAGAGGAGATACGTGAAGGGTGTATGTGTCCGGTGTATGTGACCTATACACAAGGTACACATGGGGGTGTACAGTATGTATCCAATGTGTCCTTATACACAAACCAACACACTGAGGTTTATATACGAGTCTTTCTATAAGTGTGTGTGTGTGTGTGTGTGTGTGTGTGTGTGTGTGTGTGTGTGTGTGTGTGTGTGTGTGTCTGTGTGTGAGGTAACCAACACAAACAAGTTTATTACCCTAAGTCGTCCAATATATTCTCGTTCGGTACAACCAGTTACGAATTATGCAATGCCGCACCCCCCCCCCCCACTGGGCCCTCAAACCCTCCCCACTGGGCCCTCAACCCCCCCCCCCCACTGGGCCCTCAACCCCTCCCCACTGGGCCCTCAACCCCTCCCCACTGGGCCCTCAACCCCTCCCCCCCTACTGGGCCCTCAATCCCTCCCCCCACCTCCACACAACTACATTACCCTTACCACCCCATCCACCCCTCTAGTACTACCCCACAATCTATCCTTCCACCCACCACCTCACTAGTGCCACCCCACCCACCACCTCATAAGTGCCACCCCACCCACCACCTCATTAGTGCCACCCCACCCAACCAGCTCACTAGTGCCACCCCACCCACCACCTCATTAGTGCCACCCCACCCACCACCTCACCAGAACCAAGGCACACCGAAGCACTCGCACACCAACCCAAGTCGTGGCACTGTATTGGGTGCCATTCATCATTACCCTCACAGCATAATGGCTTGGAATTCTCGTTCATCAGTGCCACTTGTGCCTCTCACGCCAACCAAACATTATGAGCAGTGAGGTGAAAGATTGTGAGTAACGGGTCGGGCTGGGACCATTGTGAGTTGTGAGGAAACATTGGAACTTTGTGAGCTATCATAACATGCCTTCTGAATTTATGAGTAAGTGCACGGCGATCAGTGTAAGTGCGGCTTTGTGAGTTGTGAGGCGGGAAGTGTGAGCGTGTGTGATGAGTGACGCTACAGTTATAAAAGACACGAATTATGAGGAAAAACTTTATGAGATGAATGTTTGTGACCCATAAGGTTAATATGTATAAACTAAGGAGGGAATTATGAGTTATGAGGTGAAACAGTGTGTGTGTGTGTGTGTTTTACTCTAGTCTTACATTGGGTCTATCCATATATATTTACTTAGATCTTCAAGTGTTCTTTGGTCCTCAACAAACATGTAATTCCCTCTCTTCAGCTACCTCTCTTCCCTCCCCCTACCCCCCCCCCCCCATCTATCTCTCCCCCCACCCTGACCACACACAACACTAGGAGGACAAATAACTCTATATTAGTCGCATTGTGAAAAATAGGTAGTGACGTCACATCAGTCTCTGTTATAATCAGGTGTAAAGTGTGACTTATGTCCCTGTTTCATGCTAGTATTACCTTTAGTAAAAGCCCTTCGGTCATATATAAATACGGTCGAGTCTTGTTGCCCCAACCTGCCACAGTTGACTGAAGAGGTCACCGCACAGTGACCCCGGGTGATCTAGGTCACACCGCCAAGGAGGAATAACATAAGGTCAGTCCACGAGGAAGAGGAGTTACAACGTGGAGACAGGAAGGGTGGACAGTAACTACTCTCTACGGCTACCCCGACCAACCAGCGACAAACATGCATTGTTACGTGAGGCAGAGACCGTAAAAGACTTCATTAACACTAAACTAGCGGAGTAGAGTAACTACCCCACCCCACGACTGTTAACAGGACTCGACCAGCACCAAGACCCTGCGGCACTATACAACAGGATGACAACAATACGACTCAGACTTCAGCCATTGATGTTAGGACGCAGTGTACAGTAAGTGGACCACCCGGGATCATCACTGTCCTCTGGTAGTACACGTCTCTCAGCCTCCACCCCGGGGATGTTACAGCTGTCAGCAGTGTTAACATCATGGTGTACAAGATGTGTACAGTGTCAGCTGTATGACAGATGGGTCCCAGCACGGCACTATAACCCCCCTCCCCCCAGACAGGAGATCCTAGGGTCATCCTCGGGTACAGTGCCACTACCATCTGTTAACACCAGGCCAGGGCAGCAACACTCCCACTCAACACACCAACACTGCCATGAAAAATGACAAACCAACTCAAAGATCAACTTGCAAAACAAAAGGAAATGATACAAAACCTGCGCAACACGATACAGTAACTGAACACCTCAAGTGTACATATATGTGAGAGTTCCACTTAAAGGATTACATTTAAAACAGAGATCAACAAGTGTCAACTCAACTGCACAATCAACAGAACTCTTGTCCAAACTGCCGCTCACAGGAGTAGTTTAGTGTGCACAATAAACTAGACGCTGTCTGCTGCAAATTTTTTAAATAATTCACACACACACACACACACACACACACACACAAGCAGCGGCCTCCTCTTACACCCCACCAGCAGGAGGAACAGACGTCAGCAGAAACATGATGAAGCAGGCCATCAGTATCACCCCCCCCCCCCCTCAAGTAGTTGGGGGGGTCACCTGCAGGGTTGACAAACACAAAGCAGCTCAGGTAAAACGGACCGCAGGGATGACTACAGACCTTAGATAATTAATTAATGGTATTACCGAGGCACTGCCCAGGGGGAGGTTCCTTAATGCTGACTCAACACTTGGGGAGCCAAAGGCGCACCAGAGTTACGAGTCAAAGTGTAGCCAGAAGCATTATGTAAACAGAGAGAGAGAGAGAGAGAGAGAGAGAGAGAGAGAGATAGAGAGAGAGAGAGAGACTGACTTGCTTGAGGTGTGTTAATTAGTTATACCTATCCTAAAACTACTAAACTTTAACACCGTTTTCTCCACACTTGTCTACACTGCCTCATATTTCGGTGTAAACAAACATTGGACCTGACCTGACCTGATTGGACCTGACCTAAAACCTGACCTGAGGTGTCCTGAACTAACTTAACCTGATGTGACCTGAAATAACCTGACCTGATCCCATAATTTATTTATTTATTTATTTATTTATTTATTTATTTATTTTTTTTTTTTTTACGGGAATCAGCCCGCCCGGGCACAGGTCAAACAACCTGTTTCATAAGAACATAAGAAAGTGGGATACTGCAGGAGGCCGACTGGCCCATACAGGGCAGATCCCTTTCACACCCATCCCAGCACTTCCATGTGCCTATCCAACTTCGTCTTGAAGCTCCCTCGCGTCCCCGATCCTACTATAGCACTCGGTAGCCTATTCCACATATCCACAACTCTATTACCAAACCAGTGCTTACCTATATCCTTTCTGAATCGGAATTTATCTAATTTAAAGCCATTTGTTCTAGTTATTTCGTTATTACTGAGCTTCAGAACATCTTCCATTTTACCCTTGTTAATCCCACTTACCCCCTGGGGGGCGAAAAAATAAGAACAGAAAGAAATTGAATATAGAGAAGAAAAAGGTTATACTGTGTTAATCTACACCTCAACGATGCCGGAAAACCAGCTTTTTAAAGTGAGACAGATTGTAAGAGCATGGAAACACAGAAGAAGGCAGAGCATTCCACAGTTTGGCTGTGTGAGGAAAGAAGGAGGTACTATAACGGGTTATTATAGTGTGACCGACATCCACAGAGAAACGGTGGGCACCGCGGACAAGACGAGTGTTACGAACCCACGGCCTTGCCGGCGGTACACAGGATGCCAAATCCACCGAACATTGCCCGTTAAAGTACCTGTAAAAGAGAGAGAGAGTGAAGCAACATTGCGGCGAAGAGAAAGGGAAGAGAGATTGTCGACTAAAGGAGGAGAGTTAATAAGACGAAATGCCTTTGATTCCACCTAACAGCTGGTCAAAAGAAGAGCCACCCAGATATGAGAGCAGTACTCCAAGTTAGGACGAATGAATCCCTTATATACTAGGAGTGAAGTAGCTACGGCATCTGTACAGCATTCCCAACTTTCGGGAGGCAGCTTTAGTTATACTAAGGATGTGTGATTTCCAGGACATATTGGAGGAAATGGTGAGGCCTAGCATATTTATTTCAGAATTTGGCAGGATGATAGCTTCCTGAAATGTAATTGGTGGGAGATCGTCTAATTTACAAAGTGTAATTGGTAAATATTGAGTTTTGTTACTATTGAACTTAACCAAGTTTGTATCTCCCCATTCAGAGATGCTGCACAGATCCGCGTTGATAGAAGTAATGATATCAGTTCTAGAAACAGATCTACAGTAGTTTGAGAGTTGGAGGAAGGGGAAAATGTGAGGAAGAGTGAAGAGTAGAGTCATCGGCGTAAGAATGGATAGAATTAGTTGTAGTGTGAAGTAAATCATTGATAAAAAGAAGGAAGAGAGTAGGTGAAGGAACAGAACCCTGTGGGACACCACTCTTGGTAGAGAAAGAGCGAGAGATCGATCCTCGACAACAACTGCCATGGATCGGTTCTCAATGAAGCTAGAGATGAGAAAACAAAGTGGGGGAGAGGAACCAAAAGAGGGAAGTTTAGAAAGCAAAGACTTGTGCCATACCCTGTCAAATGCTGTATGAGGGACATCACCAGTATATATATCTTGTTAAACACACACACACACACACACACACACATTGACTAAAAGTGTATAATTATCTCAGTTCAACTATTTAAGTTACACATTATCTGGGAACCAGAAGTGAACTGTTATAGGTTAGGTTAGGTTTAGATTTGGTTAGGTTAGGTTAGGTGTACTAAAGGTAAGACAACACTTCACAGGACGCCAGTGTGTTGGTAGTACACCTGTGTGTGTGTGTGTGTGTGTGTGTAGATAGATAGATAGATAGATAGATGTCTCGGTAGGGTTGTCATAATCCTTCGTCCATTGTGTTATATTGTTTAGTCAATTTGTTTTTAGATATTTCTGTAGCGAGTAAACAACCATTCCAATGAAAACATCTTATCATTATTTCCCCACCAAGGCACACCTCGTCTCTGGCAACACCGACTGCTTGTAAATGCCCCCTCCCTACCATCCCTCCTCTTCCCTATCCTTTCCTCCCATCTCTGTTCTTTCCTCTTCCCCCATAATTCCTCCTTTATCTCCCTTCCCCTCCCCTACACCCCACATCAAATGGCCGTCCAGATACACAGTTTTTTCAGCTACACAGAGACGTGGTTCAATAAAGACGCCGCACTGAGACCGATACCCGTGACAGCCAGGACTTTATTTATGTCTCAGTGCCGAGGTTCTTTTTACTTCTAGGCTCCTCTCTATCTCCAGGGGGGGGGGGTAAGTGAGGGAGGGGGTAAGTGAGGAGGGGGTAAGTGAGGGAGGGGGTAAGTGAGGGAGGGAGATGGAAGGAGGAAGGAGCGTAAGGGAGGAGGAAAAGAAAAGGAGGGAGTGGGAGGGTGAAGAGGGGGTGGTAGAGGGAGGAAGGGAGCGTGAGGAAGGGGGGGAGAGGGTGAGGGAGGGGAGGGAGAGCAGGAGAGAGAGAGAGAGCCAGGAAGAGGTAAGAATTGTAGACTTGTCACTTGTAATACAGCCGAACACTCACTTGGGCCTCCCCCCCCCTCCTCCTGCCCCCCCCCTCCCCCTACCCACACCTCCTGCCACTCCTCCCCTCCATCTATCCCCCCCCACCGAGAACAACGGTGAGTGATGTTGCGTCTGTTGTTGCCGTTGTTTTAATAGTGTTTACGGGAGCTTCAATTTGCAAGGTTGTTATCTGAGGCGCCGTTCACTGGGTCTTTAACCTAACCAAAACAAAACCAAACCAAACCTAACCTAACCAAAACCTAACCTAACCTAAGCTAGAACCTTTTAATATCTAGATCAACGTCTCCTTATGTACAGTAGAGTGATGAAAGAGCTATACTATTACCCCCCCCAGCAGTCAAGATCCGTAGTAGACACGACGCCATGTACGACTGACTGCAAGGGATGACTCAGAGCGTTGACCCATAGAGGACACATTAGTCGATGCTATACACACACACACACGCACATCTCTACTACTGTGTGTCTGTGTCTGTCCGTGTGTGTCTTATGTGTTTGTGTCTGTCTGTCTATGGGGTCTGTCTACGTCTGTCTGAGGGTAATTTGTCTGTCCATGAACTGTCACGCAGCTACCTAGGCCTCTTGACCAGGTGTACAGCAACACCTTCCTCAACTAACACACGACAAATACACTGTGTTAAGAGAGATTAAGACGTATAGGCAGATTAAGAGAGAGATTAAGACGTGTAGGCAGATTAAGAGAGAGATTAAGACGTGTAGGCAGATTAAGAGAGAGAGATTAAAACGTATAGGCAGATCAAGAAAGATTAAGACGTACAGACAGATTAAGTCAAATTACGAAATACAGATTAAGACGTGTAGGCAGATTAAGACGTATAGGCAGATTAAGACAGATTGACAGAGATTAAGACGTATAGACAGTTGGGTAGATCAAACCGACGTCCATTTAGACAGGAACATAAGAATGGAGGAAACAGTAACTATTGGCCCGAAAGTTGGGACTGCTGTACAGATGCCGTAGCTACTTCACTCCTAGTATATAAGGGATTCATTCGTCCTAACTTGGAGTACTGCTCTCATATCTGGGGTGGCTCTTCAACTGTTAGATAGGGTGGAATCAAAGGCATTTCGTCTTATTACTCTCCTCCTTTAGTCGACAACCTCTCTTCCCTTTCTCTTCGCCGCCATGTTGCTTCACTCTCTCTCTTTAACGGGCAATGTTCGGTGGATTTGGCATCCTGTGTACCGCTGGCAAGGCCGTGGGTTCGTAACACACGTCTTGCCCGCGGTGCCCACCGTTTCTCTGTGGCTGTCGGTCACACTATAATAACCCGTTACAGTACCTCCTTCTTTCCTCACACAGCCAGACTGTGGAATGCTCTGCCTTCTTCTGTGTTTCCATACTCACACAATCTGTCTCACTTTAAAAAGTTGGTTTTCCGGCATCGTCGGGGTGTAGATTAATATAACCTTTTTCTCTTCTATTTTTCATTTCTTTTTATTCCTATTTTTTCGCCCCCCCCCCCCCCCCCCCCCCAGGCCCCGTTGTGGGTCGATGACCTGTGCCCGAGTGGGCTATTCCCCGTAAAAAAATAAAATAAAATATACTGTACAGTCCCGTTTACACCCAACCCCTATCGCTCATATATCCATCCAACCTGTGTTTGAAGCTATCCAGCGTGTTCCAGTTAATGATGATGTTTGGTAACTTGTTCCACTCATCCACTACTCTGTTTCCAAACCAGTGTTTACCTATTTCATGCCTAAATCTAAATTTGTCTAATTTAAAACCATTGTTACGAGTTCGGTCCTGGTTGGATAGTTTGTAATGCCCCTTTGTTCAGCCCTGACTTCCATTTATACACCTCATCGGCCCTCACTCTACGTCTAACCCTCACTCCACAAACAACTACATTTTTAGACAGAAAAACATACACATACGAGATATAAAAATAGAACAACCATTTTGACGAAATTATTCACACACACACACACACACACACATAGGGTGACACTCGGACTTCCCTATTTTTACTTTGGCAAACACTAGAAAAATTATTATACACCCCAGCGGTCCATTATGGTTACGTTCACCCTCTACTGTATGGTGTGTGTGTGTAATAATAATAATAATAATAATAATAATAAATGGTTTATTAATAGAGTTGCAGCCGGTGGCTGAAAATATACAGACTTACATTTGATTTAGACATAATGATATAATATGCATTGAATACATTTACAGGGCTGTACAGTACATAAATCAGGAGTTGTTTATTATTTTAACAATAGATGGGATGGTGCTGTTCTTATGTGTGTGTGTGTGTGTGTGTCTGTAAGTGTGTGTGTGTGTCTGTAAGTGTGTGTGTGTGTGTCTGTAAGTGTGTGTGTGTGTGTGTGTAAGTGCGTGTGCGTGCGTGCGTGCGTGTGTGTGTGTGTCTGTGTGTGTGTGTGTGTGTAAGTGTGAGTGTGTGTGTGTGTGTGTGTGTAAGTGCGTGTGTGTGTGTGTCTGTGTGTGTGTGTGTGTGTAAGTGTGAGTGTGTGTGTGTGTGTGTAAGTGTGTGTGTGTGTAGGAGGAGGAGAAGCTGCGTGTGACCCTAAGTTCCGGCACCTTAGTGAGGACCTGCACGCAGAAGTCACCGCCGTGGCAGCTCCTGCCGGTGAGTACCCAACCCGCATCCAATTCTCTCTGGAGTTGTTTCTCCTCTTGATATTTGTGTTAATTATAAGGGCAGGGCAAGGCAACACCCTACTCACTTATGTATTTGTTGTGTGTTAATAATTCTTCTTCTTACGATTTTGGTCACTAATAATTTTTTTACGATTTTGTATTATTGTATTACTATTTTCTTAACATTGTATTTTATTTTTTTATTCTTTAAATAATTTTCCGAGTTACAAGTACGGTATATATTTTAGTAACTTGTACTGTTTCTATATAGTTATTTTTAGGGTTTCCTGTTGAAAGTTTTATCAATCTTTATAACTTAGTTGACTCATTTTATTTCATCCCAATTATTGCTGTCATGGTTTCATTCATTATATTTCCACTTCAACAAGAAACACTGAGAGAAACAATGACGTGAGCCGGAATACACCCAACCTGTTGACTGGCAGTTGTGTAGCGCCGCCCTTGACGTCACTACGGCTAGTCCAGTAGGACGGGGAAGGGCTGTGAGTGTAGTCATGTGTACCTTAAGTGATGAGAGGACTGTGAGTGTAGTCATGTGTACCTGAAGTGATGAGAGAGCTGTGAGTGTAGTCATGTGTACCTTAAGTGATGAGAGGACTGTGAGTGTAGTCATGTGTACCTGAAGTGATGAGAGAGCTGTGAGTGTAGTCATGTGTACCTTAAGTGATGAGAGGACTGTGAGTGTAGTCATGTGTGAGCAACAGAGGGACGGCGCATAGGCCCACTAGCATCTGGACACGTCCTGGTGCTTACCAACCATTGTCCAGCTGTCTTGCGGATTAACCTTGGCAGGTCTAAGGCTACGGGAGTAAACCCCAAGCGAAAAATGTGCGGTGGAGCCCCGCATCAGGCAGACATGCTTACAGAGCTCCAACAAGACCCCAACGGCAGTATAGGCGGAAGAGATGACCACCATGGGAACCCAACGACTACACCAGCTGACGAAGGCAATGCCTTTTGTCCAGGCTACAAAGGCGAAACCCAAAAAACTGGGCTATCAGCAGTCCATTGCAACTCTCCCTCTCCCCAGTCGTTGCAACACTTGATCAGGAAAAGGGAGAGCCAAGGTGTGTGGTTGCAGCCTGGGCTCCTGCCTCACCACACAAATCAACTCACGTGCAGCCACCACCCAGCTCATCATACATCTCATCATCATCAAAACCCCTATACCCCCATAAGTCCTATGGCGACGGACGAGTGGCGACGGGGACAGGCAGAGATGACTGCCGGGAGTCTCTAGTCACAACTCTGCACATGGGCGGCACAGATAAGACGGTCGTTTATGCACTGGGATCTAGGCAGCAGTGCAATCCGGTCCTGCCTGTGCGACTGAGAAGCCCTTTCGAGGAATCCCACTGTTCACCCCACACAGAGAGGGGGCTAGAAAAGGTGCCCTAAACATAGCCTGCCTAAAGAACCAACCTAACTGGGCAACCGTACCCAGTAAGGTGAAATCACAATCACAGATCAAAACAAACACAAACTCTACAGTCTACAGCCTCCTATGGTCGCTGCATGGAATGTCAGGACCCTTCTGGATACTGACACAAATGAGCGTCCTGAAAGAAGAACTGCCCTTGTGGCAAAAGAGCTGGTGAGGTATAACATCGACATAAAAGCCATTAGTGAGTGTGTGTGTGTGTGTAGGGGGGGTGTGGGGGGTGTGGGGGGGTGTGGGGTGTGATCTCTACCTCGTAATAACTTCTACTATAAACATAACTCCTTTTAAATTTCTAAACATACCCACTCACAGCCCCGATTCCTCCTCCACCACCACTTCCTCCAACACTCCCCCTTCCTCTAACACTCCCCCTTCCTCCGACACTCCCCCTTCCTCCAACACTCCCCCTTCCTCCACACCCCCCTTCCTCCAACACTCCCCCTTCCTCCAACACTCCCCCTTCCTCCAACACTCCCCAGCATAAACACCAACAAATCATCGAACAGCTAAGCCAATGTGGTCGTTTAGTCCCCAGGCTCCCCCAGGCTATCCGTCACTCTAAACCGAAGAACTCTTGATCCCCTCCTCCCCCTTGAGCCCCTCCTCCCTCCCTCCCTCTCCCCCCCTCCTTGAGCCTCTCCTCCCCCTGATCCTCTCCTCCCCTTGATCTTCTCCTCAGTCCCTCTCCTTCCCCTCCCAGTCCCTCTCTAGATCCTCTCCTCCTTCCCCCTTGATCCACTCCTTCCTCCTCCTCCTCCCTCACACCACCTCACACCTCCCTCACCCCTCCCTCACTCCTCACCCCTCCCTCACACCTTCTTCACTCCTCACCCCTCACCCCTCCCTCACCCCTCCCTCACCCCACCTCACCCCTCCCTCACACCACCTCACCCCTCCCTCACCCCTCCCTCACCCCACCTCACCCCTCCCTCACACCACCTCACCCCTCCCTCACACCACCTCACCCCTCCCTCACCCCTCCCTCACCCCACCTCACCCCTCCCTCACCCCTCCCTCACCCCACCTCACCCCTCCCTCACCCCTCCCTCACACCACCTCACCCCTCCCTCACACCACCTCACCCCTCCCTCACACCACCTCACCCCTCCCTCACCCCTCCCTCACACCACCTCACCTCTCCCTCACCCCTCCCTCACACCACCTCACCCCTCCCTCACACCACCTCACCCCTCCCTCACCCCTCCCTCACCACTATCACAATCTTACACAGGTCTACAGTACGCTTGGATCTACGTCACACTGAAGCAGTTTATATTTACGGAGGAAGAACCATACATAACCTTTATTACCGAGTTGAGGTGATTTCTGCCCTAGATCCGGGTTACGCCGAGAGGGGAGGGGTGGGAAGGGAGGGGGGTGGAGAGGGGGGGGAAACATGCAGAGGGAAGGAGGGGTGGAGAGGGGGGGAAGGGGGTATACATGTTTTATTTATCATGTTTACTATAGTTCCGGGTCGCGTATCGTAGACCTTTTATATAATGTTTCTGCTCACGTCCCGGGTTATGTAGGAAGTAATTACAAAAAAGTATTCACCAGAAGATTAGGCACCCGAGCTTATTTATGATCCTCTACGGTATATACAGTAACTACGGTATATACAGCAACTACGGTATATACAGCAACTAGGGTATATACAGCAACTACGGTATATACAGCAACTAGGGTATATACAGCAACTACGGTATATACAGCGACTACGGTATATACAGCAACTAGGGTATATACAGCAACTACGGTATATACAGCAACTAGGGTATATACAGCAACTACGGTATATACAGCAACTACGGTATATACAGTAACTAGGGTATATACAGCAACTACGGTATATACAGCGACTAGGGTATATACAGCGACTACGGTATAAACAGCGACTACGGTATATACAGTGACTACGGTATATACAGCAACTAGGGTATATACAGCAACTAGGGTATATACAGTAACTAGGGTATATACAGCAACTACGGTATATACAGCAACTAGGGTATATACAGCAACTACGGTATATACAGCAACTAGGGTATATACAGCAACTAGGGTATATACAGCAACTAGGGTATATACAGCAACTACGGTATATACAGTAACTAGGGTATATACAGCAACTAGGGTATATACAGCAACTAGGGTATATACATCACGTCGTCACATTATCACAGCAGGGGCGCGACACCTCAAGCCTGGTAACGTGTTGTTGTCCCAGTATATATGTTATGTATAATTGGTGAAATTATGTATTATACGACATAAATCATAACACAGTACTCTCGTTTTATCTTCTCGTACAGAGGGATTCTATGTATGTATGTATGTATGTATGTATGTCACTAACAGTAATCACAAGGAATTGAGATTTAAATACCAATTAATATCAGTGGCAACGGCTTAATACCATAGAGAAAACTCTCTCTCTCTCTCTCTCTCTCTCTCTCTCTCCTGAATGATGGAATGTGTATACGTGTGCTATACACTATATTTATAGCCCACTCAATCATACATAAATCAACTATAATGTAAACACACAAATACAGACATACACATGTAATAGCCCCTGTCTTATAGGCAGAAGTATTAATATAAATGGGTTAATTACATTTGATTTATATATTCTATCATCCCCTGTAACTTTCCACTAGCTATGAGGTAGCATGTTCAGAGCACGTGTTAAGGTGTGCCCACGGGAAGTCGTGTCTCTTAGTGCTGAGCTAAGGGCACTAAGTAGCCGGCTCTCTGGCCACCTCTTGCGGCAGTAGTTCAATATCACTCACTAGAGGAAGACGTTATTGAGAGCCATCGTGGATGGTTCCGTCTTCCCTCGAGGGAGGACGTATATTACCGTTCTCCCTCGATGGGTATTAGGCATTGTCACTCAACACCTCACACCAACCAGAGCTATGTAACACAGCCTCCGTCCTCATCTTAACACTGATAGCTACAGTGATTAAGTTACGGTGATATACACTTGGAGCTGTGTCTGGTAGTTCCTCAATAAATAGATAACAGACAATTGGGTTTGGCTTCTAAAACCCTATATAATATACATGTTCCAGCCTCATTAACCCAGACGGAATCAACGGTTAAAGGGCCAGATCATACACTCGCACCTTACACATACTTGGTATACAGTCAGATACAAACATACAGAGCTCCCTCCCCCCCCCCCCCCCCACATCAAACACGCCAGCATTAGTACCCGCACACATCATCATGACATAAGCTTGTTGGGAAGTACTTAATGCTGAAGAAAGCTTGAGCACGCACACACAAATACAGCAATGAAGTTCCACTCTAAATAGGCCCCAGTCCTAACTCCTATCAGACCCCAGGTTCTATCAGACTCCAGGTTCTATTAGACCCCAGTCCTAACCATTACGAATGGTTCCACGAGGACTGGCAACCAATCTCAACTATTTTTGTCTGGCTTGGGATTGGAGGTCAGAGATAATGAGACCATGGAGGTTTCAGGAGGCAGGGGAGGTAAATACTGCCCCAGGAGCCACCACCATGTTCCTCCTTCAGCCACCACTACCCCAGGAGCCACCACCATGTTCCTCCTTCAGCCACCACTACCCCAGAGAGCCACCACCATGTTCCTCCTTCAGCCACCACCATGTTCCTCCTTCAGCCACCACCATGTTCCTCCTTCAGCCACCACTACCCCAGGAGCCACCACCATGTTCTTCCTTCAGCCACCACTACCCCAGGAGCCACCACCATGTTCCTACTTCAGCCACCACTACCCCAGGAGCCACCACCATGTTCCTCCTTCAGCCACCACTACCCCAGGAGCCACCACCATGTTCCTCCTTCAGCCACCACTACCCCAGGAGCCACCACCATGTTCCTCCTTCAGCCACCACTACCTCAGGAGCCACCACCATGTTCCTCCTTCAGCCACCACTACCCCAGGAGCCACCACCATGTTCCTCCTTCAACCACCACTACCCCAGGAGCCACCACCATGTTCCTCCTTCAGCCACCACTACCCCAGGAACCACCACCATGTTCCTCCTTCAGCCACCACTACCCCAGGAGCCACCACCATGTTCCTCCTTCAGCCACCAGGAGCCACCACCATGTTCTTCCTTCAGCCACCACTACCCTAGGAGCCACCACCATGTTCCTCCTTCAGCCACCACTACCCTAGGAGCCACCACCATGTTCCTCCTTCAGCCACCAGGAGCCACCACCATGTTCTTCCTTCAGCCACCACTACCCCAGGAGCCACCACCATGTTCCTCCTTCAGCCACCACTACCCCAGGAGCCACCACCATGTTCCTCCTTCAGCCACCACTACCCCAGGAGCCACCACCATGTTCTTCCTTCAGCCACCACTACCCTAGGAGCCACCACCATGTTCCTCCTTCAGCCACCACTACCCCAGGAGCCACCACCATGTTCCTCCTTCAGCCACCACTACCCCAGGAGCCACCACCATGTTCCTCCTTCAGCCACCAGGAGCCACCGCCGTGTTCCTCCTTCAGCCACCAGGAGCCACCACCATGTTCCTCCTTCAGCCACCACTACCCCAGGAGCCACCACCATGTTCTTCCTTCAGCCACCACTACCCCAGGAGCCACCACCATGTTCCTCCTTCAGCCACCACTACCCCAGGAGCCACCACCATGTTCCTCCTTCAGCCACCACTACCCCAGAGAGCCACCACCATGTTCCTCCTTCAGCCACCACTACCCCAGGAGCCACCACCATGTTCTTCCTTCAGCCACCACTACCCCAGGAGCCACCACCATGTTCCTCCTTCAGCCACCACTACCCCAGGAGCCACCACCATGTTCCTCCTTCAGCCACCACTACCCCAGGAGCCACCACCATGTTCCTCCTTCAGCCACCACTACCCCAGGAGCCACCACCATGTTCCTCCTTCAGCCACCACTACCTCAGGAGCCACCACCATGTTCCTCCTTCAGCCACCACTACCCCAGGAGCCACCACCATGTTCCTCCTTCAACCACCACTACCCCAGGAGCCACCACCATGTTCCTCCTTCAGCCACCACTACCCCAGGAACCACCACCATGTTCCTCCTTCAGCCACCACTACCCCAGGAGCCACCACCATGTTCCTCCTTCAGCCACCAGGAGCCACCACCATGTTCTTCCTTCAGCCACCACTACCCTAGGAGCCACAACCATGTTCCTCCTTCAGCCACCACTACCCTAGGAGCCACCACCATGTTCCTCCTTCAGCCACCAGGAGCCACCACCATGTTCTTCCTTCAGCCACCACTACCCCAGGAGCCACCACCATGTTCCTCCTTCAGCCACCAGGAGCCACCACCATGTTCTTCCTTCAGCCACCACTACCCCAGGAGCCACCACCATGTTCTTCCTTCAGCCACCACTACCCCAGGAGCCACCACCATGTTCCTTCTTCAGCCACCACTACCCCAGGAGCCACCACCATGTTCCTCCTTCAGCCACCACTACCCCAGAGAGCCACCACCATGTTCCTCCTTCAGCCACCACCATGTTCCTCCTTCAGCCACCACTACCCCAGGAGCCACCACCATGTTCTTCCTTCAGCCACCACTACCCCAGGAGCCACCACCATGTTCCTCCTTCAGCCACCACTACCCCAAGAGCCACCACCATGTTCCTCCTTCAGCCACCACTACCCCAGGAGCCACCACCATGTTCCTCCTTCAGCCACCACTACCCCAGGAGCCACCACTACCCCAGGAGCCACCACCATGTTCCTCCTTCAGCCACCACTACCCCAGGAGCCACCACCATGTTCCTCCTTCAGCCACCACTACCCCAGGAGCCACCACTACCCCAGGAGCCACCACCATGTTCCTCCTTCAGCCACCACTACCCCAGGAGCCACCACTACCCCAGGAGCCACCACCATGTTCCTCCTTCAGCCACCACTACCCCAGGAGCCACTACTACCCCAGGAGCCACCACCATGTTCCTCCTTCAGCCACCACTACCCCAGGAGCCACCACCATGTTCCTCCTTCAGCCACTACTACCCCAGAAGCCACCACTACCCCAGGAGCCACCACTAATACCGCCAACAGTCTCGACCAGCCCCCCCCCCCCTTCACGTCCTCTCCGATACTCGCCCTCATTAAACTTTTAATTGACCTTCATCACTTCTGACCATAACCCTGGCTGACCTCCCCTCTCCTCTTCATTCCTCCCTCCCCTCCCTCGTTCCCCTTCTCTTCCATTTCTCCTCCTCTTCCTCCTCTCCCCACCTGTGACTACCCGGGGCATCGTTACCGCCACCTGGTACACCTTCTGAAGCCTTTGTAAGACGGTTGTTTCTGCTAAAACTATCACCTGAAGCTTCACCACCCTAATGCTTACCTAACCTAATCTAACCTTACACTAAACTAACCTAACGCTAACCTAACCTAATCTAGCCTAACGCTAACCTAACCTAACCTAATCTAACCTAACACTAACCTAACCTAATCAAACCTTACACTAACCTTACACTAACCTAACCTAACCTAATCTAACCTAACTCTAACCTAGCCTAATCTAACCTAACGCTAACCTAATCTAACCTAACGCTAACCTAACCTAACGCTAACCTAACACTAACCTAACCTAACACTAACCTAACCTAATCAAACCTTACACTAACCTTACACTAACCTAACCTAATCTAACCTAACACTAACCTAACCTAATCTAATCTAACGCTAACCTAACCTAATCTAACCTAACACTAACCTAACCTAATCAAACCTTACACTAACCTTACACTAACCTAACACTAACCTAACCTAATCAAACCTTACACTAACCTTACACTAACCTAACCTAATCTAACCTAACTAACCTAATTGAAAACTACTTTTTACCAATTTAAATATGTAGAGGGAGGGTCTAAGGGAGGGAGGGTATAAGAGAGGGAGGGAGGGTATAAGGGAGGGAAGGGGATGTTTGGGAAATAGGGAGGGAGCATAAGACGGGTGTGAGGGAGGTGAGAGAAAGAGGGAGATGAGAGAAAGAGGGAGATGAGAGAAAGAGGGAGATGAGAGAAAGAGGGAGATGAGAGAAAGAGGGAGATGAGAGAAAGAGGGGACGAGGGAAGGAGAGTGCTGCGAGATGCTTTAGGTCTGGCACTAGGTTATCATGTTAAAGCAGCTACCGTCTTCCTTACTTCCTTCCTTCATGCCCTCCATCCTTCCTTCCTTCCTTCCTTCCTTCATGCCCTCCCTCCTTCCTGCCCTTCATGCCCTCCCTCCTTCCTTCCTTCCTTTCTTCATGCCCTCCCTCCTTCCTGCCCTTCATGCCCTCACTCCTTCCTTCCTTCATGCCCTCCTTCCTTCCTTCCTTCATGCCGTCCCTCCTTCCTTCCTTCCTTCCTTCCTTCATGCCCTCCCTCCTTCCCTCCTTCCTTCATGCCCTCCTTCCTTCCTTCCTTCATGCCCTCCCTCCTTCCCTCCCTTCATGCCCTCCCTCCTTCCTTCCTGCCCTCTCTCCTTCCTTCCTTCATTACATCCCTCCATCCTTCCCTCCCATCTTTCTTCATTACCTCCCTCCCTCCATCATTCCCCTCCCTTCCTTCCTCCATTCCCTCCCTCTTCCTCCCCCCCCCCTCCCCCACACTACTAAGGGCTGTACAAGTGTAGCCGCAATAATTTGGAACAAACTTTTTCTTTAACGACTGAAAAAAACAAACACACACACACACACACAAATAAACATCCAGTCGTGTTATCTTGGACAAAATTATCAGCTCAGAACTATTTTAGTCCCGAAAAATTGTGTGGGTTATTTTTTGCCCCAAGATAAATTTATAAACTGATAAAACACAGTGTGTGGGTGTGGGTGGGTGGGGGGGTGGGTGGGTGGGGGTGGGGGGGTGGGTGGGTGGTGGTGGGGGTGGGGGGGGTGGGTGTGTGGGGGTGGGTGTGTCGCCATCTACCTCTCTATCCATCATCTTCTCTACTCCTCCACCCACCTATTATTCACATATGCATTAATTAACCTCTCTCACTAACCTACCCTAACCTAACCACACATTCATTTGACACTTATGTTGGGCGTCCACAAACACACAAAAGTGATAGGCAGCTACCAAACAGGGAGGTACTACCGCCTGGGAAGATATTGGAAGCATAATGTGTTGTCTAATGGTAGATCCTGCTGCCATATGTGACCAAGTCCCAGGTTGATGATCTGACTTTCTGCCTCATTTACACACAGTTGCAGGGTCTCAATTGTCTCTCTTACTATTGACAACACAATATGTATAACCTTTCTCACTCTTGATTTTTTTTTTTTTCGTTTCTGTATTTTTTTTCCGCCCCCACAGTCCCCGATGTGGGTCAGTGGCCTGTGCCTGCGTGGGCGAATCCCCGTAAAAAGTAAATAAATAAAGAGCTGAGGAGTCACACCTGCCAATAACCACCACCATAACTCCCTACAACCACCACAACTACTACCACCACAACCACTACCACCAACACTACCACCACCACTACCACCACTACCACCACTACCACTACTACCACAACCACAACCACTACCACTACTACCACCACAACCACTACCACCACTACCTCCACCACTACTACCACCACAACCACTACTACCACCACCACTACTACCACCACCACTACTACCACTACCACCCCAACCACTACTACCACTACCACCACAACCACTACCACCACTACTACTACCACCACAACCACTACTACCACTACCACCACAACCACTACTACCACCACCACCAGCATCTGCATCACATGATTAAAATAAGGAAATGATGACTTGGGGAACACAACAGTCTCCCGTATTACCTTGGCCACAATACACACCTGTTGATCCACCTGGCCTCTCACCTGGGCTCTTACCTCACACCTAGCCTCTCACCTCCACCTGGCCTCTCACCTCCACCTGGCCTCTCACCTCCACCTGGCCTCACACCTCCACCTGGCCTCTCACCTCCACCTGGCCTCTCACCTCCACCTGGCCTCACACCTCCACCTGGCCTCTCACCTCACACCTGGCCTCACACCTCCACCTGGCCTCACACCTCCACCTGGTCTCACACCCTCCACCTGGCCTCTCAACCTCCACCTGGCCTCACACCTCCACCTAGCCTCTCACCTCCTACCACCACTATAACTACTGCTACTAGCACCACCACTAGTTCAACTGCCATAATCCCCACTATCACTGACTCGTACTACCACAACCACAACCACTACTGTTACAACCACTACCACAACCACAACCACTACTGTTACAACCACTACCACAACCACTACTGTTACAACCACTACCACAACCAATACTGTTACAACCACTACTGTTACAACCACTACCACAACCACTACTGTTACAACCACTACTGTTACAACCACTACCACAACCACAACCACTACTGTTACAACCACTACCACAACCACTACTGTTACAACCACTACCACAACCACAACCACTACTGCTACAACCACTACCACAACCACAACCACTACTGTTACAACCACTACCACAACCACAACCACTACTGTTACAACCACTACCACAACCACTACTGTTACAACCACAACCACAACCACTACTGTTACAACCACTACCACAACCACTACTGTTACAACCACTACCACAACCACTACTGTTACAACCACTACCACAACCACTACTGTTACAACCACTACCACAACCACAACCACTACTGTTACAACCACTACCACTACCACAACCACTGCTGTTACAACCACTACCACAACCACAACCACTACTGCTACAACCACTACCACAACCACTACTGTTACAACCACTACCACAACCACTACTGTTACAACCACAACCACTACCACAACCACAACCGTTACAACCACTACCACAACCACTACTGTTACAACTACTACCACAACCACAACCACTACTGTTACAACCACTACCACTACTGTTACAACCACTACCACAACCACTACTGTTACAACCACTACCACTACTGTTACAACCACAACCACTACTGTTACAACCACTACCACAACCACTACTGTTACAACCACTACCACAACCACTACTGTTACAAACACTACCACAACCACTACTGCTACAACCACTACCACAACCACTACTGTTGCAACCACTACCACAACCACTACTGTTACAACCACTACTGTTACAACCACTACCACAACCACTACTGTTACAACCACTACCACTACTGTGACAACCACTACCACAAACACTACCACTACTGTTACAACCACTACCACAACCACAACCACTACCACAACCACAACCACTATTGTTACAACCACTACCACAACCACTACCACAACCACTACCACTACTGTTACAACCACTACCACAACAACTACTGTTACAACCACTACTATTACAACCACTACCACAACCACTACTGTAACAACCACTACCACAACCACGACAACTACCACCATCACCACAGACACGGTTGCCGCCCACACGTCGCTCAGAGAGAGAGACATCGATCATGGTCCCTCATGGTAAAACACAACCACGCCCAACACACTCATGACGGCCCCCCCCCCCCACCCCCTCCCTCCAACACCCCCTCCCTCCCTCTCCTACATCCCCATTCTTTGCCCCTGTACATCTGTCACACACGCCTCTCGCTTTTTATTTTACTTACTAGAGAGAGAGAGAGAGAGAGAGCCAATTTACATACCACTACCCAAAGCAACTCATTATACTGCACACATAACATCTCTCTCTCTCTCTCTCTCTCTCTCTCTCTCTCTCTCTCTCCCCGTCCCTCCCTCTCCACCCCCCTCCCTCCCACACGTCTTTCCCTCCCTAGATTAACATTATATTGAATCGTTCCTAAAAAACCCCCACACATACACCCACACATACACCCACACATATTATTTATGCATCCCTCAGACAAAGCAAATGCCCTAATGAATGGAAAACCGCATTTGTCACCCCCATCCCCAAGGTCACCACCCCACTGCCCCCTAACGATCTCAGGCCAGTTGCCATTACCCCCATACCCAGTCTACTTTGTGAGGACTACGTTTTTGAGTGGGCATTTGCCAGTATCTATCAGTCAATTGACCCACAGCAATTTGGCAATATGAGGACCTCCTCTACATCACACTGCTTGGTGAGCTTTCTGGATTTTCTGCACAAAAACTTGCAGAAACGTAAGACATCACTGGCCGTTGCCCTTGTGGACTTCAGGAAGGCCTTTGACCTTGTTGATCACTGCACTGTTATCAACAAGGCCATTGCACTAGGGCTGCCCACCAACCTGGTCTCATGGCTCACTGATTTCTTGAGTGGACGTCGCCAGGCAGTGAGGTATCAGGGCTTGGTCTCTACATTCCAACACCTCACCTGCGGTGTTCCCCAGGGGACCAAGATGGGACCACTGTGCTTCCTCATCCTGATCAACGACGCTCTATCGGACACTCCTCACAGGTGGAAGTACGTGGATGACTGCACTGTAGGGGTTTCAGTGGACAACACCGCACCAGACTATTCATCACTACAAGGCACCCTGGACAGGCTACAGGCATGGACTATGGAGAACAAGGTCACCATCAACCACACCAAAACCGTAGTCATGCACATCAATACCGCCACCACTCCAGTGCAAGCCCCAGCAGTCACTGTGGGTGCCCATCCTCTCCAGCTGGTGCAGTCTGCCAAACTCCTGGGTGTAACTATAGACAACAAACTTGACTGGAAGGCCCATGTAAATAACACAGTCAAGGCAGCCTCGTACCGTCTCTACATGCTACGACGACTTAGGTCACTTGGGACACCCACGCCAGAGCTGAGGACCATCTACAACGCCTTTATTCTCCCCAAACTAACGTATGCGTCACCAGCCTGGTCGTCTTCTCTCAACTCCACCCAACAACGTCAGCTAGAGAAGGTACAGAAAAGGGCCTGCAGAATCATGCTCGGCGCAGAATACTCCGGCTACACCAACGCTCTCTCCACCCTGGAAATGCCATCCCTCAGTGACCTCCACCACCAAGCACTGGAAAGGTTTGGCAGTGGACTACTGCACCACCCTCGTCATCGCCACCTCCTGCCACCTGCAGCCCCCCACCCAACTCTCGCAGTCCGCCACTACAACAAAATACAGCCCATAAGAGCCCGCACCGATAGATATAAGAACAGCACCATCCCATCTATTGTTAAAATAATAAACAACTCCTGATTTATGTACTGTACAGCCCTGTAAATGTATTCAATGCATATTATATCATTATGTCTAAATCAAATGTAAGTCTGTATATTTTCAGCCACCGGCTGCAACTATTAATATACCGTTTATTATTATTATTATTATTATATATACCCACACGTATACCCACACATACACCCACACATACACCCACACATCTAGCCATACATACACATACACCCACACACCCACACATACACCCACAACCACACACCTAGACAAACGAGAAACTCTAGCCATAATTCGCCAGTTTTTCACAAGCATATAAAAAGGAAGGGGAGAGAGAGGGAGAGGAGACAAAGAGAGAGACAGATGGAAGAGATCAGAGGAACAGTACAGCTGGAAATGGTGGAAGAGGACTCGTGGGAAGGGAAAGGAAAGGAAACAAAATAACTCCCAGGATTTTTATTATACATATCAAATCACCTTAATTCACACACACACACAACGTTCCTTTCACAAATTTACTTCATCTCAATTAAAAATAAATCATCATCATTCGTACACAAACACCAATTCACATCCCGTTATCCCTCAGAAAATATTTAAAATAATATCTCTTTTACACACATAATACATACTAAAGGCTACAAACACGATAACCAAAAAATCGGGGACCAAACAAGAATCACGATTGAAAAAGCCGATTTACTTTTTATTTACGAACTGGTTGAGAAAATATTTTACCATAGAGAAAATAAAGTAATATTCTCATTTTGTTCAAGATACTCCGGCAAGTATCAGTACGACTTTGTGTTAGTGGCAGTTAGACAATATGACACAACGGAGGAACGATTTAGACTTTTTAACGCAATTATTTACTGATGATTTTTCTACTAAGTATAACAGAAAGATAATATAAACATACCTACCTAACCTAACCTAACCAAAACAAGCACATAGGCCTCTAAACCCCCTCCATAATGACTGACTGACAAACAAACAAACACACATAAAGTCTCGTTATCAATATTAATTCTCCTCTGTGAACAACACAGCTCGGCACATAAACTTCCCGCCTAAATAATGATGTGGAAAATTGACTGGATAAAATCTCGGTGGCAGGGGAAAATTTTCTCCCCCACACTTTCCACTACCCCTTCCCAATGGCCGAGAAATCTGACGTGTGAAAATGAAGCGCGGGGAAAATTAGGCGGGGAAAAAAATAAATGGGAAATTTTGACGGGAGATTCGGTGGAAAAATATAGAGGAGGATTGAGTGGAGGCATCTACCAGGGGAAGACCCAGGAAGGAGGCTTCATGACCACCCCCCCCCCCCCTCCCAGGAAGAGACCAGAGGGAGGGGGGGTAGTGAGAGAAAGGTGGGGGAGAGGAGGTGGGAGGAGGTTGGTGGGCAGGGATATCTCTCTCTCTCCCCCTCCACCTGATATACCTCCCCCCCCCCACCTGATATACCTCCCCCTCCACCTGATATACCTCCTCCCTCCACCTGATATACCTCCCCCCTCCACCTGATATACCTCCCCCCTCCACCTGATATACCTCCCCCTCCACCTGATATACCTCCCCCCCATCCTTTATATGGCCTATATTATATAAGGTTGTTAGTAGTGTAGGGGAGGAAGAAAGGAAGGGAGGAGAGGAGGGGAGGGGAGGGAGTCAGGGGGAGTTAGGGAGGGGGAGCCAGGGGTGATGGGGAGGGTCTAGCGTTAGGTGGTGAGACGCAACATCTGGAGTAAAGGGAAAAACGACCTGGAAGTTTAGGGCCATTTTCCCACAATGGTCTCCTACTCGGAGTGAGGGCCATGTTCCTACAATGGTCCTACTCGGAGTGAGGGCTATGTTCCTACAATGGTCCTACTCGGGGTGAGGGCCATGTTCCCACAATGGTCCTACTCGGGTTGAGGGCCATGTTCCCACAATGGTCCTACTTGGGGTGAGGGCCATGTTCCCACAATGGTCCTACTCGGAGTGAGGGCCATGTTCCCACAATGGTCCTACTTGGGGTGAGGGCCATGTTCTCACAATGGTCCTACTTGGGGTGAGGGCCATGTTCCCACAATGGTCCTACTTGGGGTGAGGGCCATGTTCCCACAATGGTCCTACTTGGGGTGAGGGCCATGTTCCCACAATGGTCCTACTTGGGGCGAGGGCCATTGTAATGATTGATTGTCAGACCAAAGCTTACAGCCCAGA
Organism: Homarus gammarus; assembly: GCA_958450375.1. Taxonomy (NCBI): domain Eukaryota; kingdom Metazoa; phylum Arthropoda; class Malacostraca; order Decapoda; family Nephropidae; genus Homarus; species Homarus gammarus. Next base: position 350,772 of record CAUDMG010003834.1, read on the forward strand.
ATTATGTCACATGTAACAGCAAGTACACTACAGACCTCGTGGTACCACCACATCCCGGGTTGACACACCTCAGGTCGACCCTAGGGACTTGACCTCGTCCGCTAATGACTTGAGTTAGCCGGGTGACCTACAACCGCACCTAACCAAGACACCTGGGCAGGACGACACCTGCACACAGCCGTCCAGACCTGACACTAGGGAACCAAAATTCTCACCACCACTCGATCAGCTCTACCCGGCGTCATGACCTTATTAATTCAAGGACCCGCTAATTAGCCAGCACTCCTGTTGACCCAACAACCCGGTCAAGACACACCCAGTTCAGTAGGAGAGGTCACCCCCCGACTCGACCAATATATAGGGGCTGGAGCTGCTCTCACACGGAGAGTGTCTGTAACCAGGAAGGGCCAGCTACCACGTCCCCGAGTCCCGCTCGAGAGAAGCCCGCCACTAAGTGTAACGAAGTCTCAGCCGGGTCCACCGACAGAGTGCTGTCAACTCAACATGTAACAGTAAGTGCTGGCTGTGTAGACTGTAGAGGTGCAGTGATCCCGAGCCTGCCCAACGATCGACTTAGTGAAGTGCCCATTCTAATTGTGAGGTTAGGTTATACGAGAATACCATAGTCTATCATAAATTGTGTACGAACTCCCCCCATTAATCCCCCCTATTGAACTAGTAAAATAAAGCTGTAACACGCATTGGTGTTTTATATACTACACTTGTACTGAGCCTGTGTTAATATACAGTGTTGACATCACACCCTCGAGACACGCTACCATTTCCTCTCGCTAAAATACTCTACTATATAACCTCCTAGCTTACCTCTTCATGTAAGATTTTGTCTCATTACACCATGTTCCCACAATGGTCCTACTTGGGGTGAGGGCCATGTTCCCACAATGGTCCTACTTGGGGTGAGGGCCATGTTCCCACAATGGTCCTACTTGGGGTGAGGGCCATGTTCCCACAATGGTCCTACTTGGGGTGAGGGCCATGTTCCCACAATGGTCCTACTTGGGGTGAGGGCCATGTTCCCACAATGGTCCTACTTGGGGTGAGGGCCATGTTCCCACAATGGTCCTACTTGGGGTGAGGGCCATGTTCCCACAATGGTCCTACTTGGGGTGAGGGCCATGTTCCCACAATGGTCCTACTTGGGGTGAGGGCCATGTTCCCACAATGGTCCTACTTGGGGTGAGGGCCATGTTCCCACAATGGTCCTACTTGGGGTGAGGGCCATGTTCCCACAATGGTCCTACTCGGAGTGACGGCCATGTTCCCACAATGGTCCTACTAGGAGTAAGGGCCATGTTCCCACAATGGTCCTACTCGGAGTAAGGGCCATTTTCCCACAATGGTCCTACTCGGGGTGAGGGCCATGTTCCCACAATGGTCCTACTCGGAGTGAGGGCCATGTTCCCACAATGGTCCTACTCGGAGTGAGGGCCATGTTCCCACAATGGTCCTACTTGGGGTGAGGGCCATGTTCCCACAATGGTCCTACTCGGGGTGAGGGCCATGTTCCCACAATGGTCCTACTCGGGGTGAGGGCCATGTTCCCACAATGGTCCTACTCGGAGTGAGGGCCATGTTCCCACAATGGTCCTACTCGGAGTGAGGGCCATGTTCCCACAATGGTCCTACTCGGGGTGAGGGCTATTTACCGAAAGGAAAGAGAGAAAGAGAGAGAGAGAGCTTATCCATTTTTTACGTCACTTTTTCAGAGGCGGCGAGCCATTTTTTCCCCCACAGAGACCATTTTCCCCCAACAGAGGCCATTTTTTCCAAGAAGGTAATTTTTTTCCGAGGGAACTATTCATTTTGTTGTGACAGGTCGATTTATCAGGGCCATTTTTTTCCCCCGTGAAAGTCGTGTGTTCCGGGGCCATTTTTTTTATGAGGGGACCATTTATTTTACGACGAGAACCTTTTACTATTATTTCCCAGGCAGGGGTGTGTGTGGGTGGGGGGGGGGGAGAGGGTATGTGGGGGTGGAAGGGGTGTGTGGGGTGGAAGGGGGTGTGTGTGTGTGTGTGGGGGGGTGGCTGGGGAGGGCTGGGGGGGGGGGCTGGAGAGGGCTTAAGTTAACACAAATTCAACTTAACACCATTTACCACATCATCACTCCTCTCGTCTCTAACAATAGGCAAAACTTCCCAACCCTCACCAAGATTTTCCCCTAGCATCATGGAAAGTTTCCCTACAATCACGAAAAATTGTCTTAATATCACTCCCCACCCCCTCCCCCCACATCACAAAATATTTCCCTATCATGTAAAATTTCCCTTGGTGTTTGCAGGCTAGGGACAGCGTAGGGGGGGGGGGGAGGGGGTGGGGGGTGGGTGGGGGGGGAGGGGGTGGGGGGTAGGGAGGGGTGGGGGGATGAATGCCTTGGCGCCGAGGGAATGTTACCACCTAAAAATGGCAGCTTGTGAAGACTCCTTTAAAAATCACTGGATATAATGCTCGTGGTGATGATACCCGGCAACACTGGTGGGCACACATGGCCGGGGGGGGGGGGGGAGGAGGAAGAGAATAAAAAGGACAATAACGAAAAATAAAATAGGAATAAATATACGAAAACAGACGAGAGAGAGAGAGAGAGAGAGAGAGAGAGAGAGAGAGAGAGAGAGAGAGAGATCAGAATCTACAAATTTTACCCTAATGAAACCTGTCTTTTAGGGTGTTTTTTCATCAGTACACACACACACACACACACACACACACACACACACACACACACACACACACACACCATCAAACTTTTATAGAAGATTCTGTTGGGGCGAAAGATTGTGGATATGTGTGTGTGTGTGTGTGTGTGTGTGTGTGTGTGTGTGTTATTTTACCTTTAATCATTAGTCAACATTGCTCGAAATTTGAACCCGTATTTATTATTTTCTTCCTGAAGTTACTTAATTTTTCCCATCTTCACTCCTCTGTCTCCCTCTATCTCTCTCTCCCACCTCTCTATCTCTCTCTCTCCCACCTCTCTATCTCTCACCTCTCTATCTCTCTATCTCCCACCTCTCTATCTCCCACCTCTCTATCTCTCTATCTTCTAACTCATTACCAAACACTATCTAATCACTTCCGTTTAATAGATTACATTATGGTAACAAGTTCTAATCACCAATTGCGTGCTGAATTATTTTTACAAGTTCAGTTATTAATTGTTCTTTATTGCTCCATTTTATCATTTCTAAATTATTGTATTTTATTTTATCAATACTTTGTAGCCAATAATTTCCGTGTTATCGCTATGAATTCCTCTACACTATACATATACAGAACACTATGTATGCCACACTATACACACCTCCCCACACACCATACACACCTCCCCACACACTATACACACCTCCCCACACACCATACACACCTCCCCACACCATACACACCTCCCCACACCATACACACCTCCCCACACACTATACACACCTCCCCACACACCATACACACCTCCCCACACACCATACACACCTCCCCACTCACCATACACACCTCCCCACACACCATACACACCTCCCCACACACTATACACACCTCCCCACACACCATACACACCTCCCCACACACCATACACACCTCCCCACACACCATACACACCTCCCCACACACCATACACACCTCCCGTAATCCTTATCTCCAACACAGTGCCAAAGTGAGAGCTCTTGACCACACACATAACCTGTAGACTGATAATAACATCACACAGACCATCTACACTGACGGCTCTCTTAACACTGTCTGTGTGGGGGGGGGGGGGCTGTCATTGTGACTCAACCCTGAAACTTGTTGAAGACACTGTCAGTCTCATCATCACTGACTACTTATCCTCACTACTTGCTCCTGATAACCTAAACTCAGAGTTGATGCCTTAGCTAAACTCGCTTCCAACAATGACTATGTTGAGAACAATCTGGGACTGTCAAACAGAACCTTAAAAACTGTAAACAGGAAAAAAAATTGTTGGTGAATTTGAAGGCAGTAGACAAGTGCGAACAGGCAATCCATTGTTTACCTTGATGAGATGTATCAAGTAAAACATGTATATTATATGGAGCAAGTAACAAGATCACTAGATTACAAGATGTTGTAACCGCTAGACTAAGGTTAGGATATAAGTACCTCTGGCAGTATGTTCCTCAGGCAGATGTGAACAAGACTAAATGTAAAGTATGTGTCCAGACATATGGCCACACACACCAACACTATGTCTTAGACTGTTAATAAACAAAACCTTTTATGGACAGACCTAAACACCCTGTATACAATAGCACATCACTTTATCTGTGATGACAAGATGGCTGATACACTAAAGCTGTATCCACACTTGTCATCTAGTAGGTCAGTAAACTTCTATGCACAGACTTAAACAATGTACCGAAACACTGGCCACTGGGGGCTGATAAACACCCTTTGTGGCCTCTACTCTGTAACACTGACCACTGGGGTCTGATAAACACCCTTTGTGGCCTCTACTCTGTAACACTGACCACTGGAGTCTGATAAACACCCTTTGTGGCCTCTACTCTGTAACACTGACCACTGGGGTCTGATAAACACCCTTTGTGGCCTCTACTCTGTAACACTGACCACTGGGGTCTGATAAACACCCTTTGTGGCCTCTACTCTGTAACACTGACCACTGGGGTCTGATAAACACCCTTTGTGGCCTCTACTCTATAACACTGACCACTGGGGTCTGATAAACACCCTTTGTGGCCTCTACTCTGTAACACTGACCACTGGGGTCTGATAAACACCCTTTGTGGCCTCTACTCTGTAACACTGGCCACTGGGGTCTGATAAACACCCTTTGTGGCCTCTACTCTGTAACACTGACCACTGGGGTCTGATAAACACCCTTTGTGGCCTCTACTCTGTAACACTGACCACTGGGGTCTGATAAACACCCTTTGTGGCCTCTACTCTGTAACACTGACCACTGGGGTCTGATAAACACCCTTTGTGGCCTCTACTCTGTAACACTGACCACTGGGGTCTGATAAACACCCTTTGCGGCAAAATTCAATTCCCCACACCACACCATACACACCTCTCCACACCAAACACAGCTCCCCACAACACACCACACCTCCCCACACCATACACAGCTCCCCACACCACACAATACACAGCTCCCCACACCATACACAGCTCCCCACACCACACAATACACAGCTCCCCACACCATACACAGCTCCCCACACCACACCATACACAGCTCCCCACACCATACACAGCTCCCCACACCACACCATACACAGCTCCCCACACCATTACACTACGCTACTGTGCCTCGCCAGAAAATCCCTTTGTGTCCCTCAAGGCAGCTTCACCAGGCCCTAAACCGCCTCTGTAGCCCCAGTTATGTTTCTCATGTGCTGTGTCACCTTCAGGAGTATAGGTCCATTCTTCCCCTCCCCTCTTCCCTCTCTCCCCCCTACCCCCTTCCCTCCTTCTACTCCCTCCCCTCCCCTCTCCCCTACCCACTCCCTCTCCCCTACCCACTCCCTCTCCCCTCCTCTCGCCTCGCTGTGTGGTTGTGTTGGGTCCCTGTCTCAATGGATCCAAACTCCGCCTCACTTAAGATAATAAGATATACTTCAATTCAATCTAAACATGAGGATTGAAACCTAACCTAACCCTAACGTAACCCTAACCTAACCTAACCTAGAGAGGATTGGGGGTCCAGTCCTCATAGGCTTTCAACCTAACCTAAACCTAACCATTAAGACTGAATGAAGCCTTATCGCAATGGGTCCCAGACTTAAAAGGTCAAACTATCGTCCGTTTCAACTCGAGTTTTAAACTAAACGAGTCCTGAGGAACACCGCAGTACAGTATTTAACGGGGTGGTGTGGCGTAAAATTAACTAATTCCAATATTATAAATTATTGGAATTAGTTCATTTTACCGCCACACCACCCCGTACTGCGGTGTCCCTCAGGACTGGTTTAGTTTAAAACTCGGGTTGAAACACGACGACCCTCTTCAAGGGATGATGTTGTTTAATTTTTAATCAGCCTCAAACACGACAAATTGAAGACTTTTATGTTCAGTAATAAGACTAACAAACAGAAGAAGACTTTCATATTTAACAGAAACTAAAGAAATAAACCTTCTGGTGTTCAACGCAGACAAAAACAAACTAATGCTAATAATGTTCAATGAAAATTAATGAAATAAAACTTTGTTCAACGAAGACTGATGACACTGAAACATATATAAATATTTTTTTTCACTGAACAATAAAATGTTTAAAACTTCTTCACTCCTTTAACATAATAAAAAGTAAACAATATCTTTACACTTAACTACAAAACAAAAAGTCCAAATTTGTTAACATTTCACTACCCAATAAAAAGTTCAACATTTCTGTACTTCACTCATTTTACTACACATTTTTTTTCCACTACACAAAAAAAAAAGGTCACATTTCTTTACTCTTTTCAAGGAAAATAAAACCTCCACTTTCTTCCAGTCCTTTTAGTGAGTATAAAAAGATGTGCATTCAAACCCCGCCTCAAAGACTGTGTGTGTGTGTGGGTGGGTGTGTGGGTGTGTGTCTGTGTGTGTGGGTGTGTGTCTGTGTGTGTGGGTGTGTGGGTGTGTGTCTGTGTGTGTGGGTGTGTGTCTGTGTGTGTGGGTGTGTGTGTGTGTGTGGGTGGGGTGTGTGTGGGTGGGGGTGTGTGTGGGTGGGGGTGTGTGTGGGTGGGGGTATGGTGGGTGGGTGGGTGGGTGGGGGTGTGTGAGGGTGTGTGCGTGACTCCTGTCGTCCAGACTTAAACTTCCGTCTCTAATTTTTGTTAAAGTTTTTGGTCAAGATTGTGTTCAACAGCCGGTGTGACTCTCATGGATGTACGAGGGGTAGGAAGGAGAAGGAGGGGGTGAGGGAAGGGGGGGTGGTGAGGGAAGGGGGGGGTGGTGAGGGAAGGGGGTGGTGAGGGAAGGGGGGTGGTGAGGGAAGGAGGGGGGGTGGTGGAAAGGTTGAATAGAGGCGGAAAGAATGAGTGGAGGGAAAGTAAAGGAGAAAAATCGTAGAGGCGGCCACATTTTCCTCAAGTACTTCCCTCTATATTGGCAGAAATTCCTCTCCTCAAAAAACTTACTCAGCTAAGTTCCCTCTGTCAGCCAAGTTTCCCTTATAAAAGTCCTTATTTCGTTGACACTTCCCTAACAAAACTCTATTCTGGTCACCTTGTCGAGGTAAACAAACTGTCAAGGTGCCCAAAAGAACAAAATGATTGTCGTTTACAATACCACAACAAAACATTTCGCATTAAGACCCCAAGCAAGGCAACGTTTTACAGCAGGTGGGGAGGAGCCGCCACCACCAAAAACAATAATGGTCAGAGAGAGAAGCGTGAGGGTGCGGCAGGGAAGGGTGCGGCAGGGAGGGGTGTGGCAGGGAGGGTGCGGCAGGGAAGGGTGCGGCAGGGAAGGGTGCGGCAGGGAAGGGTGTGGCAGGGAAGGGTGCGGCAGGGAGGGGTGCGGCAGGGAGGGGTGCGACAGGGAGGGGTGCGGCAGGGAGGGGTGCGGCAGGGAGGGGTGCGGCAGGGAGAGTGTCAGCGGTGTGGTAGGAAGGGTGTGGCAGGGGTGTGTGGTAGGAAGGGTGTGGCAGGGGTGTGTGGTAGGGAGGGTGTGGTAGGGAGGGTGTGGCAGGGGTGTGTGGTAGGGAGGGTGTGGCAGGGGTGTGTGGTAGGGAGGGTGTGGGAGAGGGGGCTGTGGGAATGTGACAGGGAGGGGTGTGAGGGGGGGTGTGAGAGGGAGGGGTGTGGGGGGGTGTGACAGGGAGGGGTGTGGGGGGGTGTGACAGGGAGGGGTGTGGGGGGGTGTGACAGGGAGGGGTGTGGGGGGGTGTGACAGGGAGGGGTGTGGGGGGGTGTGACAGGGAGTGGCAGTGAAGGAGGAGTGAGGGGAAGGGGAGGAGGAGGAGGTGGGTTCCTGGACAGTATGGAGTGTTAACCTAATGATGCAACTCACAAAACAGTATAACTCAGACATTCTCTATCACCTGTAGCCCCAGTCTTCCCTCTTCTAAGCCTTCTCTTCATCACAATCTCTCTTAACAGTAAATGAAAACATCAATAACACACTAATTTTGGCTACTGAGTAAACTGGTAGACTTAATTTGCTTACGAACACCACCCCGGAGTTTGACAGTACCCGTAAACCACCCGCAAAAGTTTACATTCTATTCTATTAACAAACTTCGTATCTTTACCATCACCAGTGTTAATGCAAATTTTGTTATATACTGTATCAACGACTCCAGCATACTACCCTACTAACATCACAATACCTTTCTTATACTCCACGTATAATAATCCACTCAAACTCAAGAGCATACGTAGCCTAACTAAATCATATCTGTTGGAAAGTTTATAAAAAATAGCTATGTAATATTTTTTATATCTGCTATACTTAGATGTGAAACTTCTACATTCAACAATATGGAAGGAAACTTTGTCGTTGTCTTAACATAATTATTAGCTATTTCATTTGAAGTTTAAATAGAACACGTTATGCGGTACCCGACATTCCTAGATCTAAGGAATAGCGGCCATAGCCTCTTATGTCTTTAAGATAACGTGAACATTAGCTCCACCAGTTTATTTCATCTGATAATTTAACACCTTAACACTTCTTAGGGGGATGAGGTTAAGCTAAGTTAAATTAGGTTAGATTAAGTTAAAGTAGGATTAGGTGTGGTAAGGTTACATTAGGACAGCGTTAACATTCGACGAGACCTAATCTTCAGGTGAACTAAAATTTTAAAATAATTCTAATATTAAAAAGAAATTAAAGAAATAAATCCAAAAGAAAAAAAAAAACTAACTTTCAACCCAAAACGGTTAATGGAATTGAAGCCAAGAGTGAGCCAGCCAGCCATCTCTTATACCTAGGGTTCAAGGGTCAGTTCTCACAGTAAGTAGAGGCGATTTGAGCAGCATCAGTCAGGAGATTCGCTGGTGATGGCAGACCGTAATGGCAGTTCTTCATCATACATTTTTTTAACATCATATTTGAGAAAGTCTGTAGCGTCGTTTGTTTCTGAGAACGGATGTGTTGGGTGAAATGGATGACTCCCACGGCAGACGAGATGTTTACGTCAACGGTACATGATGAATGAATGAATGAATGAATGTATGTATGTATGTATGTGTGTGTGTGTATAAACTGTTGAATTGCGACTGTCTGTTAAACAAATACTTATCAGCAACGCCTATAACACAGTCATAAACACACCCTTAAAAATTATTATACATACATACACATACACATACACACACACACACCAACACAGTCATACACAGACACCCACACACTAGTACACAACATGGCGGATGGCGGGAGGTTTGGATCCAAAAATGGCACGGCTCGCCAGCCCCTCTCCACGTAAAGGGGTACACGCACGGCGGAATGTGAGCATCCTGGGTTCCGGCAGGGCACCGCGTAAAAGTGGAAACGCGGAATGTGGGACCGCGTAAAGTGAGGGTTAACTGTATTTACTATTGAATTTTGCCTTACTGGTTACATGTCAGACCGTTCAAGAAACACTACAACTCTATCCTTATATTACAATCAAATTCTATCTATTTAACAGTATTATTATTATACGGTACTGCTAAAAGTTCAATACACATTGTTTAAGTTTGTTTGTCACTCTCTTAACCCAAATTAGATTATTTTTTTTTAAACTGCCCCTACTTGTTTAATGCTGCCCCTACTTTTTAATGCTGCCCCTAATTGTTTAATACTGCCCCTACTTGTTTAATGCTGCCCCTACTTGTTTAATGCTGCCCCTACTTGTTTAATGCTGTCCTTTCTTAAATTTGTAAAAAATATTCCAAACGATATTCAATTTTTTTTTAGTTATTAAGTATTTTCAGACATTATCCTTACCAGATACAAGACTAAAATGTTTATAACTATTCATATCCGATATTCTTGATTCATTAAACTTTTATAAATTACACCACTTATCTTAAATTTAATCTTGGTTAATTTTTCACATAACTAACCCAAGTTTTTTAACACTATACACAAGGGTTATAAATTTAACTCTTATTACCATTTACTGCAAAAGAGATAGAAGATATTGAGAGGAAAGACAATTGTTGAGAATGTCTGGAAATAATGAAAGAAATTTACCAGAAAAAAAGAAATAAATGAAGTGGGAGAATATAAAGTTAATGACTTTACTGTAGATGGTATTTAAGGCAGAAGGAAGAGAGAGATGACCACAGTGCAGTGTATATGTACAAGAGCTACATAATGATAGTGAAGGTTAAAAATAAAAAGGAAATATATAAAACATATGGTCAAGAATGGGACCATTTGTTTGACTATAATATGTAGCATTAATTATTCAGAGGAGACCTTCCCAGTGATTAAAAAAACTGATTTGTGATATTACTCAAAAATAAATAAATAATAATAAATAAAATACAGTACACCCAGTTTAGAACATTTAATAACCAAGATATGTCTGCAAGGTTTTATTGATCTAGAGAAGTGTCTAGTAATTAGTTTGAGAATTTTTAATGGAAAAGCTTTAGAGGTCCAGTTAATTTGTATAGCTGTTTTATTGATTTTGAAAAGCTTTTGATAGGGTAGAACACAATGAAAGATAAAGGAGATATCAGAAGTCTAAAACCAAATATTTCCTGGATACAGACTCCTGAGGTGTTAGTAAATAATGAACCTAGTTGATTCCATCTTAGACAAGGCGGTGTTCTATCTCCAACATTGTACTATAATATCACTTTAGAAATTCTAATGAGAAAAATTCGAAGCAGCATTAAAGGAATATAATTGTAAACCAATATCATACATATGCCAAGCAGATGCTACTACTGTCATCAAGGGCAGTGAAGAGGGGTGGGAATAAATGTATCACAGATTAGAGAAAGATGAAGAGTGTGGCATGAGGCTTAATGCTGTAAAAACGGTTAGTACAGTATAGTCCAATGTAAAATTATAAATAAGTTCTCAAATAAATACATCAGTCAACTAAGACAACTGTAAAATTTTGTGTACTCAGGAGTAAACAAAGAAATGGTAAATGTTGAGACAAATCAAAACCAGAAAAGATCAAACAAAAACAGCTTTTAATAATCTAAGAGACCCTAGGATTTTGGTAACGGTAAAAAAAATCAAGAGAAATAATATATATTAACAGAATTTTTTTTTTTTTAGATACTGTGGTCATATAATTAGGGAAGAGGAAATAATAACTGATGTTAATGTACAAAGTTAAGTGTAGGAGGATCAGGGGAAGGTAGAGACTGGGATGGATGAAATTAAAATCTGGAAGTGTGAATAAAAACAACCGGAAACGTTTCGACTTTAGATATCACTGACTGATTGGTAATTAGTCATTATCCTATGCTAATCCAATCATTAATTAGTCATCAATCAATCCTAATCATTATTTACTTACTATCTAATCCTAATACTGTATAATAATTAATCATCAACCAGCCCTAATCATCTCATTAATTACTCAGTGTCCAATCGTCTAATAATTTCTCATCAACCAGCCCTAATCTAACCATTAATTACTTGACAAATTCTAATCTACTCATTAATCACACACTGTCCAACCCAAGTTTAATTATTCAGTACGTTATCTTACACAACAGTACTACATACAGTATCTAATTGGACTGTACACTGACATAACACGTTGGGTTAATATTGTATGGGTGTAAAAAATCAGGAGTTCATTGCCATCAAAATAAATTACGCTCAGAGTTCCGTACATGATCACAAACGAATATTAACCGAACCTATTGACATCAACTGCTTCTGACATCAACTGCTGACATCAATTTCTGTAATAATTACTTACCGGTAAGATGGGTCGTGGTCTCTTCCTGTAGGCTTCAATATCCACTTATTATCACTAGTCGTACTTCACATACAAAATAGTCGCAAATTATTACTACTTTATCTTATATTGTCAACAAAAATTGAATAAAATTACGACAACATTGTTAAGTCTGTCACTAAACTCCGCCATTTGTCACTCACTTTCCAGGGCAGCTTGAAGGTCTGTTTATTCTTCACTATTTACTAATTCTCAGGGGTTTTTTCTATTTAATTTCTGGTTCTATTACACGACTGAGTACTTGGGAGTTTTTGTGGGAGGTGTGGCCATTACGCACTAGCCATGAACATTTTAAATTGTTAAAAAGTACAAATATTTTCCTCACCACACCTGCAACCTGACGCGTTGAGGATGGCCAGGCTGACATGTCCTTTTAAATGGTCTTTTTAACTTTTTATTTTCAAATTCTGTATTAAAACGTTCATAAACACATTTCCAAGAATAAAATATAATACAAGCGAGTTAATATATAATAAGAAGAATATAAGTAAAGGACTTAAAGGAAGTTATAATTATTTAAAGGCAAAACATCTTCGAGTTTGGAACCAGCGGCTGCTCAGTGTGGCCGGAGGGAAATTTAAAAGGCTCTATTTAACTAAATCGTCAATTTCATATTAAATATTAACTTATTTTATTCTATCCATATAATGATCCATATTTAAGTCATAATTATATAAAATACTTTTAAAATGAATTATATTAAGAGGTTCTAGTTAATGATAATACAGTAGTTCACGAGAAGAAAACTACTTAGATTCTTAATACACTGAAGCCGTGCAATTTGTTTTCAGATTGCACACAGTTTCCTGCAGTTATTTCCGCACCGTATAGAAGCTTTCTTTAATTAGCTATTTATCACTGTCTTATTACATGAATTCCATAATAAAACCTCATTATCAAACATTAAATAAAATCCTGTATGACACAAAATCTTCTTTAACTTTACTAAAGAATTAACCGATGGAAAAACCGATTGTGTACTTACGAGTAATATTACATTTACCTTCTATAATAGCGTAGAGAAATAAAACCAATAACTGAGTGAATATTATTAATTTCAGTGATTTAATTTGCATTTATTTGATAACGTAAAATAAATGCAATAAACGATTTAATGTTACAATGTATTACAGCGGCATTACAACAACTGCAACGACCTTGTAGTCAGGTTAGTACAGTGACAAATCATCAACAATTATATATGAGATTATTTTTTCTCTGGGTCGTGCATGAGGGGAGAGGGAAGTGTTGGAGAGGGGGGAGGGGAGTGGGGGAGAGGGGGGAGGGGAGTGGGGGAGCAGGGGGTGACAGGCGACATCTATTAGACAACATGGAGAGGTTAAATGAGGTATTTGTCCTTCATGCTACCTCTCCTGGCTATCATGATCCCTCTCACCTCCTGGCTATCATGATCCCTCTCATCTCCTGGCTACCATGACCCCTCTCATCTCCTGGCTATCATGATCCCTCTCATCTCCTGGCTACCATGACCCCTCTCATCTCCTGGCTATCATGACCCCTCTCACCTCCTGGCTACCATGATCCCTCTCATTTCCTGGCTACCATGATCCCTTTCATCTCCTGGCTACCATGACCCCTCTCACCTCCTGGCTACCATGACCCCTCTCACCTCCTGGCTACCATGACCCCTCTCACCTCGTGGCTACCATGACCCCTCTCACCTCCCGGCTACCATGATCCCTCTCACCTCCCGGCTACCATGATCCCTCTCACCTCCTGGCTACCATGATCCCTCTCACCTCCTGGCTACCATGATCCCTCTCACCTCCCGGCTACCATGACCCCTCTCACCTGGCTACCATGATCCCTCTCACCACCTACTGGCTACCATGACCCCTCTCACCTCCTGGCTACCATGACCCCTCTCACCTCCCGGCTACCATGACCCCTCTCACCTCCTGGCTACCATGATCCCTCTCACCTCCTGGCTACCATGAAGCCACACACAACAAATCATTAAGTTATGTAACATCACACTCGTCATTACATCACATAACATTATACTCTTACACCATCACACCATGTAAAGTCATCACATAACATCATCACATAACAGTAACATCATCACATCACTAACATCAAATATCTGCCACATCATCACATAACATCATCACGTAACAGTAACATCATCACATCACAGATCATCACATAACAGTAACATCATCTCATCACTAACATCAAATATCTGCCACATCATCACATAACAGTAACATCATCACATAACATCATCAAGCAGCAACATCACATCATTACAATATATATCCGGGTCACAGTTGCCATATCAGGTATAGAGAATTCTGGTAGTATGAAGCGAGGCGTAATTATCGTCTGGGAATTGGCATCCGGTAACACACACGAGTGGAAATGGTTAAGGATAATGGGGGAGTGGTAGTGAAGGGTGGTGGTGAAGGGTGGTGGTGGTGAGGTGGTGGTGAAGGGTGGTGGTGGTGGTGGTGGTGAAGGGTGGTGGTGGTGGTGGTGGTGGTGAAGGGTGGTGGTGGTGGTGGTGGAGGGTGGTGGCGGTGAAGGGTGGTGGTGAAGGGTGGTGGTGTTGGTGGTGGTGAAGGGTGGTGGTGGTGGTGGTGAAGGGTGGTGGTGGTGGTGGTGGTGAAGGGTGGTGGTGTTGGTGTTTAAGAGATGTTGGAGATGGTGTTGGAGATGATGGTGGTTCAGTATTGGAGACAAGTATGTCGTCACCATTACACCATTACCGTTGTCTACACTAGATATAAAAAACCAGGCATTTTCTGAATATAAAACAGTTACCCAGAGAGTCGTTGATCTTCCTGGGAACTAATAATAATGTGTTAAAAATACATCTCTTTAGATAACACTCAGATTTATTCGTTCCTCGGGGTTCCAAACTCCGATTTTGTTTTGTTAAATGAATTTGGGTCGAGTGATATATGATGCGTCATTAGTCTCGGCTTTCATGTTTTTATTCTTTTATTTCGGTGTAATTTTGTTGCTTTTGTATTTATTAGTCTTTTTTTTTTCGATGTATATTTTCTATTGTCTCTGTGAGGTTGAAACTATATATAAATTATTAAAAAAAACTGTATATAATAACTAGAAAAAATATAACATTTATTTACCTATATTTTTCAATACGTTTGTTGAGGTTAAACATTAATTAAAAGGGTCATTAAAAAGTTAGGTTAGGTTAGGTTAGGGTGTTTTATCATCAGGAAAAATAAGCTGGAGTAGCTCTACATACTGTATATATAAAATGAAAGCTATAAGGCCAGCCCGCCCGCCACCAATAACACAACAAGACAGCCCGGCCAGAAATTCTAAAACTTAATGCCGCTCCGCCATCTATCGCGAGACAACTTTACCAGAATTTTAATCAGTTGGTGGCGTGCTGGGCTGAAGACCCCTTCTAATGGATTCTCAGCAGTGACTCTGATGAGATATTTTTGGCGCGAGTTATGTAATATAAAAGGTGTAATTAATAACACCTAATGAATGATATTGTCAGTAAGGAGAGCGTAATGACAAGTCGTATAATAACAATGACTGAAAATACACACACTTATTTTATCACTAACAATAAAACCTACAGTAATAACAACGACATAACTAACTTTTAGACTAAATGCTAAAAGCTTTTGCCAATTAAAAAAGTAAAACGCCTCCTTGACGACTGCTTATAAAAAAGTTCCCCTTACAAGCATTACCGTTTTCTTAAGTGCCGTGTACAGCAGCGCCCTCCCACCCAACTGTAAACTAAACAAGTAAAATATACACAATGGTCATAGCCTCCCCCCCTCTCTAAGTCACTTTATTCGTTCAACAAGAATATTTTATTGACTTAAGTTAAGCCTTACGTCACACAATAAACAATTATATTTTATTGTCAAAGGGATGAAGGTGGGGGTGGAGGGGCGGCCTTGGTGTACACGCCTGGGTAAGTTACAATGCATAGAAGGATGAATGATGATGTAGGTAAGGCTTATGTCGTGTTGAGAGAGAGAGAGAGAGAGGTGGTAGATTAATTAACTATATATTAAGACCTGAGCTTCCCTTGATGCTCAGTAGTTAACCTTCACAGTGACCTGGATAACCTTACTGCCCCACAAACAGTGAACCAACTTCGTGTTCCTATGAGTAATCCAATAACCTTTTACTTCACTACACAGTCTACAGTCACAGTGATCATACTTGATGTCATGTAAGATTAACTTCATGTATCGTATGATTGTTTCAGGTGTTACAGGAACTGATGTCATGTAAGATTAACTTCTTGTACCGTATGATTGTTTCAGGTGTTACAGGAACTGATGTCATGTAAGATTAACTTCTTGTACCGTATGATTGTTTCAGGTGTTACAGGAACTGATGTCATGTAAGATTAACTTCATGTACCGTATGATTGTTTCAGGTGTTACAGGAACTGATGGATTTGAGATGTCGTTATGTAACCAGAAGCGATGGACATTTTTTTACAACAAATCTGGAATCATCACGTCTAAATTGTATACAAGATCATCTTCTATTGACCAGTAACATGGGTGTGTGAGTGTGGGTAAGTGTGTGGGTGTGTGAGTGAGTGTGGGTAAGTGTGTGGGTGTGTGAGTGAGTGTGGGTAAGTGTGTGGGTGTGTGAGTGAGTGTGGGTAAGTGTGTGGGTGTGTGAGTGAGTGTGGGTAAGTGTGTGGGTATGTGAGTGAGTGTGGGTAAGTGTGTGGGTAAGTGTTGCTATGGTAACGTGTGAGTACTGTATTGTGTACCCAGCGCCAACATGCTGAGCCGGAGGTAAGTGTTCCCTGGCCAGCAACACACACACACACACACACACACACAAGGGGTCATTCTTACCCAGCGAGTGTGTGGACCCTTGCGAGGTGTTGGGCCCTAAAGTGGTCTCAGGTCCTTATGCTCTAGGGTTATTTATTGGACTAGGGCCATTAATGGTCTGGGGGGGCCCTTAATTGCTTTGGATATCCTCGGGTGGTCTCAGGCCCTTAAGTGGTCTGCGCCCCCCCCCCCCCCCCCTCCACACACTGGTGCTGGCATGGGATGATAAAATGTAGCGTCAGAGAGGAGCTCCCCCGAGGCCTACCTCACAGCCCGCCACTGTCTGAGGCTGTCAAGGCCCTGTGTCCCCTCTGACTGTGGGAGGTGTACCTAACCTAACCATGAGAGATTCGGACGTAATATGTTCCCTCTGATTGGAGATGGTCATCAGATTGGCCTAATCAGAGCCACAGTGATTGGTGCGTAACAATCTTTCCCTTGTGAATGGAAGTAAGAAAACGCATCGACCTGACTCACACACAATGACGTCAGCAGAAACAATGACGTCATAATTGCACTGAGAGAGACTACCCTAAGACTGACCAGTCTTAGGTAAGATTCTCCTAAAATCTGGTCTCTCTATCCTAGGAATGACGTTATCGATTTTCCAACCAATCACGTGTTGTATTTATTCTGACGTTATGAAAGCATCAACCAATACAAAATACATTTAAAGAGTTAAGTCTTTGTAATCAAATGGTTCCATTTTTGTAATCAAGGGGTTGAGTCAATGTACTCAATGGGTTAAGTGAGTGTACCCAAGGGATTACTTCAATGTACTCAAGGGATTAAGTCGTTGTACTCAAGAGATTAGGTCAATGTACACAGGGAATTAAATCATCTTACTAAAGGTGGTTAAGTGATTGTACTCAAGCAATGAATTCATTGTACTCAAAAGAATTATGTCATCGCATCAAAGAGGTAAGGATATCGTACTCACGGGGCTAATATCGTACTCACGTGGCTAATATCGTACTCAGTGGGGCAAAGTAACTGTACTCACGGGGCTAACATCGTACTCACGGGGCTAACATCGTACTCACGGGTGTAACATCGTACTCACGGGGCTAACATCGTACTCACGGGTGTAACATCGTACTCACGGGGCTAACATCGTACTCACGGGTGTAACATTGTACTCACGAGGCTAGCATCGTACTCACGGGTGTAACATCGTACTCACGGGGCTAACATCGTACTCACGGGTGTAACATCGTACTCACGGGGCTAACATCGTACTCACGGGTGTAACATCGTACTCACGGGGCTAACATCGTACTCACGGGGCTAACATCGTAGATTTGGTTTAAGGTCTTGTTTTAAGTAATTTTGGTTTAAGGTCTTGTTTTAAGTAGTTTTTATTTAAGGTCTTGTTTTAAGTAGTTTTTATTTAAGGTCTTGTTTTAAGTAGTTTTTATTTAAGGTCTTGTTTTAAGTAGTTTTTATTTAAGGTCTTGTTTTAAGGTCTTGTTTTAAGTAGTTTTTATTTAAGGTCTTTTTTAAGGTCTTGTTTTAAGTAGTTTTTATTTAAGGTCTTTTTTAAGGTCTTGTTTTAAATAGTTTTGGTTTAAGGGTTTGTTTTAAATGGTCCTGTTTTATTGTGTTTGGTCTGCGTGAAGAGGACGACTATGGGGGAGTGACTGACTAGTTCAAATCCTTTAAAATATGGGATTTTTTTTATTTTTGTTTTAGTTTTTACTTTTTTACATTTTTATTGTTATATTTTTACTTCATTTTTCTTTTTTTTTCTTACTTTTCCATTTTTTATTTACTTTTTGCTTTTATTGTTACGTTTTAACTTTTTCACTTTTTTTACATATTTATTGTTACTTTTTCGTTTTTTCTTTTACTTTTTTATTGTTACTTTTTCCTTTTTTTTTTTTACTTTTTTATTGTTTCTTTTTCCTTTTTTTTTTTTTTACTTTTTTATTAATACTTTTTTTCGTATTTTTTTTTACTTTTTTGGTACTTTTATATTTCTTACCAGGAGCGCCTGATATAGTTCGAATAGGCCTTTTGTAAGACTTTGTTGGAGATACAAAAATAAAGAACCAATGTAATTATGATAACACACACACACACACACACACACACACACACACACACACACACACACACACACACACACACACCCAATCCTAAGTGAATCTCATCGTAGAAGTGAAACCATCTGGCATAACTTACACATAACTTAACCTTACGTAAAAAAAACGAAAAAAAAATGACCTTATTTACGACGGCCATACTGAAGCAAGGAGTGGAGGCACCTAACCTAACCTAACCGTATGTATGTAAATGACCACTCAGACCAGTTCTAAATTCCTAAGCAAATGAGTTAATATTAGAGGAATATTTTGAGTTACAGTCCATATACAGCTGATGGGCTGGTGTGTGTGTGTGTGTAGGTTACAAGTTGTTGACATGCGCTGGTTGATAAAGTGTAGACGACTATAAAATAAAGCAAGGGAGTCCATGTATGTATGTATGTATGTATGTATGTATGTATGTATGTATGTATGTTCAAGAGGAGAGGAGGGGGTAGGTCTTTGATTTTCTTGGTTTTATGTTCACCAATACTCAAAAAAATCCTGGACAGAAGCCAGGAGGAGAGAGAGAGAGAGAGAGAGAGAGAGAGAGAGAGAGAGAGAGAGAGAGAGAGAGAGAACACTCACTAGGATGCACGAGAAGTGAATCTGAACATCTGTCTAGACTTACAACTTCTCAGGTTGGATTAAAAGTTTGAGTTTTCAAACTTTTGAGACAGAGGGAAAACTTCTGTTGTTGTTTTCATCCTGGTGTTAGAAATTTGTGTTTTGTTTTTTTGCTGCTTGACTGAATGTTTGTTTATTCGTTTGTTTCGGGGAGTGAGAAATATTATGAAGGATACTGAGAAATATTATGAAGGATACTGAGAAATATTATGAGGGATACTGAGAAATATTATGAAGGATACTGAGAAATATTATGAAGGATACTGAGAAATATTATGAGGGATACTGAGAAATATTATGAAGGATACTGAGAAATATTATGAAGGATACTGAGAAATATTATGAAGGATACTGAGAAATATTATGAAGGATACTGAGAAATATTATGAAGGATACTGAGAAATATTATGAAGGATACTGAGAAATATTATGAAGGATACTGAGAAATATTATGAAGGATACTGAGAAATATTATGAAGGAAACTGAGAAATATTTATAAGTTACTGAAGTTGTTTAGTAATAGTTCTGGACCATAGAGACGACACACAATATTGTACAAAATAAAACATCACAGCCTGACAGCACCTCCTGTCTGTGTCTGTGTGTGTGTGTGTGTGTGTGTGTGTGTGTACGTAGACATATACGCTTATGTACATAAATTACGTCATGTGTGCGTATAATGCGTATAACCAGGAGACTTTACCGATAACTCATACAATATGCTCTACACTATATACGTATAATATGAAACACTGACTCAACAACCATAATTATAGGCTTGTATACATTTTACGTGTGATAGACGAGTGTATAATTGGTATAACCGACAATACATATAATATAATCTATAATGTGTTGGTATAAGCATGAAACAATGAATCAACGACCATCAAAGACGAGGAGTGTACAGAGCAGCACAGGTGTACAGAGCAGCACAGGTGTACAGAGCAGCACAGGTGTATAAAACAGCACAGGTGTACAGAGCAGCACAGGTGTACAGAGCAGCACAGGTGTACAGAGCAGCACAGGTGTACAGAGCAGCACAGGTGTACAGAGCAGCACAGGTGTACAGAGCAGCACAGGTGTACAGAGCAGCACAGGTGTACAGAGCAGCACAGGCGTACAGAGCAGCACAGGCGTACAGAGCAGCACAGGTGTACAGAGCAGCACAGGTGTACAGTGCAGCACAGGTGTACAGTGCAGAACAGGGGTACAGAGCAGCACAGGTGTACAGAGCAGCACAGGTGTTCAGAGCAGCACAGGTGTATAAAGCAGCACAGGTGTACAGAGCAGCACAGGTGTACAGAGCAGCACAGGTGTACAGAGCAGCACAGGCGTACAGAGCAGCACAGGTGTACAGAGCAGCACAGGTGTACAGAGCAGCACAGGTGTACAGAGCAGCACAGGTGTACAGTGCAGCACAGGTGTACAGAGCAGCACAGGTGTACAGTGCAGCGCAGGTGTACAGAGCAGCACATGTGTATAAAGCAGCACAGGTGTATAAAGCAGCACAGGTGTACAGAGCAGCACAGGTGTACAGAGCAGCACAGGTGTACAGTGCAACGCGGCCGAGAACTCCACCTTATTGGTTTATATGTACATGAAGCACTTATATACTGAAGCACTGGCAATAAGTGAAGCACTTAACTGTAAAGCTCCTGCAGCATATGACACACTTACCTACTGAAGCACCAGCAACATATGAAAGACAAATTGAAAAAACGGCAACATATGAAACACTTATTGAAGCTTAAACAACATATGGAACACTTACCTACTGAAGCTCTAACAACACATGAAACACATACATGATCAAGTACCAGAAAGACATGAAACACTTACACAAGCTTCAGCAACACAAGTAAAACCTAAAATTAGAAGCATAAGAAACACAGATAAAAACTTACTGACTAAATCATCAGAAACACAAAGAAACCGAAGCTTCATAAACACAAGAAACACCCAGAAATTAATTAAAAGTTCAGAAACACAAGTAAAGGTGAAAATTTGAAGCCTCAGCAACACATGAAACATTTATGGAACGAAATATGTCAACTACAAATGGAAACACTTACAATGAAGCTCCAGCAGCACATGGAAAAGACAATGAGGCTTCAGCAACAGATGAAAACCCAAAGTTTGAAGCTTCAGCTAAAATGAAACACTTACAATGAAGCCTCAGCAGCAAATGAAAAACTCAAATGAAGCCTCCGAACCAAATGAACTTACAATGAAGCTTCAGCAGTAAAATATACACTTATACCATTGTCAATTCTGAAACAAATAAAA
>CAUDMG010003834.1:377500-382500 GCA_958450375.1 Homarus gammarus
CACCTCCACCCATCCCCCCTCCTCCACCCATCCCTCCACCTCCATGTGTATTGTTATTCACGCTGTTCCTACACTTAGTATTCATGGGCGGGTGACTTCATATATCGTGTTAGAGCAATATTATAACCTCTTCTTCCTCTCACCTGACTCACTCTCTTCAAGATCTTTACCTGTGATCGCTTACACACACACACACACACACACACACACACACACACACAAGATCATTCATGGTATCAATATCACCTTGGTAATGTTGCCATGGCCACAGTTGACATGGCAACTATCACCATGGCAACCATATACCCCTCTCTTGGTTGCTAATCCAGACACGGTTTTGTTGCCATTAAGGAACGATAAGAGGGAAGGACGGAGAGGGGAATGGGAGAGGGGAGAGGACAATAAAGGAAAAATAGTGATTAAGTGAGAGAGCAAGAGAGCATGATACAACACAGTGATGGTGGTGGTGGTGATGGTGATGAGGGTAATGGTGGTGGTGGTGGTGGTGGTGGTGATGATGAGGGTAATGGTGGTGCTGGTGGTGGTGGTGATGATGAGGGTAATGGTGGTGGTGGTGGTGGTGGTGGTGGTGGTGGTGATGATGAGGGTAATGGTGGTGCTGGTGGTGGTGGTGGTGGTGGTGGTGATGATGAGGGTAATGGTGGTGGTGGTGGTGGTGATGAGGGTAATGGTGGTGGTGGTGGTGGTGGTGATGATGAGGGTAATGGTGGTGCTGGTGGTGGTGAGGGTGGTGGTGGTGGTGATGATGAGGGTAATGGTGGTGCTGGTGGTGGTGGTGATGATGAGGGTAATGGTGGTGGTGGTGGTGGTGGTGATGATGAGGGTAATGGTGGTGCTGGTGGTGGTGAGGGTGGTGGTGGTGGTGATGATGAGGGTAATGGTGGTGCTGGTGGTGGTGGTGATGATGAGGGTAATGGTGGTGGTGGTGGTGGTGGTGATGATGAGGGTAATGGTGGTGGTGGTGGTGGTGGTGATGATGAGGGTAATGGTGCTGGTGGTGGTGGTGATGATGAGGGTAATGGTGGTGGTGGTGGTGGTGGTGATGATGAGGGTAATGGTGGTGGTGGTGGTGGTGATGATGAGGGTAATGGTGGTGGTGGTGGTGGTGATGAGGGTAATGGTGGTGGTGGTGGTGGTGGTGATGATGAGGGTAATGGTGGTGGTGGTGGTGAGGGTGGTGGTGGTGGTGATGATGAGGGTAATGGTGGTGCTGGTGGTGGTGGTGATGATGAGGGTAATGGTGGTGGTGGTGGTGGTGGTGGTGATGATGAGGGTAATGGTGGTGGTGGTGGTGGTGAGGGTGGTGGTGGTGGTGGTGATGATGAGGGTAATGGTGGTGCTGGTGGTGGTGGTGGTGGTGGTGGTGGTGGTGATGATGAGGGTAATGGTGGTGGTGGTGGTGGTGATGAGGGTAATGGTGGTGGTGGTGGTGGTGGTGATGATGAGGGTAATGGTGGTGGTGGTGGTGAGGGTGGTGGTGGTGGTGATGATGAGGGTAATGGTGGTGCTGGTGGTGGTGGTGGTGATGAGGGTAATGGTGGTGGTGGTGGTAATGATGAGGGTAATGGTGGTGGTGGTGGTGGTGAGGGTGGTGGTGGTGGTGATGATGAGGGTAATGGTGGTGCTGGTGGTGGTGGTGGTGATGAGGGTAATGGTGGTGGTGGTGATGGTGGTGGTGAAGGTGATGGTGATGATGAGGGTGGTGATGGTGATGATGAGGGTGGTGGTGGTGGTGATGATGGTGGAGATGATGGTGGTGATGATTAGGGAACAACAGAGAAAAGAGTAGAGGATGCTGTGAGTGAAAGAGTGAGAGAGGGCAGTAGGAGAGCGAGAGGGTGAGGGAGGGAGGAAGGGAGGAAGGGAGGGAGAGACAGGATGTTGTGAGGGAGATAGATTAAAGAGAATGATGGGAGGGAGGAAGGGAGAGCTTAATCCATTTGGCCCAAAGATGGTGTGTGTGTGTGTGTGTGTGTGTACAGTGTGTGTGTGTGTGTGTGTGTGTGTGTGTGTGTGTGTGTGTCGCTGTCTAATAAGTATTTTAAAGAGAAAATCTAGAAAAAAAATAAACATTTCTAACGACCACTACTGTACCACCAGACGTACGACCACTACTGTACCACCTGACGTACGACCACTACTGTACCACCAGACGTACGACCACTACTGTACCACCTGACGTACGACCACTACTGTACCACCAGACGTACGACCACTACTGTACCACCAGACGTACGACCACTACTGTACCACCTGACGTACGACCACTACTGTACCACCAGACGTACGACCACTACTGTACCACCTGACGTACGGCCACTACTGCACCACCTGACGTACGACCACTACTGTACCACTAGACGTACGACCACTACTGTACCACCAGACGTACGACCACTACTGTACCACTAGACGTACGACCACTACTGTACCACCAGACGTACGACCACTACTGTACCACTAGACGTACGACCACTACTGCACCACCAGACGTACGACCACTACTGTACCACCTGACGTACGACCACTACTGTACCACTAGACGTACGACCACTACTGTACCACTAGACGTACGACCACTACTGTACCACCAGACGTACGACCACTGCTGTACCACCTGACGTACGACCACTACTGCACCACCTGACGTACGACCACTACTGTACCACTAGACGTACGACCACTACTGCACCACCAGACGTACGACCACTACTGTACCACCTGACGTACGACCACTACTGTACCACTAGACGTACGACCACTACTGCACCACCAGACGTACGACCACTACTGTACCACCAGACGTACGACCACTGCTGTACCACCTGACGTACGACCACTACTGTACCACCTGACGTACGACCACTACTGTACCACCAGACGTACGACCACTACTGTACCACCAGACGTACGACCACTACTGTACCACCTGACGTACGACCACTACTGTACCACCAGACGTACGACCACTACTGCACCACCAGACGTACGACCACTACTGCACCACCAGACGTACGACCACTACTGTACCACCAGACGTACGACCACTACTGTACCACCAGACGTACGACCACTACTGCACCACCAGACGTACGACCACTACTGTACCACTAGACGTACGACCACTACTGTACCACCAGACGTACGACCACTACTGTACCACCTGACGTACGACCACTACTGTACCACCTGACGTACGAAAACTACAGTACCACCTGACGTACGACTACTACTGTACCACCTGACGTACGACCACTACTGTACCACCTGACGTACGACCACTACTGTACCACCTGACGTACGAAAACTACAGTACCACCTGACGTACGACTACTACTGTACCACCAGACGTACGACCACTACTGTACCACCTAACGTACGACCACTACTGTACCACCTGACGTACGACCACTACTGTAAAACCAGAAGTACGACCACTAACGTACCACCAGACGTACGACCACTACTGTACCACCTGACGTACGACCACTAACGTACCACCAGACGTACGACCACTACTGTACCACCAGACGTACGACCACTACTGTAGGAATAAAAATAAATAAAAAACAAAACAATTTCCTCAGCCCGGCCTCCAGGACACGAACAATAACAAAAACATAAAAAATGTAATAAAAATATATAATGAAAAACATGAGTTGGTAACCTCTTGTTCAGGCTTCCTACAACCGTAAATAATAGTGGTACAGTCACCCAAAAAAGTCCTGTCGCGAACCATGAACCCCGAGACTGAGACTCGTGAACCCGAAGCGGTAGATACTGATACATTATTCTGTCCATAAATGCTTCGGATTCAAGAGTCTCAATCTCGGGGTTCATGATTCGCGACAGGACCTTCCCAGACACCTGTAAACCTTCCCAGACACCTGTAACCTTCTTGGCTGTATCAGTTGTAAACAAGAGAGAGAGTAACACAGCCGGGCCTCTCCCCCACACAACAACTTCCTTAAACACAATTTAAGCTGACAGGCTGTGGCAAACACCCACCACAGCGGCGCCACCACCACAGCGGCGCCACCACCACAACAGCGTCACAATAACCGCATCACCACAGCACCACAATAACACCACAACCACAGCAGCAACACCACAACAACACCACCACAGCACCACATCAATGTCCCCACCACAGCACCACAATAACCGCACCACCATAGCACCATAATAACACCACAACCACAACAGCAGCATCACAGCAGCAGCACCACAACAGCACCACAACAACAGCAGCATCACAGCAGCAGCACCCTCACTGTTATTGCTGCTGCTGCTAATAATAATAATAATAATAATAATAATAATAATAATAATAATAATAATAATTGATGGGTTATGTCCAAGATTTACACACCACTGTCTAATGTACCTAACCTAACCTAACCTAACCTAACAAACATATAGTGATTAATATTAATGCTGCGTCACCTTCTGTCTCAGGGGCCAAAATTATGCCCGCCACGCCCTCAGTGCCACTCACTATACCCGCCACGCCCTCAGTGCCACTCACTATACCCGCCACGCCCTCAGTGCCACTCACTATACCCGCCACGCCCTCAGAGTGCCACACGCCACTCTAAATGCGACTCAACCCACGCACCCGTGTTATTACCCACGCCACCCACGCCTTCCATCACCGTCCCTCCACCCACCCGCGCCACTCAGCCTCCCCACCCGCGGCTATTGGACGATCCCTTTACCACCCGACTCGCTCACCAAGCTCATCACCCTACTATTCTCCCCACGTCTGTCTCCCCATAAACCTTCCTCCCCACCTCCATCTCCCAACACACTTTCCTCCCTACCTTATCTCCCCACACATCTTCCTCCCCACCTCCACCCCCCTAACACACCTTCCTCCCTACCTCTATCTCCCCACACACCTTCCTCCCCACTGTTGTCTCCCCACACCATCTGGCTACCCTTCCCCAAGCAGCTGGGTCGAGTGATGGATGTGTTGC
>CAUDMG010003834.1:385000-405000 GCA_958450375.1 Homarus gammarus
CTTGAGTCTTCTTCAGGAGACTGGGATAATGGCCTCCACCCATAAATTACTGCCCCGCTATTCCTTTGTTAATTCCTACCCATTAAATAGAGGGTGGGTGGGGGTGGGTGGGGGTGGGTGTGTGTGTGGGTGGGTGTGTGTTACAAATACCCAAATGGCTCACAATCTTTCCTCAGTTTTCCCTTAAAACTCTTCACTTTCATACCAGCATCACAAACCCTGACGTCCGTGTTGTTTTATGTTTATTTTTCGTAAATTTAAACAAAATGTAAAAAAAAAAAAAAAAAAAAAACTCATCGAGGCTCCTTAAATCTTACTTAAAATTCACATAAATAAAGCAAAAACAAATAAAACAACTAAAGAGGAATTAAGAGGAACAAATTTTCTTCTTATTCAATGTCATTTTCTCTGTTATTGTGCTGCCCTGTCCTAGAGAGAGAGAGAGAGAGAGAGAGAGAGAGAGAGAGACTAAATTATCTCCCTCTCCCACATAGACCGAGCCAAAATTAAACCATTTAGCCTCTAAATTCTTTCATTTCTTTCTCTTAACAACTGTACTTAGTTCCTACAATGCCTTTTAGCCCTCACCAACTGGACCAAACTTCACCATCTGTTTCCTCCTGACAAAGTTAACCATCTGTCCTCACCATCTGAATGAAACTCCTACAGCTGGTGTACTTAATCGTTCTCACCAGCTGGGAAGGCCTGGTCATTTCTAAACTCGCCAGCTTTCAATGTCAGCTGTAATTTCATCATCTGTGCGCTTGCCTCCACCAGCTGGGGCCAGATTATATCAGCTGGTAGCCTTATGTCCTCACCGTATTGCCGGATATAACCAGCTGGTTTATATAATCCGGCCTGACTTTGTTAACATATATCCTAACCCTTCAACCATCTGGCTCAAAACTGGATTATCTGTTCTCTCTATCCCTAAAATATCCGGCCCATACTTGACTGCCTATTCTCCCTATCTCAGAAGCTATCCGGTCCACCATCTGGTTGCTGTGTTACCTTCCCAATAAAAACTCCGAGTGACAAATTGGGGACGAACAAAAAGGAATTGAGAGTTTTAACATGAGTAATTGGATCCTTGTACTACTACTACTACTACTACTACTACTACTACTACTTCTGCTACTACTACTACTACTTCTGCTACTACTACTACTTCTACTACTACTACTACTACTACTACTACTACTACTACTACTTCTGCTACCACCACTACCACCTTTCGTCTTGTTAATATATCCCTCACTCCATCAATCAGTCAAATGGCCATTCTCCTAACTGAGGGTTGTTGACCTCGGCCCTCCACACTACCCCACTCCCAGCTGCTGACCTCTAATAACCCCACGCCCTTGGAACACTGAACAGGACTAGAACGCGTTAGTTGACTCCAGGAGGGTCTTCAACGTAGAGTTCTAAAGACTACCGCGTGAGAATTTGAGTTTATTGTTGTTTTAGAATACCAGAGTGAATAAATTGGTTGATATGTGAGGAGTAAATAGGGGAAGAAATAAGGAAAATACTGATTAATTTTGTTTTTGTTTTTTGTGTTTTGTTCTGTGACTGAGTTAGGAAAAATGGTGGACAATCAGAATAGGTTTAAGATTACTGGTCAATTATAGTCTGTAATCAGGTCACTACTACTGATGGGTTCTGCCCCCCCCCCATTATCTCTCTCTCTCTCTCTCTTTCTCTCTCATGGTACACAATAAAGTCACCAATACTAAGGGGTTCTGTTCTCTCTCTCTCTCTCTCTCTCTCTCTCTCTCTCTCTCTCTCTCTCTCACATGAAAACACAAAACAGTAAAAATAAAAACCATACAGGCTTTACCAACACACACACACACACACACACACACACACGAAAGGCTGTAGGTTTAATACGAGATTACATAATGTGGTATATCTCGAGTTTAGCAAAGCCTTCGACAGAGGTCCCCCACGAAAGACTAATAAGAAAAGTGGAGGCTCATGGCATAAACGGTGGTTACAGGACAGGAAACAGCGAGTGAGCATTAACGGCACTAAATCCCATTGGAGTAACGTCACTAGTGGAGTTCCCCAAGGCTCAGTACTGGGACCATTATTATTTATTATATACTTAAACGACATAGATATCGACGGAGACAACAACATAAGTAAATTTGCTGATGACACTAAAATAGGATGTGTAATTAAATCTGACGAGGACTCTGCAAAACTACAGGAAGATCTAAAAAAAAATTTCGAAATGGTCTGAAAAATGGTTGATGAAATTCAATGTGGACAAATGTAAAGTACTTAGTATAGGAGATGTAAACAGAGAAACCAGATACCAGATGAACAACGATGTTATTGAGAAATCCGACTACGAGAAAGATTTAGGAGTAATGATAAGTAGGAATCTTAAGCCAAGTAAACAATGTGTATTTGCTCGAAACAAGGCTAATAAAGTACTTGGGTTCATACAAAGGAGCGTTAGTTACAAGACTATCGAGGTCATCCTAAGACTATATCTTGCGCTTGTGAGACCTCACTTGGATTACGCAGTATTACACCGTATCACCGTATTACAGAATGGATATAGAATCCATATAAATAATTCAAAGGAGAATGACAAGACTATTCCCGGGCATTAGGAACCTTGAGTACAGAGACAGGTTAAAGCATCTTAATTTGCACTCCCTCGAGAGACGTAGAGTGAGGGGCGATATGATAGAGGTGTATAAATGGAAGTCAGGGCTGAACAAAGGTAACATTACAAAGGTACTCAAACTATCCCACCAGGAGCGAACTCGTAACAATGGTTTTAAATAAGACAAATTTAGATTTAGGCGCGAAATAGGTAAATATTGGTTTGGAAATAGAGTAGTGGACGAATTGGAACAAGTTACCAAACATCATCATTAACTGGAACACGCTGGATAGCTTCAAACATAGGTTGGGTGGATATATGAGCGATAGGGGTTGGGTGTAAACGGGACTGTACAGTATGGGCCAAATGTTACTGTTTCCTCCAGTCTTCTGTTCTTGTAAGCCCCTAGCCCGTACCCTTTGAGGAGACCCTGACCGGTAGAAACAAGTATTTAAAGTTCTGGAAAGTATGTTATTATTGTCCGTGTAAACTCATGTATGTATGGAATACATACATACATACATACATACATACATACATACGCAGTCACAGTGGGTGCCCATCCTCTCCAGCTGGTGCAGTCTGCCAAACTCCTGGGTGTAACTATAGACAACATACTTGACTGGAAGGCCCATGTAAATAACACAGTCAAGGCAGCCTCGTACCGTCTCTACATGCTACGACGACTTAGGTCACTTGGGACACCCACGCCAGAGCTGAGGACCATCTACAACGCCTTTATTCTCCCCAAACTAACGTATGCGTCACAAGCCTGGTCGTCTTCTCTCAACTCCACCCAACAACGTCAGCTAGAGAAGGTACAGAAAAGGGCCTGCAGAATCATGCTCGGCGCAGAATACTCCGGCTACACCAACGCTCTCTCCACCCTGGAAATGCCATCCCTCAGTGACCTCCACCACCAAGCACTGGAAAGGTTTGGCCGTGGACTACT
Source organism: Homarus gammarus (assembly GCA_958450375.1). Lineage (NCBI taxonomy): Eukaryota > Metazoa > Arthropoda > Malacostraca > Decapoda > Nephropidae > Homarus > Homarus gammarus. The sequence goes on from CAUDMG010003834.1 coordinate 388,576, forward strand.
GCACCACCCTCGTCATCGCCACCTCCTGCCACCTGCAGCCCCCCACCCAACTCTCGCAGTCCGCCACTACAACAAAATTCAGCCCATAAGAGCCCGCACTGATAGATATAAGAACAGCACCATCCCATCTATTGTTAAAATAATAAACAGCTCCTGATTTATGTACTGTACAGCCCTGTAAATGTATTAAATGCATATTATATCATTATGTCTAAATTAAATGTAAGTCTGTATATTTTCAGCCACCGGCTGCAACTCTATTAATAAACCGTTTATTATTATTATTATTATTATTATTATTATTATTATTATTACACACACACATACATACATACATACATACATACATACACATTACATTACATACATACATACACACAAAGGCACACCTACGGGAACACACACACACACACACACACACACACACACACACACACACATACCGTCTTGTCAACTCACTCCCCCAGACTGACAGCGACAAATGGACTGGTAAAATAAGACTCTCAGTAAATGTATCGCCGGAAAAAAGTGACTTTGATGGTCAGTATCGTCTTGGCGTGCCCGGCCCAGCCTTCCTGTGTGTGGGAGGCGATCACTGGGTAGCTATCTTCCTTAACTTGACGGAGTAGAACTATATGTGAACCTAACCTAAACCTAACTTAACCTAAACCTAACTTAACCAAATCTAACCCAACCTAACCTAACATAACCTAACCTAACCTAACCTAACTCAACCAAACCTAACTTAACATAAACCTAACTTAACCAAATCTAACCTAACCTAACCAGCGCATTTATTGTAGAGTCTCAGCGGCAGATGGTGATGAGTGAGGCGTGGAGGGAGGGAGTGGGGAGAGTGTGGAGGGAGGGAGGGAGTAGGGAGAGAGGGAGGGAGGGAAGGAGTGGGGAGAGTGTGGAGAGAGGGAGGGAGTGGGGAGGGAGGGAGGGAGGGAGTGGGGAGAGTGGGGAGGGAGGGAGTGGGGAGAGAGGGAGGGAGGGAGGGAGTGGGGAGGGAGTGTGGAGAGAGGGAGAGAGGGAGGGAGTGTGGAGGGAGGGAGGGAGTGGGGAGAGAGGAAAGGAGGGAGAGAGTGGGGAGAGTATGGAGAGAGGGAGGGAGTGGGGAGAGTGTGGAGGGAGGGAGGGAGTGGGGAGAGTGTGGAGGGAGCGAGGGAGGGAGTGGGGAGAGTGTGGAGAGAGGGAGGGAGTGGGGAGAGTGTGGAGGGAGGGAGGGAGGGAGGGAGTGGGGAGAGAGGGAGGGAGGGAGGGGGGGAGGGAGGTAGGGAGAGTGAGGGTGTGGAGTGGATGGCATATAGACAAAGCGGTTCTTTACGACTGATAACACTTATTATTAACGTTAAATATGTGTGTGTGTGTGTGTGTGTGTGTGTGTGTGTAGCTGTGTGTGTGTAGCTGTGTGTGTGTAATAATAAATAAATAATAATACTAATTAACGGTTTATTGAAAGAGCTTGTGTGTGTGTGTGTGTGTGTGTGTGTGTAGCTAAATGTGTGTGTGTGTGTGTGTGTAGCTAAATGTGTGTGTGTGTGTGTGTATCAGTGTGTGTGTGTGTGTGTGTATCAGTGTGTGTGTGTGTGTGTGTGTGTCTGTGTGTGTGTGTGTGTGTGTATCTGTGTGTGTGTGTGTGTATCTGTGTGTATGGCTGTGTGTGTGAATATGCAAACAGATGTATACACCACACAAACAAAAACCCACACATCCAAACACACAACCAGGAAAAACAAACACATCATCCTGTAGTGGTGTTTTTCCTGCCTGGGTGAGAGGGGAGGGAGAGGGAGGAAGATAGGGGGTGAGAGGGAGGTACCGTCACACTGCCCTCGCTCCTGTGTTTCTTGGCATGGACAGCTTCTCTCTCTCTCTCTCTCTCTCTCTCTCTCTCTCTCTCTCTCTCTCTCCTACTTGGAATTACACAGTGATTGTTAGTGGCTTTACAACCCTACTGTCTTACCAACTACGTCAACAACAACAAGAACACCCACCATAACCTAACCTAACCTAACCTAACCTAACCTAACCTACCACCATCACCAATAACATCATCACCAGTAATAACAATAATAACAACGAAAACAACAACAACAACAACACTACCAATAACAACAACAACAACAGCACCACCAACAAGAACAAACACACACACACACACACACACACACACACACACACACACTAACCTAACCTAACCTACACATATAACTCTTTAACAACAAAATTTAAGATATATAAAAAGATAATAGTGAATTATCGTCTTTATAATGATTAATATTAACACAGTATTATATAACTAAATAAAATATGTATATGTAGTCCGTTATATATGGAAACCTCCTGATAACAAACTATATTAAAGTGGTTAATCCGTTAGAATGAAGTCCGTTGTATGGAGGGTTTTACGGGACAGTGACTTACCTTCAAAGTTGTAGCCTGGAGTCTGTTTCATGCCGTTTTCTCTGGTGTTGATTCGCTTCTCCAATGATTCCATCGTAGTCAAAAATCTTCCCCACTCACAGACCTTCCCCACTCACAGACCTTCCCCACTCACAGCTTTGTACACCCAATTGTCCTTTGTGTCGAGTGGGGGGAGGCAGTTAGTGTCGAGAGGGCGCTAAGAGAGGTAGGAGGAGGAGGGAAGGTGAAGGAAGAGGGAAGGAGCAGAAGAGGAAAGAGGATGAAGGAGGTTAAGAAAGTGGAGGGAAGGAAGAGGAGGAGGAAAGGGAAATGGGAGAAGGGGGAGGGAAGGAGGAGGAAGAGGAGGAAGAGGGGGAGGAGGAAGAGGAGGGGAAAGAGGGAGGTGTAGATGGGTGCAGTGATAGCGAGGTCACCGACGGAGATGAGGTCAAAACTATGGTGTGCCAGACGTGACCTCTCCCTTCTTCAGCTCTCACCATTTACCTTACGAGCTCTCACTACACGTAGCCTACCCTCACCTAACATAGTCATTAGCAAGTCTTATCTTTAACTATTAATATTATCTTTCTCACGGAAGTTAATGTTATTTCAGGTTAACATGACTCTGTATATAACACTCGCTGAAACTGAAATTTAATACATTATTTATTTTTCATTTCTCAATAATTTTCGTTCTATATGTTAATTTTTTTTTCACCTTCATTCCATATTATTTAACCGTGTTTTCAACTCCACCACAAATACAGTAACATAAACTACTGTATGATAGTGGTTCATATTTTTCGTCTAGTAATTCACTTCAATAAACACATAAATAATAATCAATTTCTACTTTGTTTCTCTTTAATATTTACATCTATTGTTATTCACTAATTCACTAATATCGTTTACTCATCATTTACCAAGTTTCGGTTTTTCTCTTCTTTGGTATAAAGTCTTTGTCAGTCTTCATAACAGTACGTCAATATAGATCACCTGAAGATTAGCGCCCCCTCACCTGATGATTGAACACCTTAGGTTAGTTTAGGTTAGGTTAGGTTAGTTTAGGTTAGGTTAGGTTAGTTTAGGTTAGGTTAGATTAGGTTGTTTAATCAAGTCAAATAAGCTGGGGGCTAATCTTCAAGTGGTGTGCCTAATTGAATACACACTGCGCCAAAATAACAACAATAACACGTTACTTATGGTATGTACGTCGTAATAACATTGATAACACTTCATCAGTGCTTAATGATGATGGTGATGATGATGATGATGATGGTGATGATGATGATAACACTGCACCATTAACAATCGCACTTACGCCATAATAACAAAAAATTATTAAACACTTTATATCTACATCTTTTGCCTTAACAAATAAATTAACCCAAAAGTGGATCAAATTAATCCAAGAGTGGATAAATTAACCCAAAAGCTTCAAAGGTGGATAAAACTAACCTAAAAGTGGATAAAATATACCCAAAAGTGGATAAAATTAACCCAAGAGTAAAAAAAGATAATTAAGACACAAAATAAAGGATGGCGAAGCAGAAGCACAAGGAACAAACCGATAATCGTAATATGTAAACAAAGCAAGAAATATGTCGGCCATGTAACCGATATGCCGATAATATAGGCACTAGGGTAATAAATCAGAGGAATAAGCAATTAAACAATAAATCACATGTATAAAGGAAAATCCAATAAACGGGGGGAAAGCGATAGTGCCGTAAATCACGTGAATAAATCGACATAGCGATAATTCAGAGCAATAAACCACCATCCGCTAAATCAAGGAATAACCCATACGATGATAAATTTGAGAATGAGGTGAGACGAAGACAATTCAGGTGTTATAGGGGACACGACGATGATTTATAGGAATAAGAAATAATGCAATAACTTAAAGATAAGAAACGGAAACAAAAATAAAATAATGAAACGGTGGAATTAGCGATAAGAAGATAAATAAGAGAAATGAAGTAATATGTGATAAGCTAAGGGTGTAAGAGAGACAGTGATAACCAGAGTGTATAAGAAAACACCGATAACCTAGGTGGATTTATGGGAAATGTCGATAAATAAGAGAAATAGGAAAAGTAATAACTCAGAGTGATAAGGGATGTGTACATGGTCTAGTGGACACACACACACACACACACACACACACACACACATACATACACACACACACACACACACACACATACACAGGTATAAACATGGTCAACACAAGTAGGGTCCTTAACTACAGGTTAATTCACACACCTGAGTTCATTATGCAAATTACCCTAATCAAGGTACCAGACAAACTAGGTCAGTGCAGTGATAATCCTCTTAATAATGTCCCTAATTATTCAAGGGATTAAAATGGAAATTATCATATCAGCTCTGATTATAACTTGTCAGATGTGAAAACTGGAATTGTTGTCGTAATAATAATAATAATAATAATAATAATAATAATAATAAACCAGGAAGGTAGGTACACGTCACTACCCAACACGTCAACAAGGGAACAAATTTATAATACAAATTTGCCGCGCGACTTGATGACATTACCAAGTTGCGTTCCATCTCCATAAATATACAAACTCTGGCCGCTCGTGTGTCTAGAGAAGAAACTTAACTATATAAAACATGACCACGAGGCTCAAGAGTTAGTCAGTTTATTTTTTGTTCTAACTAGCGATGAGAGAGGAGTAAAATTTAACTTAGAAGACTTAGTGGTTTCTGATAGGCAGTGTTGATAGGGTTATATTGACAATTCTTTTATTCTCTGTATTTATCCCGTGTTTTCTCTTGTTCTCTCTCATTTATTATCTGTCTCACGTTATTCCCATCCTTATAAAATATCTCTCAGTTAACCTCCCACTGTCTTTACATAATTCCTTAACAAAAAAATATATAAAAAAAACTATTTATTTCTCACTTCACATCATTGGTAGTAAACACGCGAGTAAGTGAAGCTATTGAGGGTAAGTGTGGCAATAAGTGCTCATAAAAATTTGCATATTATCAGGAAGGGGAAAATCTTACTTGTGATTTAATGATACATAAAGAAACCTCTCTCTCTCTCTCTCTCTCTCTCTCTCTCTCTCTCTCTCTCTCTCTCTCTCTCTCTCTCGTTCTCATCCCTCACTATACTACTCACTTATTACCAGGTGTCAACAGTGTGTGTGTGTGTGTGTGTACGTTTGCATATGTGTATTATGTATATGCTTATGTATAAATGTTTAAGTGTATGTGTACAGGGCAATGTTTATGTTTAGTCCATACACTTCACAACACCAACTTAGTCGACCAATCAGAACACCGATCCTCCAATACTTCCTGGAAACTTGTATACTCATTGGCTCATAACAGGACGGTGATTGGTTTCCTGCGGCCATTAATTCTCGTACCTAATTGGCTGGGTGATAAAGTAACTACCCAATTGGCACATATCCCGACAGTAAGCAGGAGTGAGTCTGTGTTGCTATGTCTCAAATGTAATCCAGTTGTAGGTGTTGCAGAGTGTGTTGCAAAGTGTGTTGCAGGTGTGTGGCGCAAGTTTGTGTCAGGTGTGTTGCAGGAGTGTGTTGCACAGTGTGTTGCAGAGTGTGTTGCAGAGTGTGTTGAAGGTGTGTGGCGCAGGTGTATTGCATAGTGGATGTTGCTGGAGTGTTTTGCAGGTGTCTTGCAGGGCGTCTTGCAGTGTGTGTTGCATAGTGGGTGTTGCAGGTGTGTGTCAGGTGTGTTGCAGGTGTGTTGCAGGAGTGTGTTGCAAGTGTGTTGCAGGTGTGTTGCAAGGGTTGTGTTGCGGGTGTGTTGCAAGGGTTGTGTTGCAGGTGTGTTGCAAGGGTTGTGTTGCGGGTGTGTTGCAAGGGTTGTGTTGCGGGTGTGTTGCAGGTGTCGTGTTATGTCGACATCCCCGGGCTTATATTAGGAAGGAGTTAACACAGTTTTAGTGTTTGTTTATATCATCGTGTGTGCGTGTGTGTGTGTGTGTGTGTGTAGCTGTGTGTGTGTGTAGCTGTGTGTGTGTGTGTGTGTGTGTGTGTGTGTAGCTGTGTGTGTGTGTGTGTGTGTGTGTGTAGCTGTGTGTGTGTGTAGCTGTGTGTGTGTGTAGCTGTGTGTGTGTGTGTGTGTAGCTGTGTGTGTGTGTGTGTAGCTGTGTGTGTGTGTGTGTGTAGCTGTGTGTGTGTGGTGTGTGTGTGTGTGTGTGGTGTGTGTGTGTGTGTGTAGCTGTGTGTGTGTGTGTGGTGTGTGTGTGTGTGTGTAGCTGTGTGTGTGTAGCTGTGTGTGTGTGTGTGTGTGTGTAGCTGTGTGTGTGTGTGTGTGTAGCTGTGTGTGTGTGTGTGTGTAGCTGTGTGTGTGTGTGTGTGTAGCTGTGTGTGTGTGTGTGTGTGTGTAGCTGTGTGTGTGTGTGTGTGTTGCAGGAGTGTGTTGCAGAGTGTGTTGCAGAGACCTACAATCCAACCACAACAAATTAACAATAGAAATAATAAATAAAAAATAATTCCCAGTAAAACAATTTTTTTAACAGGAAGTAAAACAAAATATTAATCTATCTATAATCTGAAGAATAGTCAGTGAGTGTAGTGGGTGTCTCGCCGACCAATCTCGTGTTATTAGCGCCCGTAATTAATGGTTCCGGCCTAATGACCAGGTTTAGCCTCGTCAAGACGGGCTGGTGTCAGGTCTCAGGTCATTACTGAGTGAAGGTTTTGTGATGACTGCCCCACACGGCGTCCCCGACAGATGGTTCTTGTTGGGGGCGTGTAACCGGGTGGTGGTGTGGTGGGGTGGTGGTGATGGTGATGGGGTGGTGGGTGGTGGGGGGGTGGTGATGGTGATGGGGGTGGTGGTAGGGGTGGTGGTGGGGGTGGTAGGGGTGGTGGGGGTGGTGGTGGGGGTGGTGGGGGTGGTGGTGGTGGGGGGGGTGGTGATGGGGTGGTGGGGGTGGTGGTGGGGGTGGTGGGGGTGGTGATGGGGTGGTGGTGATGGGGTGGTGGTGATGGTGGGGGTGATGGTGGGGGTGGGTGGTGGGGTGATGGTGGGGGTGGGTGGTGGGGTGATGGTGGGGGAGGGTGGGGATGGTGATGGTGGGGGTGGTGATGGTGAGGGCGTGTACACAGGGAGGCCAGACACTGTACTCACCCGCCCTCACTCATCCCTATATTGATGACAACATTTATAACAGTATGTCGTGTAGGTGACCGCTAGGAGTCACGCCCGCCCTTACCGTCCACCTGCATGAGTGTGAGTGGCTGTAGGCCCTGCGGTCATAAGGGTACCGGACACAACCGGTCACTAGGGGCACCCGTTATACCGGACACAAACGGTCACTAGGGGCACCCGTTATACCGGACACAAGCGGTCACTAGGTGCACCCGTTATAGCGGAAGCAAACGGTCACTAGGGGCACCCGTTATACCGGACACAAACGGTCACTAGGTGCACCAGTTATACCGGACACAAACGGTCACTAGGTGCACCCGTTATACCGGACACAAACGGTCACTAGGGGCACCCGTTATACCGGACACAAACGGTCACTAGGGGCACCCGTTATACCGGACACAAACGGTCACTAGGGGCACCCGTTACACCGGACACAAACGGTCACTAGGGGCACCCGTTACACCGGACACAAACGGTCACTAGGGGCACCCGTTACACCGGACACAAACGGTCACTAGGGGCACCCGTTATACCGGACACAAACGGTCACTAGGGGCACCCGTTATACCGGACACAAACGGTCACTAGGGGCACCCGTTATACCGGACACAAACGGTCACTAGGGGCACCCGTTATACCGGACACAAACGGTCACTAGGGGCACCCGTTATACCGGACACAAACGGTCATTAGAGGCACCCGTTATACCGGACACAAACGGTCACTAGGTGCGCCCGTTATACCGGACACAAACGGTCACTAGAGGCACCCGTTATACCGGACACAAACGGTCACTAGAGGCACCCGTTATACCGGACACAAACGGTCACTAGGGGCACCCGTTATACCGGACACAAACGGTCACTAGGTAAACCCGTTATACCGGACACAAACGGTCACTAGGGGCACCCGTTATACTGGACACGAACGGTCACTAGGGGCACCCGTTATACCGGACACAAACGGTCACTAGGGGCACCCGTTATACCGGACACCGTCTGGTTTGACAGTCGTGGGTTGTGTGTACTGACCATTGAGACCTCCAGGGTGTGGTGGATGTGGGTCAGGGTGGATGTGGGTCAGGGTGGATGTGGGTCAGGGTGGATGTGGGTCAGGGTGGATGTGGGTCAGGGTGGATGTGAACCAGGGTGGATGTGGGTCAGGGTGGATGTGGGTCAGGGTGGATGTGGGTCAGGGTGGATGTGGGCAAAGGTGGATGTGGGTCAGGGTGGATGTGGGTCAGGGTGGATGTGGACCAGGGTGGATGTGGACCAGGGTGGATGTGGACCAAGAGTGGATGTGGACCAGGGTGGATTACGTAAGTTTAAATGACCGTGTGTTATGTAAGGGTAGCTTCTGCCTTTCAGTAATGTCTCACTGTTTTAGACGAGGAGAGTATACGAACAACACTTCCTTCCCTCCTCCTTCTATCCCTCACCTTCGACCTTGTTCCTTACCACCTCTTATTAGTCCCTCCTTCCCAACACACCCTCCCTCTCTCACCAAACACTCTCCCTCTCTCCCCACACACCTTCCCTCTCTCCCCACACACCCTCCCTCTCTCCCCACCCTCCCTCTCTTCCCACACACCCTCTCTTCCTCCCCACACACCCTCCCTCTCTCCCCACCCTCCCTCTCTCCCCACACACCCTCTCTTCCTCCCCACACACCCCCTCTCCCTCCCTCCCCCTTACACACCCTCTCTGCCTTCCAACTCTCTCTACCTCCCTCCCCACCCCCCTCCCTCCCCCACTCATCGCGGCCCTAAGATTTAACATAAACTACCATAAATAAATTACCTCGTATCTTTGCACATCTAGGTACCCATATACAGCTGGGTGGACTTGGAGTGCCCCGTGATCGAACCAGTGACCCTTGGGACAAGAGGAGAGTACTCTACCCACTCGACAGTCGCAACTTGAATACCCAATAACTGTCTGATATCTGGCGCAATGCCGCTCTCTCTCTCTCTCTCTCTCTCTCTCTCTCTCTCTCTCTCTCTCTCTCTCCTTTTATTCTCTTGCACTTTCACTGTTTATCACTCATTATTCCTCTCTTTCTCACTTCTCAATCACTTTCCCATTATCTCTGCTTAAAGAGAGAGAGAGAGAGAGAGAGCTTGGGTGCCGCTAGCCCGTGTGTAACAATGGGTGGGTATCTCTTGTTCAGCACGGACTAGGGAAGGCGCTCTGTGGTGTCCGGTTATGGGGCGTTAGTTAAGGCCTCTCCTGGTTAATAGAACTTATTGGTGTACAACAACAACAATAACAATAAATAATAATAATAACTTTGATTAATTTTTAATCTATATATTTTTGTCCAACAGTTTCCAAAATTCCTGTTTCATATTCAAACTTTTTTTTTAAACTATTGGATGTTACTTCATCTTTCTGAGTCATTCACTACAACACAGAAAAAAGTTTTGAGAGTTTTACGTGATACAAAAATTTTCCCTGATATTTTTTACTCACGATAACTTACTGTGGTGAAAAAATGTCACGTGCATGGAGTTTTTTTTAACAAAACACACACACACACACACCATCTCCCTGGGGTCGAGGTGATGTCATGAGGTGGTGGTGTCATGGGGTAATGATGTCATGGGGTAATGATGTCAAGGGGTAATGATGTCATGGGGTGATGTCATGAGGTAATGATGTTGTGACGGTACAAAATCTGTCTGGGATGACGTCACTAGTGGAGTACCCCAAGACTCAATACTTGGACCATTGCTATTTACTATACACATGAACGACAGATACAAGCGTTGACAGAACCAAAACTACATTTCCTGACGATACCAAAATAAGACAAATAATTGAATCTGATGAAAACTTGGGAAAATAACTAAAAAAATTAATAAAAATGACAAATTAAACTTATGGTAAGAAACGTAAAGTTCTAAGGCAAGGAAATGGAAACTGGGAAGCGAACAGCTGAACAAGGAGACACAATGACAAAGTACATCAATTGTAGGCAAATTACAGGAAGCAATCATTTCAAACTCTATTCGAAATCACCTGGAGAAGCACAAGCTGATCAATGATTCCCAACATGGCTTCACAAGCGGGCGCTCATGTCTAACTAATCTATTAACATTCTTTTCATCTATTTTCGAATCGGTGGACGAGGGGCACAATTATGATGTGGTATATCTCGACTTTAGCAAAGCCTTCGACAGAGTCCCCCACGAAAGACTAATGACAAAAAATGGAGGCTCATGGCATTAAAGGAGATATTCTAAAATGGATTAGGGCGTGGTTACAGGACAGGAAACAACGAGTGAGCATTAACGGCACTAAGTCCGATCGGAACAACCTCACTAGTGGAGTTCCCCAAGGCTCAGTACTTGGACCATTATTATTTATTATATACATAAACGACATAGATATCGGCGTAGACAGCAACTTAAGTAAATTTGCTGATGACACTAAAATAGGACGTGTAATTAAATCTGATGAGGAATCCGCAAAACTACAGGAAGATCTTAACAAATTTTTCGAATGGTCCGAAAAATGGCAGATGAAATTCAATGTGGACAAATGTAAAGTACTTAGTCTAGGAGATGTAAACAGGGAAACCAGATACCAGATGAACAACGTTGTTATTGAGAAATCCGACTGCGAGAAAGATTTAGGAGTAATGATAAGTAGGAATTTTAAGCCAAGTAAACAATGTGTATTTGCTCGAAACAAGGCTAATAAAGTACTTGGGTTCATACAAAGGAGTGTTAGTTACAAGACTAGCGAGGTCATCCTAAAACTATATCTTGCGCTTGTGAGACCTCACTTGGATTACGCAGTTCAATTCTGGTCACCGTATTACAGAATGGATATAGAATCCTTGGAAAGAATCCAGAGGAGAATGACAAGACTAATCCCAGGCATTAGGAACCTTGAGTACAGAGACAGGTTAAAGCATCTTAATCTACACTCCCTCGAGAGATGTAGAGTGAGGGGCGACCTGATAGAGGTGTATAAATGGAAGTCAGGGCTAAACAAAGGTGACATTACAAGGGTACTCAAACTATCCGACCAGGAGCGAACTCGTAACAATGGTTTTACATTAGACAAATTTAGATTTAGGCGCGAAATAGGTAAACATTGGTTTGGAAATAGAGGAGTGGATGAGTGGAACAAGTTACCAAACATCATCATTAACTGGAACACGCTGGATAGCTTCAAACACAGGTTGGGTGTATATATGAGCGATAGGGGTTGGGTGTAAACGGGACTGTACAGTATGGGCCAATAGTTACTGTTTCCTCCAGTCCTATGTTGTCAGGGAAAGTGTCCGGCAGACCACAATGCCCTCCACGCCTGCCAGACCACAATGCCCTCCACGCCTGCCAGACCACAATGCCCTCCACGCCTGCCAGACCACCAAGCTACATCACAGTGTGTGTGAGGTAATTGGGGCAGATCCCAGGAGAGTACCCAAGCCTTGTCAACTCCCCTGAGCCGCATACTACTGAGTCAGCCGGCCAGCCGAGGGTCCCTACACCTAATGGACCCAAGTTCTAATGGGTCCTCGTCTTAATAGGCACAAGTTTTAATGGGCCAAACGAAACCTAACCTATCCTAACCCAAACTAAAGAACACAAACCAAATATAACCTATTCTAACTTAAGCTAACCTAACCCAACCAAAGCTAACCTAACCCAACCAAAGCTAACCTAACCCAACCAAAGCTAACCCATCTAACATAACATTAACCTAACCATTAGCATTGGGACCATATCCAGATGAGTTGAAGTACTGATGGTCCTCTCATCTAATGGGCTCCTGTGCCAATAGGACTCAGTGTTATTGACCCTTCGTCTTAATGAATGACACTTCTAATAGGCCCAAGTCTCTGTGGGTCTTACAGGCTCATACTCCTAATAGGCTCCTTTTGTAACCTAACCTAACCTAACCTAACCCAACCTAACCCAACCCAACCCAACCTAACCTAACCTAACCAAACCTAACCTAACATAACCCGTTTAGTTCACACATCTGGGTGAAATATATCGTATCGTTAAAATATATCCAGGAAGAATATTTATAAATTGTTCGTTTGTCATTTTAATTTATTCGTCATTGTGATTTGTTATAAGTGAAGGTTTGTTTAGAGTGATACCTTATTGAGGAGAAACATTCATTTATTTTAATTAATAGATGATTACCTGTTTGACTTTAGTGTAACCATGGAAACACCTCCGGGAAAATACACACACAGATACATACATACATACATACAGACATAAACAAACACATAAACAGACACACACACACACAAATACACACACATACACAGCCACACACACACACACACATACATAAACAAACACACACAGAATGACAGACATAGACATACACACAGCTACACACACACACACACACACACACACACACACAGGTATTACGGTTAATTAACGACTATGACACCTGAGTCTTGTGTAATCGGTTTAGTACATGTAATAATAATAATAATAATAATAATAATTAACGGTTTATTGAAAGAGCTTGGCAGCCAGAAGGCTGAAAATATACAGTTACATATTTGGGGAATGGGTTCCGAATTACAAATAATATACAAGTAACATAAGTGACACAAATAAGACATATAATAACTTAGATGGGGAAAAGCTCAAACTACAGTTCATTTCAACATAGTGACAGTGTTACAGTATTACAAGTTGTTGATAATTTTTACAATGGTTGGGACTGGGCTGTTCTTATAGCGATCAGTTCGTGCACGTATGGGCTGGATGCGGTTGTGGTGTCGAACAGCAATTCTCGGACAAGGGATCTCAGGTGGTAGTAGGAGCCGGTGTCGGGGATGGTGTAGAAGCTTCTTACCAAATTTGCAGATGAGGTCGTGGTGATGGTCAGTGAGAGTCGAAAGGGTCAGTGTGTTGAGCGCTTCTTGATATGTGGAGTAGGAGGGGGAGAGAATAATCTTGCATGCCCTCTTTTGTACTTTTTCTAGGTGTTTACGTTGTGTGGCATTTAGGGAGGAAGACCAGGTGGGGGAGGCATAGGTGAGCTTGGGAAGTATGAATGTTGTGTAAACACTGAGGAGCTCGTGTGCAGGAACTCCGAGGGACTTGAGTCGGCGGAGGAGGTGGAGACGGAAACTGGAGGATTTGACAACTTCATTGACGTGTGGTTTCCAATTTAGTTTGTTGTCTATGGTGACGCCGAGGAGCTTCGTGGAATCTACAACCTGGAGTGTGTTCGGACCTAGAGTAATGGAAGGAGGTGGGACAATGTCGGAGAGGTTGATGTGCATAACCATGGTCTTGGTATGGTTGATGGTGACATGGTTGTTGGTGGCCCAGTTTTGGAGACTGTTCAATAAATCCTGAAGGGCGGTATAGTTGGGAGCAGAATTGTTGACGCTGATCCCAATGGTGGAGTCGTCGACATATTTCCAGCGAGCAGGGGTTTCTCTTAGGGCATCATTGATGAGCATAAGGAAGCAGAGTGGTCCCATCTTGGTGCCTTGGGGGACGCCACAGGTGAGTGACTGAAAGGTGGAGACAGCCCCTCGGAAGCGTACAGCTTGGCGTCGGTCACTGAGGAAGTCTGTAAGCCATGGTATGAGGCTTCTTCGAAGCCCGAGGTCAATAGCTTTGTTGATGATTATATTGTGGTCGACTAGGTCGAACGCTTTAGTGAAATCAATGAAGGCGACAGCTACAGACGTTTTTCGTTTCTCGAGATGGCGGTATATGTAATCGAGAAAGCTGACAAGACAGTGAGTGGTGGAGGAAGTTTTCATGTTGCCAAATTGCTGAGGGTCTACGACTCCTGCAATATCAGCATAAGCCCAGTCGAACACAAAACTTTCACAGATTAGGCTGGGTATTGGGGTGATTGCAATAGGTCGTAGCTGATTTAAGGATTGTGGGCTGGTTGACTTGGGCACTGGTGTATGTATGTATGTATGTATGTATGTAATCTTATGCATAGACAAGATTAAAAACGAGAGAGAGAGAGAGAGAGAGAGAGAGAGAGAGAGAGAGAGAGAGAGAGAGAGAAAGGAACATAAAATATTCCCTTACATCAATTTACAAGTCTTTGTTTTGTGAATTTTTTTTCCTAACTTTCATAATTGAGTTTCAGTGAATTTTTAAAAACGTTTCAAATGCCTTTTTTTTTGTAATCCAAAGTTGTTTACTCTTCCATGTGGTAATTAAAACTAGCAATAGTTACAAGGAAGAGATATTATAGTTTATTTAAAGAAGATATTATGCCAGGATTGATAATTTAAAGGTGTTCCTATGTTAAATTTTTCCTTAACTTGTAACGTAGGAATAGCATTAACTGGTTTCATTTAAGTTATGGAGGAGTTAGTTTCTTAATAGCCTCGTTACTAGCAATAAATAATCGACCAATCACAGTAATAAATCATCTTAATTGAAAAACAAATGACAAAAAGTAAACATATATATTTTCTAATCATATCACATCGTTCAGTAAAACTCTCTCTCTCTCTCTCTCTCTCTCTCTCTCTCTCTTTCTAAATATCATTAGTTAGAATTTACTATTTTTCTCTTCCCTCCCAAAGTTGGATGAGAAGGCCAGAACCCGCACCTCCATGACAGTGTATCACTCCGCGTGGTAATACACGTTGATGGAACTACTTAACTGGGTGGAGGTGTGGAGATTAGGTTTGGTTAGGTTAGGTTTGGTTTGGTTAGGTTTGGTTAGGTTAGGTTAGGTTAGGTTTGGTTAGGTTAGGTTTGGTTTGGTTAGGTTTGGTTAGGTTAGGTTTGGTTAGGTTTGGTTAGGTCAGGTTTGGTTAGGTTTGGTTTGGTTAGGTTAGGTTAGGTTTGGTTAGGTTTGGTTAGGTCAGGTTTGGTTAGGTTAGGTTAGTTGGATAAACTGTAAGCTTCATCCTCTGTCTGATTCATCATACAAGATTAACTAAATCTGACTTACTAAAGCCGAGTTACAAAATCTGACCCACAAAAATCTGATCCACTTTATCTGACCTTAATCTGCTCCTAAAACCTGACTCAACAAAATCTGACCCACTGAGCCAGCACGTACAACAAAGCGCCGCCTCATCACATCATATCAACAAAGAATAACGTTAATTAATGTCACTTAGTCCACAACGAATGACGTCATCAAGGCTTATGTAACAGTCTGATTGCGTCATTTGGCTTAACTACCATCATGGTAATTACTTACTTTATTTTTTATTTTTTGCGGATTGTTGGGCGTTGTGAGGTGTGTGTGTGTGTGTGTGTGTGTGTGTGTGTGTGTGAGTGTGTGTGAGTGTGTGTGTGTGTGTATGAGTGTGTGTGTGGTGTGTGTGTGTGTATGAGTGTGTGTGTGTGTGTGTGTGTGTGTGTGTGTATGAGTGTGTGGGTGTGTGTGTATGAGTGTGTGTGGGTGTGTGTGTGTGCGTGTGCGTGCGTGTGTGTGCGTGTGTGTACAAGACAATGATAATCACTCAAGATTTACTTCTAAAATATACTATAAACATCAACTTCATCACATAACGTCACATAACACCACATATCGTCACATAACATCACATAACGTCACATAACATCACATAACACTAAATACCATCACATAACGTCACATGACACTAAATACCATCACATACCATCACATAACATCACATAACATCTCATACCATCACATAACATCTCATACCATCACAAAACATCACATAACATCACATAGCATCTCATACCATCACATAACATCACATAACATCTCATACCATCACATAACATCACATAACATCACATAACATCTCATACCATCACATAACATCTCATACCATCACATAACATGTACGTAGGTATGTATACATGTACGTAGGTGTGCATACATGTACGTA
>CAUDMG010003834.1:412500-460000 GCA_958450375.1 Homarus gammarus
TCCATCTCCCTCACCCTCTCACTTCTCACAATCTCCCTCACCCCCCCCCCTACCCCTCACCCTCCCAGCTCTCGAGGCATTTACTGTAAGCACTCTAGATGACGTTGGGTTGTCCTGAGTGTCACTTAAGTCAGTGTTAGAGTGTGAGGTGAGGGCCTTAGAGCTGAGGAGAATATAATGACGCTCAGGGAAGGGTGAACAACGTGTTGCTCTCTTACTGCTTTATTGCTTGTGTCTTTCTTGTTCTCAACCTAACCGAACCTAACTCGGCCCTATTAGAACTGGGGCCTGTTAGAACTGGGGCCTGTTAGAACTGGGGCCTGTTAGAACTGAGGCCTGTTAGAACTGGGGCCTGTTAGAACTGGGGCCTGTTAGAACTGGGGCCTGTTAGAACTGGGGCCTGTTAGAACTGGGGCCTGTTAGAACTGAGGCCTGTTAGAACTGGGGCCTGTTAGAACTGGGGCCTGTTAGAACTGGGGCCTATTAGAACTGGGGCCTATTAGAACTGGGGCCTGTTAGAACTGGGGCCTATTAGAACTGGGTCTATTAGAACTGGGGCCTATTAGAACTGGGGCCTATTAGAACTGGGGAGGGGGGAGTGGAGGGGGGGCTGCCTCAGCTGTAACGTGGAATAATTCCCCTTCATAATATGTTGTTGTTGTTATTTTTATTGTTGTTGGTCTTGTTGTTGTTATTGTTGTTGTTGTTAATGTACTGATGTTATTGTTGTTGTTGTTAATGTACTGATGTTAATGTTGTTGTTGTTAATGTACTGATGTTATTGTTGTTGTTGTTAATGTACTGATGTTATTGTTGTTTTAAGACTGATGTTGTTATTAAATTGCTATTATTGTTATTATTAGACTGATAATGTTGTTGTTATTAGACTTTTGTTGTTATCAGTCTTACACCGTAATGATGATGCTGGGGTCTCTGTTGTTGTTGTTGTTGGTATTATAACTGCTTTTGTTATTATTGCTATTGTTAGTGGTGTTATTGTCATTATTATTGTTGTTGTTATTATAGGTCATAAAGGGAATATACGTCAGATGTTTTGCCCTGAGTTAAAATTTATGATTCACGTAATTATCTAAAGTAAGGTTAGGTAAGGTAAGGGGTGGTGGGGTAAGGTAAGGTAAGGTAAGGTAAGGTAAGGCAAGGTAAGGTAAGGTAAGGTAAGGGGTGGTGGGGTAAGGTAAAGTAAGGTAAGGTAAGGAAAGGTAAGGTAAGGAAAGGTAAGGTAAGGTAAGGGGTGGTGGGGTAAGGTAAGGTAAGGTAAGAATACATTCCCCTCTAACACACTGTAATATATAGGACACTACACACACACACTATATAACACTACATATATGATAGAATATATTACCCTCTAACACACTGTAATATATAGGACACTACACAAACACACTATATCACACTATATACTGGACCACGTGACTACAACTCTACACATATATCACTATTTATCGGCTATATCACCAGGCTATATGAACCGTCATATATTTTGTCACCAGGTTGCAAATTCGCTCATTTATTGCAGCCGTTGTCGGGTTAATGATAATCACGTCGGCGCTAATGAGTGACCGATAAAGTAATGTGTATATTTTTAAGCACACACACACACACACACACACACACACACACACAGTCAGCCGGGTTCCTTAACGTTGCATAGTGGAAGTTTAATATATAAAGAATTAAGAAATATTACTGAATTTATAGTTCGTATTATCTGTCTGTCTGTCTGTCTGTCTGCGTGTGTGTGTGTGTGCGTGTGTGCGTGTCTGTCTGTCTGTCTGTCTGTCTGTGTGTGTGTGTGTGCGTGTGTGTGTGTGTGTGTCTGTCTGTGTGTGTGTGTGTGTGTGTGTGTGTCTGTCTGTCTGTCTGTGTGTGTGTGTGTGCTTGTGTGTGTGTGTGTGTGTGTGTCTGTCTGTCTGTGTGTGTGTGTGTGTGTGTGTGTCTGTCTGTCTGTGTGTGTGCGTGTGTGCATGTCTATCTAGTTGACAATCTAATTATCTCTGTAAATTCATGAGGTCACATAATCCACCAATTAAATTTCTACAATATACCACAAGCCGATTCATTCAGCCAAGCAGATATTTTTTTTTCCCCCCGCCGCTCGCAGTAATCCAAATCATAACGCAATTTTCTGTCTCAATGATCGTTAAACTGAATTTGTCTAGTTAGGTTAAGTTAGGTTAATTTGGGGTGGTTAGAACAGGGTAGGTTAGCTTAGGTTAATTTTAGTTCGGATAGGTTAGGTTAAGTTAGGGTGGTTAATCTTCAGGTGATCTTTCTGGGGTTTGTTTCTTTCGACACAATAGTGACTCAGACAACAACAATAACAATCATTAAATATTTCAGTTATAACGAATAAGATAATTTTTCATCTCTGGGATATTTAGCGAACGTCACTCCCTCGAGAGACGTAGAGTGAGGGGCGATATGATAGAGGTGTATAAATGGAAGTCAGGGCTAAACAAAGGTGACATTACAAAGGTACTCAAACTGTCCAACCAGGAGCGAACTCGTAGCAATGGTTTTAAATTAGGCAAATTTAGATTTAGGCGCAAAATAGGTAAACATTGGCCTGGAAATAGAGTAGTGGACGAGTGGAACAAGTTACCAAACATCATCATTAACTGGAACACGCTGGATAGCTTCAAACACAGGTTGGGTGGATATATGAGCGATAGGGGTTGGGTGTAAACGGGACTGTACAGTATGGACCAATAGTTACTGTTTCCTCCGGTTATCACTCCAATTAACGGACATCACTCCATTCAGCGAACATCACTCCATTTAGCAGACATTCCTCCAAATAACGGACATCACTCCATTTAGCGGACATCACTCTCTCATTCGTATCGACCTCTAAATATAAATCATTTTGGGAAGTTTGGTCAGAGAGTGGCGCAATGCGTATATATATATCCGTTATGCGAGACAGCCGGAGCGTACACGGGGGAGAATATGTCTACATGGGGAATGAGATGAACCCCCACCTGGGACAGTGACTCGTGTTGAGGGGTGGTGGTGAGGGGTGATGGTGAGGGGTGATGGTGAGGGGTGATGGTGAGGGGTGATGGTGAGGGGTGATGGTGAGGGGTGAAGGTGAGGGGTGGTGGTGAGGGGTGGTGGTGAGGGGTGATGGTGAGGGGTGGGGTGATGGTGAGGGGTGATGGTGAGGGGTGATGGTGAGGGGTGATGGTGAGGGGTGATGGTGAGGGTGATGGTGAGAGGTGATGGTGAGGGGTGGGAGTGACAGTGAGGGGTGATGGTGAAGGGTGGGGTGATGGTGAGGGGTGATGGTGAGGGGTGATGGTGAGGGGTGATGTTGAGGGGTGATGGTGAGGGGTGGGGGTGGTGGTGATGGTGAGGGGTGAGGGGTGGTGGTGATGGTGAGGGGTAGTGGTGAGGGGTGGGGGTGATGGTGAGGTGTAGTGGTGAGGGGTGGGGGTGATGGTGAGGGGTGATGGTGAGGGGTGAAGGTGAGGGGTGGTGGTGAGGGGTGGTGGTGAGGGGTGATGGTGAGGGGTGGGGTGATGGTGAGGGGTGATGGTGAGGGGTGGGAATGACAGTGAGGGGTGATGGTGAGGGGTGATGGTGAGGGGTGATGGTGAGAGGTGATGGTGAGGGGTGGGAGTGACAGTGAGGGGTGATGGTGAAGGGTGGGGTGATGGTGAGGGGTGATGGTGAGGGGTGATGGTGAGGGGTGATGTTGAGGGGTGATGGTGAGGGGTGGGGGTGGTGGTGATGGTGAGGGGTGAGGGGTGGTGGTGATGGTGAGGGGTAGTGGTGAGGGGTGGGGGTGATGGTGAGGTGTAGTGGTGAGGGGTGGGGGTGATGGTGAGGGGTGATGGTGAGGGGTGATGGTGAGAGGTGATGGTGAGGGGTGATGGTGTGATGGTGAGGGGTGATGGTGGGGGATGGGAGTGACAGTGAGGGGTGATGGTGAGGGGTGATGGTGAGGGGTGGGGTGATGGTGAGAGGTGATGGTGAGAGGTGATGGTGAGGGGTAGTGGTGAGGGGTGGGGGTGATGGTGAGGGGTAGTGGTGAGGGGTGGGGGTGATGGTGAGGGGTAGTGGTGAGGGGTGGGGGTGATGGTGAGGGGTAGTGGTGAGGGGTGGGGGTGATGGTGAGGGGTAGTGGTGAGGGGTGGGGGTGATGGTGAGGGGTAGTGGTGAGGGGTGGGGGTAGTGGTGAGGGGTAGTGGTGAGGGGTGGGGGTGATGGTGAGGGGTAGTGGTGAGGGGTGGGGGTGATGGTGAGGGCTTCAAACATCGTACTAAAAACTTCAAACATCGTACTCAAGGCTTCAAACATCGTACTCAAGGCTTCAAACATCGTACTCAAGGCTTCAAACCCGGAACACTTAAGCGGGATATATTCAATGCGCCATCCGTCCGTCTGTCTGTCTGTAGGGAAGCGGCCAGAGCACAGTGACTGGATTATGGATTTCGATATAGGATAAGAACCAGATTTAGCTCCTAACTTCCTACGGAGCTAAGGATATCATACATCCTACCCTATTCTTGTATGTTCTATCCCAATATGATATGAATTCAAGCAGCGAGTGGTGGTGGTAGTGTGTGTGTGTGTGTGTGTGTGTCTTTCTAATGAATCTTATGTTATTGATCGAGTCTGACTGTTTGACGCCTTGAAGCTATTTGTTTTTATTGAGAGAGAGAGAGAGAGAGAGAGAGAGAGAGAGAGAGAGAGAGAGAGAGAGAGACACTACACAAACGTCAACATAATGTATTAACCAAAACACATTTATGGAGGAAAAACTAATATCAAGAACCGTGGTGGGGGCTAGGTGGTGGTGGTGGCTAGGTGGTGGTGGTGGGGCTAGTGGGTGGTGGGGGATAGGGGGTAGTGGTTAGGTGGTCGTGGTGACTAGAGGGTGGTGGTGGGGGCTATTGGGTGGTGGGGGCTAAGGGGTGGTGGGGGCTGAGTCAGGCCCCCTGTGAACACGGTGTTTGTGTGCAGGACACGAAGTTGGTCTGTTTTACCAGACCTATGAACACACCCAAGCACTTTCACTCCTCCTCTCTCCCTCACTCTCACTCTCTCCCTCACTTTCTCCCTCACTCACTCCCTCCCTCCCTCACTCTCCGTCCCTCCCTCACTCTCAATACTCTCTCTCTCCCTCACTCTCACTCTCTCCCTCACTCACTCCCTCCCTCACTCTCCGTCCCTCCCTCACTCTCAATACTCTCTCTCTCTCCCTCACTTTCTCCCTTGCTCTCTCCCTCCTCTCTCTCCTTCACTTTCCCTCGCTCTCACCAACACTCTCCTCCACACTCCCTCACTCCCCCACACTCCCTCACCCACACTCCCTCACCCACACTCACTCCCCCACACTCCCTCACCCACACTCCCTCACCCACACTCCCTCTCCCACACTCACTCCCCCACACTCACTCCCCCACACTCCCTCACCCACACTCTCTCACCCACACTCCCTCACCCACACTCCCTCACCCACACTCTCTCACCCACACTCTCTCACCCGCATTAGCAATAAATAAAAATTATAGTAGTAATAATAATTGAAAATGATGAAGATTGTTGTTGTTGTTGTTGTTGTTGTGGTGGTGGTGGTTACTGATGTTGTTGTTGTTGTTGTTTTGTTATTGATGTTGTTGTTATTCCGTGGTTGTGGTTATTGATGTTGTGTTTGTTATTTTTGATGATCTTGTTATTGATATTTTGTTGATGTTGCTGTTACATTTAAAACAGCAACAGACAGGCAGACAGACAGACAGACAGACAGACACAACTGATCACTCAACACACACTACCACTTTTAGATAATCACTAAATTATTCGTTACTTTAAATAACGAAAATCACCAATAACGAGGATGTAACTTATAGCGAAATTCAACGTTAATAACACAACATTTTACATTACGAAATCCATCAATAACACGTAAATAACACAACGGTCTCAGAAATTACAAAGGTTTGAAGGAAAAATATCCCCCCACGCACACCACCCAGAAATCCCACACACCTCCCCCACAACCCACACACCTCCCCCACAACCCACACACCTCCCCCCACAACCCACACACCTCCCCACAACCCACACACCTCCCCCCACAACCCACACACCTCCCCACAACCCACACACCTCCCCCCACAACCCACACACCACCCCCACAACCCACACACCTCCCCCCACAACCCACACACCACCCCCACAACCCACACACCTCCCCCCATAACCCACACACCTCCCCCACACACCTCCCCCCACAACCCACACACCACCCCCACAACCCACACACCACCCCCACAACCCACACACCACCCCCACAACCCACACACCTCCCCCACAACCCACACACCACCCCCCACCCCCACAACCCACACACCACCCCCCACACACCACCCCCACACCTCCCCCAAAACCCACACACCTCCGCCCACAACCCACACACCTCCCCCACAACCCACACACCTCCCTCCACACCTCCCCCCACAACCCACACACCTCCCCCCACAACCTACACACCTCCCCCCACAACCCACACACCTCCTCCCACAACCCACACACCTCCCCCCACAACCCACACACCTCCCCCACAACCCACACACCACCCCCCACACACCTCCCCCACAACCCACACACCTCCTCCCACAACCCACACACCTCCCCCTACAACCCACACACCTCCTCCCACAACCCACACACCTCCCCCACAACCCACACACCACCCCCCACAACCCACACACCACCCCACACACCACCCCCCACAACCCCCACACCTCCCCCCACAACCCACACACCTCCCCCCACCCACACACCCCATCCCCCACAACCCACACACCTCCCCCCACAACCCACACACCTCCCCACAACCCACACACCTCCCCCCACAACCCACACACCTCCTCCCACAACCCACACCTCCCCTCTAACCGCGTGTTTGTTTATCATTTCCTTCCATAAATTTATAAAAGGAGGCATAAAAAAAAATACGGAAAATATTCAATAAATTAAAGTAAATAATGTAAATAATGACATGAAAATTATATATTTATTTATTTACTAATCCATTCATTCATCCATTCATTCATCCATTCATTCATTCATTCATTCATTCATCCATCCATCCATTCATTCATTCATCCATCCATTCATTCATCCATCCATTCATTCATCCATCCATTCATTCATTTATTCATTCATCCATTCATTCATTCATTCATCCATCCATCCATTCATTCATTCATCCATTCATCCATCCATTCATCCATCCATTCATCCATTCATTCATCCATCCATCCATTCATTCATTCATTCATTCATTCATCCATCCATTCATCCATTCATTCATCCATCCATTCATCCATTCATCCATCCATTCATTAATTTATTTATTCACAAAACAAAACAAAGAAAATGACTAAATAAATTAGGTGACCATCTGCCATAATCGGTAGTAAAGGAGAGAAATAGACACAGACGATGATAAATGATGTGCACGAAGAAAACAAAGATAAAAACAAGAATAAAAACAATGACAAAAACAAGAATAAAACAAAGACAAAACAATAACAAGGACAAAGAGAGAGGCAATTTATGGGTAGGATTGTGGGCGGCGTTGTTGTTGTTGTTGTTGTTAGTTCGGTCTAATGGCCTTGTTAACTCTCACACCTGACTTACTGCCTCCTGTAGCTGTCAGCGATTCAGGAATTTCCTTCAACACTATTTCTCGTGTTATTTCTCGACCAATATTTCCCAGAGTACTATTTCCCAGAGTACTATTTCCCAGAGTACTATTTCCTTGAGTACTATTTCCCAGAGTACTATTTCCCAGAGTACTATTTCCCAGAGTACTATTTCCCAGAGTACTATTTCCTTGAGTACCATTTCCCAGAGTACTATTTCCTTGAGTACCATTTCCTGTAACAATATATATTTTTTTTTCAATCTAACTTGTTTCATCACAACTTTAATCGTCAACAAAAATTTCTCATCACCAGATATTATTAATTTCCTCATTGGATTATTTTCACAAACATTTGTCACCACCACATCACAACACCATAACTATCACCATAACACCAATTTGGTTATTAATGACTCGGCCTAACCACACCTGTGCACACCTGTTGCTCCCCCCCCCCCCCCCCACTGCACGTGCTAACTAGCCGTACGTCTTACCGGTCCGCACCCACGTTGCCTACTGCCTACTCCCTATACACACGGTGACGGCACTGTCTCATGAGAATCAATGCCAACTAGTCTTTTTCTCTAACAGCATTTCTCTCCTTTCCCGTCTAACATATTTATTATTTTATTATTATCAACAAATCATAAATAGGGAATAAAAATATGATAATGAATTTGTAGTATAAAAAATAAACCGTGAATGAGGTGGTTAGTTACTCATGGCATTACGTGGCACCCAAAGGCGGGCTGTGATTGGCTGAGGCGGCCCGGACGCTGGTGTGTGTGTGTGTGTGTGGGGTGGAGGAACACGTGGTCCCTCTCCATCAATGAACGCTTTAATAACAACCAAAAGAAGAATTATGAAGTTTCCCCCTCCCTCTCCCCTCTCCCCTCTGATACCCTAACCTCCCCTCTCCTCACCCCTCACCGTCCTAACCAAAGGGGGGGGGGGGGACGTGAGGGGTTGGTTAAATTATTATATTATTTAGAGTTATTATAACTCTCTCTCTCTCTCTCTCTCTCTCTCGAATATATGTCAACAATATCTATGTGTAGAATATACAAAACGCGCGCACACACACACACACTAACAACAAAACAACCGGAGCAACAAAACAACCGGAGCAACAAAACAACCGGAGCAACAAAACAACCGGAGTAACCAAACAACCGGAGCAACAAAACAACCGGAGCAGCAAAACAACCGGAGCAACAAAACAACCGGAGCAACACAACAACCGGAGCAACAAAACAGCCGGAGCAACAAAACAACCGGAGCAACAAAACAGCCGGAGCAACAAAACAGCCTGAGCAACAAAACAGCCGGAGCAACAAAACAACCGGAGCAACAAAACAACCGGAGCAACAAAACAACCGGAGCAACAAAACAACCGGAGCAACAAAACAGCCGGAGCAACAAAACAACCGGAGCAACAAAACAGTCGGAGCAACAAAACAACGGGAGCAACAAAGCAACCGAAGCAACAAAACAACCGGAGCAACAAAACAACCGGAGCAACAAAACAGCCGGAGCAACAAAACAGCCGGAGCAACAAAACAACCGGAGCAACAAAACAACCGGAGCAACAAAACAACCGGAGCAATAAAACAACCGGAGCAACAAAACAACCGGAGCAACAAAACAGCCGGAGCAACAAAACAACCGGAGCAACAAAACAACCGGAGCAACAAAACAGTCGGAGCAACAAAACAACGGGAGCAACAAAACAACCGGAGCAACAAAACAGCCGGAGCAACAAAACAACCGGAGCAACAAAACAACCGGAGCAACAAAACAGCCGGAGCAACAAAACAACCGGAGCAATAAAACAACCGGAGCAACAAAACAACCGGAGCAACAAAACAGCCGGAGCAACAAAACAACCGGAGCAACACAACAACCGGAGCAACAAAACAGCCGGAGCAACAAAACAACCGGAGCAACAAAACAACCGGAGCAACAAAACAACCGGAGCAACAAAACAACCGGAGCAACAAAACAACCGGAGCAACAAAACAACCGGAGCAACAAAACAGCCGGAGCAACAAAACAGCCGGAGCAACAAAACAACCGGAGCAACAAAACAACCGGAGCAACAAAACAACCGGAGCAACAAAACAACCGGAGCAACAAAACAACCGGAGCAAAATAACACAACACACCCTCTCACCCAGGTCATAAACTGTCCACTTTTATACCGACATTGTGAACGTGTTGTGACGGTTGGCAGGGTGTTGTGACGGTGGGCAGGGTGTTGTGACGGTGGGCAGAGTGTTGTGACGGTGGGCAGGGTGTTGTGACGGTGGGCAGAGTGTTGTGACGGTGGGCAGGGTGTTGTGACGATGGGCAGGGTGTTGTGACGGTGGGCAGGGTGTTGTGACGGTGGGCAGGGTGTTGTGACGGTGGGCAGGGGTATTGAGAAGGGCAACGTAAAGACAAGAATTGAATACAACAAAAAAGAAAGAAATAAGAGTTAATTGCCGTCTCTTTCTCTCCCAAGAAGTGACTCTCGCCAGGGAGTAGAGTGGCACTGTGAAGTACTCGACAGTGCCAACAAATTCCAAGAGCCACGACATCAAAGGGAATAGTGCCAGGTTCTCATCCCCGTGTTATGGCACTGTTACGCTAGTGAGTGCCTATCCTCCCGACCATATGGGAGAGAGAGAGAGAGAGAGAGAGAGAGAGAGAGAGAGAGAGAGATACAGTCTAGCATGGCGCTCCACACACGTAAACAATACCAGTCCTCCCCTGCCCCCTACCTCACCCCTCCCCTGCCCCACCTCACCCCTCCCCTGCCCCACCTCACCCAAAACCAACACACAGGTCTACAGTGTGTCGCAGCTCCTCTTAGTTAGTGGGTCACGGTGTAATTTATTCCTTAATATACCTGACAGTCGCTAGTAACTTATATAATGATTATGATTATAGTGTGAGGAGGAGGAAGAGGAGGAGGAGGAGGAGGAGGAGGTGGAGGAGGAGGAGGGGTGGAGGAAGAGGGGGTGGAGGAAGAGGAGGAGGAGGAGGTGGAGGAGGAGGAGGAAGGGGTGGAGGAGGAGGAGGAGGAGGAAGGGGTGGAGGAGGAGGAGGAAGGGGAGGAGGAGGAGGAGGAGGAAGGGGTGGAGGAAGAGGAGGAGGAGGAGGTGGAGGAGGAGGAGGAAGGGGTGGAGGAAGGGGTGGAGGAGGAAGGGGTGGAGGAGGAGGAGGAAGGGGTGGAGGAGGAGGAGGAGGAGGAGGAGGAAGGGGTGGAGGAGGAAGAGGGGGTGGAGGAGGAGAATGCTTCACCAGATGCTTCACCAAATGCTTCACCAGATGCTTCACCAGATGCTTCACCAGATGCTTCACCAAATGCTTCAGAACACGTGGTGACTGTATGAACACGGCGCCTGAACTCCTATTCAGATGTGTAGTTAATTAAATTATTTTGTAGAGGATTAATATGTAGGTCCTGGCTCTTTCGTGCGTGCGTGCGTGCGTGCGTGTGCGTGCGTGCGTGTGCGTGCGTGTGTGTGTGTGTGTGTGTAAGTAGTAAACAGTGTGTCCTGTCACCATTAAAATCTCTAAAATAAAACAAATGCATAAAACAAACACCTATCAAACGTCTAATTTACAAACACAGTAAAAAAACAAAACACAGTATCATGTTTTTAACTTCGTAATGAAAACACAAGAGGAAAAAACACGATGAAAATACGATTACAAAACACAAAGAGATGAAAGAAATAGGTCACTGACGACAACCTAACCTAACCTGTTTATAGTAAATCTAGGTCAGGAGTCTCGGAATCTATTAACACGAGAGAGAGAGAGAGAGAGAGTCACCCCATCCCCTCACACCACTATCACCATCACAAAAGCCAAACCAACACACTCTTAAACACAGCTTTTGCAAACCATTACCATAACTCGTCATTATCCCAAATATAAACGACTAAAGGCTAAAAGCAGCAACTACAGAACAGGATTCAACACCTCACTTACCAAAGAAACTGTTATAGATGTATAGACGCGAGAAACACAAAACAAAAACAAAAGCTAGAGAGAAACTATAAACGTGAGAAGTTCAATACCTTTATTACCTACCAACTGAGATGTTATTAATGTATAGACGCGAGAAACACAAAAACAAAAGCTAGGAAAGATATAAACGCGAGAAGTCGTTTGTTTTGGTGGCGGCAGCTGAGGGGTCAATATTGGCCGGTTCATTAGTCCCTCTCTACACACTATGCCCATCCGCCCACCCCCGCCCCCACAACACCGTGTGAGACAGAGAGAGAGAGAGAGAGAGAGAGAGAGCTGTTGGTCACGTCTGTCTTATCTGTCTGTCTGTCTGGCTGTCTATCTGTCAGTATCTCTTCTCTCTCTCTCTCTCTGTCTGTGTTATATTACAGTAATTTGATAAATTTATTTATGTCTGTTTATATTCTGTCCACAACTCTCTCATATCTGTCTATAAAACTGACAGTAACTCGGTGTCTGTCTTTCACCTGTCAGTAAATCGGCATGTTTAAAAAAATTGACCCAAATTCTAGGAATCTGTATATATTCTGTCTCTTATCTCTTCTGTCGAATAAAAAGACCATAACTCATCCAGGTCTTCAGCTATCTGTCCATCTACTGTCATACTGTCAGTGTCTGTCTGTCATTTTGGTCATTATAAGTCGGACTCTGTCATCCTCGGAGTTCGGTCTTGGCTCCATCTCTCTCTACCTGTCAGTCTCCCTGTCACTTCCTGTCATTCCCTACTGTCACCTGTTAATAACTGTCACCCGTCAATCGCTGTAGTCTCGCCCCCCCCCCTCCCTCCCAATGACTTGCTATACGGATTTTGTATTGGTCAAGCCGTCTCTCTGTCTATCTGTTTTTTTCTGTCT
The DNA here is from genome assembly GCA_958450375.1 of Homarus gammarus. Lineage (NCBI taxonomy): Eukaryota > Metazoa > Arthropoda > Malacostraca > Decapoda > Nephropidae > Homarus > Homarus gammarus. The sequence goes on from CAUDMG010003834.1 coordinate 425,062, forward strand.
ATATGTCATTGTGTCGCTGTCTCCCATCCACCAACTGTCCCTCCTTCCCTCCAACAATGCCCCACCACCACCCACTCTCCCTCACCACCACCCACCATCTTGCCATCACCCACTCTCCCACCCTACTTCCACACCACCCACTCTCCCTCCCTCCCACCCTACCCCTCCACCACCCACTCTCCAACACTCTCCTCCAACACCCACACCTGTGATCTTTCTCATTCTTCTTCGTCTCGTTTATCAGCGTCTTCCTTCGTCCTCTCTTTCTTTATTAAATTATTTATCTGTCATATCTGGTTTTTAATTAAGTTTTGGATAATAATAATAATAATTTTCTTTCCATTTTGTTTTATTCATCTCTCTCTCTCTCTCTCTCTCTCTCTCTCTCTCTCTCTCTCTCTCTCTCATTTACACACAGTCCTCATCAATCTTGACCTAATTGCTTCTGCCGTTCTTCCGGTCCTGCATCCGGGAAGAGAGAGAGAGAGAGAGAGAGAGAGAGAGAGAGAGAGAGAGAGAGAGAGAGAGAGAGATTATAGACAAACACACAGACAAACACATTACGTGGTGGTTGACGTGTGATATAAGTAGAATCATGTGTGGTTAGTGAGAGTGAACGTTGGTGGCGGCTGACTGCACGGATGACCTCGCTCCCTCCCTCTTACCGCCTGTGTTAGCAAAAATATAAATGATTACTCTCCACTTTCTCTGGCTTGAAGGCCGTGCTGGATACTGTTGAGTGACTGGTGGAGGCAACGACCCCTGGTGTGGCTAGCCTTGGTGTCTCCCGCCGTGTACTCACTCAGTCTTCCTATGAACCACTTTTATCACAGGGCCAACTAGAGCCATGAGGACGAGCATGGTGTGTCAGGACCCTGCTGGATACTGGCACAAATGAGCGTCCTGAGAGAAGAACTGCTCTTGTGACAAAAGAGCTGCCTTGGTACAGTTGGGGAAATGTGTTCCTACACCTCCTGTGGTAACCCGTGTCTCCAAACGGCACCGTCACGGTAGTAGTGTCACTATTATGAATGAATGGGTTTTGGTCGTGTAACGACGCACGTGATTGGTGGATAGGTTTGCTATAGGTCATATAGGTTGGCTGTTTGGAGACACGGGTTACAACAAGGGGTGTAGGACCACAGTTCGCCAACTGTACAACATCGATATAGCAGCCATTAGTGAGTTGACCCGACTCACAGAACAGGGGTCTGGCTACACCTTCTTCTGGAAGGGCAAGCCTGCTGTGGAGAGAAACTGCATTTATGAAGTTGTCTGTACCATCAGCCAACTCATCCTACACAGGCTAACTGAAATGCCTGTTGGGATCAACGAGCGCCTCGTGACGCTCAGAGTCCCACTGAATCACCCAGGTCATGCCATCTTCATCAGTACATACGCTATTATTCCACAAACACCGGCTTGCGGCCAGTAACTTGGACGGTGAGGACGGTGACTTTCTCACATAGTCTATAATGATGATGATGGTGAAATTATTTCTTGGGAAAATCAGGTTTTAATTTTTTTCCACATTACACTTTTTTTTCTTGGTAGCTGCGAATGATCAAGTTAAGCTATGCTAGGTTAAGTTGGTTTGATTAAATTAGGATAGAGTCTTTGTTAGGTTTTTAACCCCACATTGACAGAGTAGGAAAGGTCATAACTCAATAATTATTTGTTTCCCAAACTTTCATTACGCCGACCTTGACAGAGTACTAACCTTTACAGGGTATCCCCAGAGAAGATAAGTTTGTGCTCCTTGGTGACTTCAATGCCCGAGTTGGCAGAGATGCTAACATTTGGCAGGGAACCATAGGGAGAAATGGCATAGGCAGGTGTAATCCCAACGGCCTACTCCCCCTCAGCAAGTGTGCTACACACAACCTCACTATCACCAATACCTTGTTTAGGCAGGCCGACAAGTTCAAGGGTTCGTGGCAACACCCACGATCCAAACACTGGCCAGTGCCAGTTTTGCCTGCGGGGTGGACATCCAGTACCGGGTGAAGGGTCTTTTCAACATAAGACGACTCCAGGCAGGAACAAATGTGTCAGTAGCTTCCATTACTGAACTTCAGTATACAGACGACCTCACCCTTGTTGCTCACACTGAACGCGACCTACAGAAGATCCTGAATACCTACGCAGATGTGTATGCACACATCTGCCTTGAGGTGAATGTACGTAAGACTCAAGTTTCTTTTTCAGCCTGCCCCTGGTTCAGACACACCTCCACCATCCATCCAGCTTAACTATACAGTACTACCCTCTCTAATGTTACCCACTTTCGGTATCTCGGCTCCCACCTGTCCACCACCGCGGACATCGATGAAGAGATTCATCATCGAATCAGATGTACATCTCAAGCCTTTGGCAGACTCCGTACCCGTGTCTTCAGCTGTAGGGAGCTGAAATTATCTACAAAGTTGCACGTATATCGAGCAGAGGTCCTTCCCACCCTGCTATATGGCAGTGAAACATGGGTCACATACAGGAGGCACCTCAAGGCACTTGAAAACTTTCACCAACGTAGTCTACGTTCCATCCTCCGAGTTCCCTGGGAAGACAAGAGAACAAATGCCAGTATTCTCGCTGACACCAACTGTAGGAGCATCGAGGCTACCATTATCCATGAACAGCTACGTTGGACTGGCCATGTTACCCGCATGGGCTACAGTAGACTGCCAAAGCAGCTACTTTACAATCACCTAACGAATAGTAAACGTAACGCTGGCGGGCAACTGAAGAGGTATTAGGATAGTCTTAAGACAAACCTGAAGTGCCAAATCGACCCCCTCACCTGGGAGACGATTACTCCACACCGTAACGCTTGGAGGAGCACCACACAAGAAGGTGTCAATACTTTCGAGTTAGCCCGGCTGCATGCCGAGGCAGACAAGCGCCAACGCCGCAAAGACGCTGCCGCCGTCCCTCCCGCACTAGGTGTAGCCCTCCACACGTGCACCATCTGTGGTCAACCCTGCCGGTCCCGTATCGGCCTCTTTAGTCACCTCAAAACTCACCAACCTAAGTGACATCCCTAATAACTCATGTCATTGTATCATAGCTGGATGATCGTCATACTTTATTCCGAGTGACAGCAAAGTAGTATATATGCATGTATGTATGTATGTATGTATGTATGTACGTCTTTCATATTTATCTCCAAAAGTAACAAACATTTGGGTAAGACGTAAGACATTTGGCAACATTTGACACGAGGTGAAGGCCAGTAGCCTCTCGCCTCCAGCAATACAGTAAAGTCTCTACACATCGGTCGAGTATCGAAAGAATTCCCCATCACTTCTTCCCTGTATCGAACCCGCCCACTCTCACCCAATTCTCGATTCTAATTCGTTCATAAAACTCCTTGGAAGCTTGTGATTGGGCTCTCAATAAGGGACAAGTCGCAGGAGTGAAGGCAGCCAATGAGAGGACCGCTTTCGCACTCCATCTAAGCTCAATAGCCAATCACATCACTCTTGCCAGATTGCCTCGTGCAAGTTCCGAGCGACAACACGGTGTATGAGTCCTCAGCGGTCGGGATAGGTCCAGGGAAGGCCACCGTGTTGTTTTGATGCTGTGTGTAAGAATGTATATTTGTCTCTATACGAATATCTATATAAACACGTGTGTATATAACGAGGGTAATATACAAGCCACAGCAAATATATTGGTATATATGAATTTACATATCCATCGACCTTAATTATTCATATATTCTGGTATAAAAAACGTCCTGGAATAGACCTGGGAACTGATGTTATTTTTGGTGTAATTATTCCATTCCTGTTTTTCTCTTTTATTTATTTTGTCTCTTTTTTTATTACATCTGTTCAGTTTTACCATTACGTTAGACTTGGGACGATACTGTGTGTGTGTGTGTGTGTGTGTTTAAAGAAGAGGCTTATAGTGTGTAAGTAGGCCTAAAAACTATTCTCATTCCAACCTAAACGTGTGTAAGTAGTCTGTGATTCTCATTTTCTTGAACCATTTAATATTCTACGCTTCCCATTTTCTTTAAGTATACGATAATTTACGCATTTTTTTTTAATTGTAATATTTTCTATTTATTTCTCTTCAAATTCTATGTTCCCCATTTGACATTTTATCCTTTCCTTTGTCTTTACTCTCGTTATCTTATGCCTTTTTTTATTCTCCGTCTCATATTTTCTTTATCTCAATATTCTCTACTTCTCATTCTTGGTGTACGGCTCGACCCCCCCCCCCCCCCAGACGACGCCTAATAACTTGTATTTTCCGGCCTGAGGCGACAAAAGTTAGGCAGTTTGTCACCCAGGAGGTTAGGTTGTGTTGCTTGCTGAATTAATTTAGGCAGAGGGGGTAGGTTAGGTTAGGTTCCAGTGACCTTCTGAGGCCACAAGGGAGAACCACCAAAGTTTTAAGACGAATTTATGTTGTCTTGAATTATACCAGTAAGCTTTGTTGAGATACTCCTGTGTGTGTGTGTGTGTGTGTACGTGCGATGCATACGGATGTGTCAAGAGACATACAATATTGAATAGTGCGGAGCATGACTGTGGGTCTGCGCACACACACACACACACACACAGACACATCTCCTCCACACCCCCACACACTCCTCCTCCACACCCCCCCACACTCCTCCTCCACACCCCCACACACTCCTCCTCCACACCCCCCACACTCCTCCTCCACACCCCCACACACTCCTCCTCCACACCCCCACACACACTCGCCCCCACACCCTCTCCTTACCCTAGCCGCCACCCACCAAGAATTTCACTGGTCATGTGTAAGCATAGAAAGCCTATGAGTGGTTATGACTTATTCATGAGCAGCCATGGAGAGGTCGTAACGCCCCGACCAAGCAGCCATTCTCCCTCCCTCCCTCTCCCTCTCTCCCTACCTCTCCCTCCCACTCAGTACATGGCTGGGAATGGTAATATGTAGAGAGGGAAAAGTCATGACCGTCCACACACACACACATTTGAGAGAGAGAGAGAGAGAGAGAGAGAGAGAGAGAGAGAGAGAGAGAGAGAGAGAGACTGCCCTACCTCCCTAACAACACACTGATTCAATTTTAATCTACAACATCACATACACTCCTTTCCTCCCCTCCTTCCCCTTTACTCTCCCCTTTTCCTTCCTTCCTGCCTCCCCAAAGAACGGGATATATTTGCGTCGACCCCTTTCCTCCTCCTTCCTCCCTTCCCCTCTCTCTATCTCCAGCCTTTCTCTTCCCCTCCTCCTCCTCTTTCCCTCTTACCTTCATCTCTCCCTACTCCCCCTCCCCCCTCCCCTCCCCTCAACAAAACATTAAGCAGAAAATTACATTAAATTTAAAACAAAAAATAATAAATTCCAATTTGTTTGTTTTGGTCTGATGACTTTTCCTAAGGTCAATTTTCCTCCTTTAAACAACAAGGAAAATAATCTCTGCTCAGCCTGACAAACCAAGCTACACCAGTCCCACCATCACGAATTAAGGAAAATGGGTAGGTTAGGTTAGGTTGTGTGAATTAAGTTCAGTTCAATTCAGGTCAGGTCAAGTTAGATTAAGTTATCATCATCTTAAACAACCTTGAGGAGTTTAATCACCAGGTGGTCGGCTTCAACTAGTGTTCGGGACCTCACCGCGGGGTCACCATATCCTCTGGGCGCGGCAGGGCAGGGCTGGGCAGGGTAGGGTAGGGTAGGGCAGGGCTGGGCTAACCTAACCTAACCTAACCTAACCTAACCTTCCTCTTTTGGATTTTCATTTCAATGTGACCTTTTTCTTGGATAATTATGCTCGGAGTTATCGGTAATTATGCTCGGAGTTATCGGTAATTATGCTCGAAGTTATCGGTAATTATGCTCGAAGTTATCGGTAATTATGCTTGAAGTTATCGGTAATTATGCTCGAAGTTATCGGTAATTATGCTTGAAGTTATCGGTAATTATGCTTGAAGTTATCGGTAATTATGCTTGAAGTTATCGGTAATTATGCTTGAAGTTATCGGTAATTATGCTTGAAGTTATCGGTAATTATGCTTGAAGTTATCGGTAATTATGCTTGAAGTTATCGGTAATTATGCTTGAAGTTATCGGTAATTATGCTCGGAGTTATCGGTAATTATGCTCCTAAGATTATAAAGTAAAAAAGACAATAAAGTTTATATCAATGTGTGTGTGTGTGTGTCTGTCTGTCTGTCTGTGTGTGTGTGTACCAAGAGTATACATAATGGTGGTGTAAATGTGACGGTAGTATATCACACACACACACACTATCTTCAGCCTTCATGGGGTGTGGACGTGGGTAGTCGGTGCTGCCCTCTGAGGTGGTCGTGGTCTTTTAAGCCATGGAGACAGCTGTCAGCCAGGTCTGTCGGGCCCTTCCTCATCTCCTCCTCCCCATCAGGATTTATTAACATCCTCCCACCAACAGTACGGTGTAAAGATTGACCATTAACCCACAATTGATATACAAAAGATCACAAGAATGTCTACAGGCCAGCTCCCTCAGTACCAGATCTACAGTTAATCTATATGTTGACTCTATGTTTCTTTTGTTTTGTATTAAAAGCTTTTGTCAACCAAGTGACCCACTCCCCGATTTCACCAGATGTAACTTATCATCTCTGTTCATTGTATATTTTCAGTTATCGGGCTGCCATATTATCTGAATAAACCGTTAATTATTATTATTATTATTATTTTTTATTATTATTATTACACACATAAAACATACATTTAAAGACAGACTGACAGACAAACAGACAGAGACAGACAGACAGACAGACACACAGAACCCCCATCATTTTCGATATAAATGGAAGGAGAAAGTTGAGGAAAAGTTAATAGAAAGTTTTTTAGAGAGGAAGAAAGTATTGAAGGATGGCAGGAACCTTATTGGGTAGAGCTGGGGACGATACACTGGACGACCTCAATGCGTGCTCAGATTGGCTGGCCTTACATTACGATCAAGGAGAGGTAATTGGGTCGTTAATGGTCGTGTTGACGATAGTTGTGGTGAGTGTGAGTTTTCTCACGATTTTATTTCACCTAAGGCTAACCTAACCTAACCCCCCCCAGGTAGCGTCAAGGTATACTTAATCAAATTAAATAACCTGGAGATGCTAATATGCAGGTAATCCCAAAATATTAACAATTATAAATTGGCTTTACACATATTAGCCCTATCCTCTGTAAAACACACACACACACACAAGGTTCTGGCATCACTTGAATGAACTTAAGATTAACTAAGACTCGAGTCGTGGCTTCACCGTCTTCTAACAGCTTCATTATAGGTCAGGTTAGGTTAGGTTTCAACATACATAAGAACATAAGACTGGAGGAAACAGTAACTACTGGCCCATACTGGGCCGTCCCGTTTACACCCAACCCCTATCGCTCATATATCCACCCAACCTGTGTTTGAAGCTATCCAGCGTGTTCCAGTTAATGATGATGTTTGGTAACTTGTTCCACTCATCCACCTCTCTATTTCCAAACCAATGTTTACCTATCTTGCGCCTAAATCTAAATTTGTCTAATTTAAAACCATTGCTACGAGTTCGCTCCTGGTTGGACAGTTTGAGTACCTTTGTAATGTCCCCTTTGCTTAACCCTGACTTCCATTTATACACCTCTATCAGGTCGCCCCTCACTCTACGTCTCTCGAGGGAGTGCAAATTAAGATGCTTTAACCTGTCTCTGTACTCAAGGTTCCTAATGCCCGGGATTAGTCTTGTCATTCTCCTCTGGATTCTTTCCAAGGATTCTATATCCATTCTGTAATACGGTGACCAGAATTGAACTGCGTAATCCAAGTGAGGTCTCACAAGCGCAAGATATAGTTTTAGGATGACCTCACTAGCCTTGTAACTAACACTTCTTTGTATGAACCCAAGTACTTTATTAGCCTTGTTACGAGCAAATACTCATTGTTTACTTGGCTTAAGATTCCTACTTATCATTACTCCTAAATCTTTCTCGCAGTCGGATTTCTCTATGGCATCGTTGTTCATCTGGTATCTGGTTTCCCTGTTTACATCTGTACTGAGTACTTTACATTTGTCCACATTGAAATTCATCTGCCATTTTTCGGACCATTCGAAAAATTTGTTTAGATCTTTCTGTAGTTTTGTGGAGTCCTCGTCAGATTTAATTACACGTCCTATTTTAGTGTCATCAGCAAATTTACTTAAGTTGCTGTCTACGCCGATATCTATGTCGTTTATGTATATAATAAATAATAATGGTCGAGGTACTCAGCCTTGGGGAACTCCACTAGTGACGTTGCTCCAATGCGATTTAGTGCCGTTAATGCTCACTCGCTGTTTCCTGTCCTGTAACCACGCCCTAATCCATTTAAGGATGTTACCTTTGATGCCATGAGCCTCCACTTTTCTTATTAATCTCTCGTGGGGGACTCTGTCGAAGGCTTTGCTCAAGTCGAGATATACCACATTATAATTGTGCCCCTCGTCCACTGATTCGAAAACATATGAAAAGAATGTTAATAGATTAGTTAGACATGAACGCCCGCTTGTGAAGCCATGTTGGGAATCATTGATCAACTTGTGCTTCTCCAGGTGAATTCGAATAGTTTGAAATGATTCCTTCCAGTAATTTGCCTACAATTGACGTTAGACTAATTGGACGGTAGTTAGAGCATAGTGATCGATCTCCCTTCTTGAAAACCGGTATTTCATTCGCTATCCTCCAGGATTCTGGTACTACACCCGTTTTTAAGGACATGTTAAACAACTTTGCTAAGGGCATACTAAGCTCTTCCTTACATTCCTTTAATACTCTGACAAATATCTCATCGGGACCAGGTGACATTTATCCATTTAGGGTCATTGTTGTTTGATCTGAGTTTTCTGTATGGTATGTTCTGCCTTTGTGCATTAAGTAACTCATTATTTAAATTGTTGTGGAACTTGTCAACCTCAGATCTCGTTATCAGGTCATCCTCAACCGTCAGGTCTCCAGGTAATGTGAGGTCGCTCTCTGTGGGTACATTGTGTGAGGCCTCCTCATGTGAGGTCATGCTATTCACCCCCAAGTGTGATACCCGTTCTTTCAGCTGCCTCTTCAAACTATCAAAGTTTTCCCTTCTGAAATCTGGGACCTTAGTAGAATTTTCCTTGCGGCTGCCCAGAAATTCTAACTGGAATCTTATTTCATTGTGATCGCTGTTACCAAGTTCGTTCCCTACCTCGACATTACTAATAAGGTTTTCTCTGTTTGACAGAACTAAATCGAGTATATTATTACCCCGGGTGGGTTCGGTTATACGTTGGTTTAGGAAACAGTCCTTGACCGTTTCAAGAAAATCCTCTGATTCTGAGTTACCCTTAAGGTCAGTCCAATCTATTCGGCTAAAGCTAAAGTCGCCTACTATACAGACTTTGCTATGTATGGAAGCCCTGCGCATTTCATCCCAGATAAGTCGCTCATAAACTCAATCAAGATTAGGAGGTCTATATATTACGCGTGTGATTAATTTTTCCCGACCATCGATTAATTCTATCCAAATTGTTTCTGTATTCCGCTCTATTTTTATTTCATTATTTATTTCACACTTCAGATTATCCCTGACATAGATTGCTACTCCGCCTCCTTTTCTAACCTGCAATTTGGTATTCTACAGGTAACTCATGTGAGTCTAGGTTGATCCATGTTTTGGTGAATGCTATTATGTCGATTTTTTCGGTACATACCAACGTCCTGATTTCTTCCATTTTGTTTCTCATACTTCTACTGTTTGCGTAGTAGACATTTAAGTTAGTCGTGTTCTGAGTCCTCTCTTTGTCGCGTTTAGGTTTTAACTCCCTGTCTAATTTAGTTTTGTCATCATTCCTAACACTATTTCCCTGTAACCTTTCACTTTGTTTACCCACTCCCACTGCAGTGTCCTCCACCCCAGTGCTCATATGTTCCCCTAGCATACTGCACATGAGGAGACAAGTTGGTCAGTACGGTTCCCTCTCACAGCTGGGTCGAACTAGTGATGTATAGGATAAGAGGTGGGTGTTGTAGCCATTCTCTCCCCGCACTCTGGATGGGGACAAACGAGGGCCAATCACGTTGATGCATTACGAGTGACGTCATGACACGTGCACCAATAAGAGGTCGCATTCTGTGCAGACTGGTGACCTCACGGGTGACGCGTACTACGAGGGTTGTACAAGTGGGAGCTGTACAAGTGGGGGCTGTACAAGTGGGGGCTGTACAAGTGGGAGCTGTACAAGTGAGAGTTGTACAATATGGGGGCTGTACAATGTGGGGGCTGTACAAGTGGGAGCTGTACAAGTGAGAGTTGTACAATGTGGGGGCTGTACAATGTGGGGGCTGTACAAGTGGGAGCTGTACAAGTGAGAGTTGTACAATGTGGGGGCTGTACAAGTGGGAGCTGTACAAGTGAGAGTTGTACAATGTGGGGGCTGTACAAGTGGGGGCTGTACAAGTGGGGGCTGTACAAGTGGGAGCTGTACAAGTGGGGGCTGTACAGAACTAACCATCATCACATTAAAATCTTTTGATCACCTGAAGATTAAAACCCCCAGAGAGAGAGAGAGAGAGAGAGAGAGAGAGAGCTATATTAAGGCCCCCCAACTCACACCCTCCCACTTTGTTCTCCCCCCCTCTCCCCCCCTCCTACCGTACTTGGTCACGTAGGAATTTCATTACGTCATAACTAAGGAGTTGCCAGAGAATACAATTCACTTTTATTATGTCCTTATCATTTAATTTTATCTTTCTTGTTCCTTTATTCTGTTTTTTTTTCTTCTTTGTGTTTCGTTATCTCTGTCTTTAATTTTATCTGTCTCTTAATTTTCTCTCCCTATCTCTCATATTTTATCTCTATGTCTTTAACTTTATCTCTATGTCTTTCTTTATCTCTCAAGTGTCCGCCTGTGTCTCCGTCTGTCTCTCTCTCTCTCTCTCTCGTTGTCTATGTCTCTCTTTGCTTCTCCTTCAATTTCCTTCTGTCTCTTTGTAGAGGGGAGAGGTGAGGAGAGGGAGAGGTGAGGGGAGAGAGAGAGAGGAATGAAGGGAGACAGGTGTGGGTAGACAGGTGTGGGGAGACAGGTGTGGGGAGAAGCTAGAGTACTTGTATCGGTGTCTCTTATGGCGGCGGTTTAATATTTTCTATTATTATTTTTATTTACTTATTAATAAATTGTCGATTTATCATCTTACATTTTTTTTTTAACATTCGACGGTGATGTCTCGATGAACAGCACAGCACAGCACAACACAGCACAGCACAACACAGCACAGCACAGCACAACACAGCACAGCACAACACAACAAAACACAGCACAACACAACAAAACACAGCACAGCACAACACAGCACAGCACAACACAGCACAGCACAGCACAACACAGCACAGCACAACACAGCACAACACAGCACAACACAACACAACACAGCACAGCACAACACAGCACAGCACAACACAACAAAACACAGCACAACACAACAAAACACAGCACAGCACAACACAGCACAGCACAACACAGCACAACACAACACAACAAAACACAGCACAACACAGCACAGCACAGCACAACAAAACAGCACAACACAACACAGCACAGCACAACAGAGCAGAGCACAACACAACACAACACAACACAACACAACAAAACACAGCACAACACAACACAGCACAACACAACACAGCACAACACAACACAACACAACACAACAAAACACAGCACAACACAACACAACAACCTTCCCGGCAGCGAGTCTCAGCACCGATGTCACGGCGCTTTACAAGTCTGGGAAAGTTTTACCGCCAGGTGTGGCCATCTCCCGGGGCCCTGGCCACCAACACCTCCCGGGGCCCTGGCCACCAACACCTGGGGCCCTGGCCACCAACACCTCCCGAGACCCTGGCCACCAACACCTCCAGGGGCCCTGGCCACCAACACCTACAGTACAGCTACCTGGCCATCAACACCTCCTGGGGCCCTGGCCACCAATATCTCCCGGGGCCCTGGCCACCAACACCTCCCGGGGCCCTGGCCACCAACACCTCCCGGGGTCCTGGCCACCAACACCTCCCGGGGCCCTGGCCACCAACACCTCCCGGGGCCCTGGCTACCAACACCTCCTGGGGCCCTGGCCACCAACACCTCCAGGGGCCCTGGCCACCAACACCTACAGTACAGCTACCTGGCCATCAACACCTCCTGGGGCTCTGGCCACCAACACCTCCCGGGGCCCTGGCCACCAACACCTCCCGGGGCCCTGGCCACCAACACCTACAGTACAGCTACCTGGCCACCAACACCTCCTGGGGCCCTGGCCACCAACACCTCCTGGGGCCCTGGCCACCAACACCTCCTGGGGCCCTGGCCACCAACACCTCCTGGGGCCCTGGCCACCAATAGTACAGCTACCTGGCCACCAACACCTCCCGGGGCCCTGGCCACCAACACCTCCTGGGGCCCTGGCCACCAACAGTACAGCTACCTGGCCACCAACACCTCCCGGGGCCCTGGCCACCAACACCTCCTGGGGCCCTGGCCACCAACACCTCCTGGGGCCCTGGCCACCAACACCAACAGTACAGCTACCTGGCCACCAACACCTCCCGGGGCCCTGGCCACCAACACCTCCCGGGGCCCTGGCCACCAACACCTCCTGGGGCCCTGGCCACCAACACCTCCTGGGGCCCTGGCCACCAACACCAACAGTACAGCTACCTGGCCACCAACACCTCCTGGGGCCCTGGCCACCAACACCTCCCGGGGCCCTGGCCACCAACACCTCCCGGGACCCTGGCCACCAACACCTCCCGGGGTCCTGGCCACCAACACCTCCCGGGGCCCTGGCCACCAACACCTCCCGGGACCCTGGCCACCAACACCTCCCGGAACCCTGGCCACCAACACCTCCCGGGGCCCTGGCCACCAACACCTCCTGGGGCCCTGGCCACCAACACCAACAGTACAGCTACCTGGCCACTATACACCGTTGTGAAGTACTCACTAACAATGACTCAGTATCAGTACAGTGTGAGGCGGGACACTGCTTCATCCTCACACCTGAACCTTTTTCTTATTATTAGTCAAGTTTGTCAATAAATCCTGTGAGTTCTAAAACAACTTCAGACACTCGTAAGTAAACTACCCCCTGTAGACAATTACCCTCAGGTAGAGAACCATTGGTGACTCATGGTGATCTATCAATCTACTTGTTGTGACGTAAGCGTTACCTCACCAGAGAGAGAGAGAGAGAGAGAGAGAGAGAGAGAGAGAGAGAGAGAGAGGCTATCAGACAGACACACAAGACTCATCAGAAAATAAACAAACATATAAACGAGAAATAAAACATTAGATTGAACGCAGCTAAACACAACAGCCTGACCCATTTTCTGTAAAGGCTTGAGAGCAGTGTGTGGGGGGACTCAACTATAAAGCCAGACACCCTTAGCCGCCGTCGAAACTGTTAAACATTTCTTACTTTTGGAGGAATTAAAATCACATTCCATCAAGTAAATTAACCACAGATGTTCAAAAATAAAGTATAATTTATATACAAATAGAATTTTTTTCCATATGAGATTTATTTTATTTTATTTTATTTTTTTTTAGTCTTTTTTTAGTCAATGGTGATAAATATTTTGGTGGACGAAAGCATTTGACGCCTCAGCACATAATATATCACTTGACCCATAACTCAGGGATACCGGAGTATAAATCTTATGCCCTGACCAGGAGAGAGAGAGAGAGAGAGAGAGAGAGAGAGAGAGAGAGAGAGAGTAAATACACAAGTACACTACCACATATCCCTGGAGACACTTTAATTAAATACGATACAACCAGCAATACACAATAACCACCCTTTCATCCACCTCCCACCCACTCATCCAACACTCACCCACTCATCCACCAATTCATCCACCTCCCACCCACTCACTCATCCAATAACCAGCCCACTCACCCACTCATCCAACACCTACCCACCTACTCATCCACCAATTCATCCACCTCCCACCCACTCACTCATCCAATAACCAGCCCATTCACCCACTCATCCAACACCTACCCACCTACTCATCCACCTCCCACCCACTCACTTATCCAATAACCAGCCCACTTACCCACTCATCCACACAGTCATCCACTCTCATTTTCTCCTTTAATCTCCTTCGCTTTATCTTTCTCACCCTCTCTCTCTCTCTCTCTCTCTCTCTCTCTCTCTCTCTCTCTCTTTCCCATCCCCCATCCCAGGTTGTGTGACAGTGGGATAAACCAGTCAACCAACCCACCAACCCACCCACCAACCAACCCACCCACCCACCAACCCACCCCGGGCGTGAAGTAACATGGGAACAACAATGGTCACCCAAGCCATAACCGATGACCTAAAGTTGAACATTTGTATTCCTCACACAGCTCTTACAGACGGGTTGGCCACTACGAGCAGGAGTCACCGATCATACTGTGGCCAGAGTTTACTGTTGTGTGTGTTGGGTGTGGCCCTGATGACGAAGGGTGGGGTGGGAGGTGGGGGGTGGGAGGCGGGGGGTGGGGGGTGAGGGGGAGAGCGAGGGGTGGGGAAGAGAGGGGTAGGGAGGAGAGGGAGAGAGTGAGAGGGAAGGCGTGTGTAGGCTCTAGGTGACTGTGCCTATGATCTGACTTCTCAATAGCTGCTGTAACCTAGACACTACCTAGGGTGATCCATTACGACGACCTAATCTAATCCCATCTGATCTAACCTGACCTAACCTAACCTGACCTAACCCAACCTGACCTGACCTAACCCAACCTGACCTGACCTAACCTGACCTGACCTGACCTGACCTAACCAAACCTGACCTAACCTAACCTAACCTAACCTGACCTGACCTGACCTGACCTGACCTGACCTAACCTAACCTGACCTGACCTAACCTAACCTAACCTGACCTAACCTAACCTAATCGCAAGGTCCCAAGACTTCTGTAAACTCATTGCGACAGTCTTGTGATATAGTGATGGTGAACTGTAAGTGTATGTACTGTCTGTCTGTCTGTCTGTGTTCTTATCTGCCTGTATTTCTCTGCGTCTGTTTATTTGTCTGTCTTTCTTTATGTCTGTCTGTCTGTCTCTCCTCCCGTCTCTCATTTCTCTATCCTCTCACGTTTTCCTCTTCCCCCTTTTATTATCTTAGCTTCTTTGCTTCCTTCCTTCCCTTATCTTCCTCGTTTCCTTCTACCACCCCTCACCTCCCAGTGTCAGCATTCCCCCAGTGTCAGCATCCCCCCCAGTGTTAGCATTCCCCTAGTGTCAGAATCCCCCAGTGACAGCATTCCCCCAGTGTCAGCATTCCCCCCAGTGTCAGCATTCCCCCCAGTGTCAGCATTCCCCCCAGTGTCAGCATTCCCCCAGTGTCAGAATCCCCCAGTATCAGCATTCCCCTAGTGTCAGCATCTTCCCCACACTTCCATAATTATGCAATCAGCCAAACGTCAGTCAGGCAAGAGTCAGCAGGAGTGAGGGAGGGACGAGGCGGCATGTCAACTGATACTGTCATCTGATGTCAGCAAACGTCAGCGAGTGTCAGCTATAACGAAACACCTCCACGTAATATTTTTTTCGCATCACTTTAAACTAACCTTAGTAACCAGTTTAGGACGAGTTGCAATAATTATTTTAGTTTTTACAATTTTATATTTTATTTCTATATGTTATGTATTTATCTTTACTATAAACTATATTATTATTATTATTATTATTATTATTATTATTATTAATTTTCCTGAACGATAGTGTCTAATTTTGTTAATCTGGTTCATTATAATTTTTAAGAGTTTATTGACTAATTTATTTGTGATATTTGGGTTATATTATAAAAGTCTTAATCTATAGTAATGTTTGTAAATAAGGTGTGGCTATTTTCGTGTTATGTAAGTATAAGTGGAGGTCGGTCGGGGGGGGGGGGGGTGTTGTGTGTAAACGTTAATTTACCTGAACCATAGAGAGAAGACCGTCAGATACCTCTCCTCACACATACGGACATATAGCTAATATACAATGGCCTCTCCTTCACCCGAACGCAGTAAGTGTTCCTGTAATTCACCACCTCGCCACCAGGGGTCACTGTCATAATCAGCTGATCCGTGTAAACAAAACGTTGCCAGGTAGGAATTATCTAAAGGTTTATGGCAGCAGGACTCGAGGCGGTTAGTATTTGGTTGAAGGTTACACACACACACGCACACACATACACACACACACCTATACTTAGGAAGAAGAAACTAATATATGCTGAGAAGGTAGTAATTAAATCCTCGGCCATTAAAAGAGACTGTATAATTTAGTGAGTGAGAGAGAGAGAGAGAGAGAGAGAGAGAGAGAGAGAGAGAGAGAGAGAGAGAGTTTACCAAAGTGCGGTCTTCGTTCTCACTCGCCAGGCTTAAGGTCTAACTCATCTAAAAGCTACTCCAGTGCAACCTAACCTAACCTGACCTGACCTGACTTAACGTGACCTGACCTGTCCTGACCTGACCTCTTGTATAGCATAACACATTTTGATATATTAGGTGATTTAAAATAGTTGACACTTAAAGACAGTCATAGCTGACAGGAAGTGATTTTGTCTTCATATTTCACAAGATGGTGTGTGTGTGTGGGTGTGTGTGTGTGCGTGTGTTGTGTGTGTGTGTGTGTTGTGTGTGTGTGCGTGTGTTGTGTGTGCGTGTGTGTGTGTGTGTGGGGTGTGTGTGTGTGTGTGTGGGGTGTGTGTGTGTGTGTTGTGTGTGTGTGGGGGGGTGTGTGTGTGTGTGTGGTGTGTGTGTTGTGTGTGTGTGTTGTGTGTGTGTGTGTGTGTGTGTGTGTGTGTGTGTGTGTGTGTGTGGTGTGTGTATGTGTGTGTGTGTGTTATTCAGGGTCAGAAGGACATTAACATGTCTCTCAAACAAGGACCTGGATAAATGGTGTGTGTACCTTTGTCTCTCTCTCTCTCTCTCTCTCTCTCTCTGTCTCCCTGCCTTTGTCTCTCTCTCTCTCCCTGTCTCTCTCTCCCTCTCCCTGGTTAACCTACCCTATCGTCCTCAGAGTACTGTATGATCCCATATACTTAACACAGTCCAAACCTTCTCTATCTCTCTCTCTCTCTCTCTCTCTCTCTCTCACTCTCTCTCTCTCTCTCTTCTCATCTTTCTTTTCTCTCTTCATCCTCTTAGTCTTCTTCTTCCTCCTCTTCTTTATCTTCTTCTTTCTTCGTGTTCTTAATTTTCTTCTTCTTCTACTTCTTCATTTGGCTCTTTCTCTTCCCTTCTTCCTTATTCCTCTTCTCTCTCCTTCTTCCCTTCCTCCTTCTTCCTCTTCCCCCCCCCTCCACACTAATGCCCAAAGACGCCTTCAAGCCTGGCCAAGAACCCGGGACATGAAACTGCTAAACCACCTCATGTCAATTAAGTCGATCTTCATGAGACCAGAAGTAAGAGATTTTGAACCTTTTAAGTCTTAGTGTTATGGAGTTGTCTTAGCCTCAGGACGTTCGTGAGGTGCTGATGACGTCACGAGGGTGGAGAGAGAGAGAGGGTGGAGAGAGAGAGAGAGAGAGTCAACCACACCCCCATCCCCCTCCTACTACCACTACCTGTCTGCCATTATTAATTACAAATTCACTTTCCGCATCACCTAACACACTTTTATCTCATGTTCTCTCTCTTCCCGTCTTTCTTTAAGTTATCTGTCGTCTGATTTATCTTTTTCTGACCCTCCGTTTGTTTTTCTAGATTTTTTTTCTCTATGTATAGGTCACCTTCCTTCATTCTGTCATGGTGCTGAACAACAATAATAATAATAATAATAATAACAATAATAATAATAATAATAATAATAATAATAATAATAATAATAATAATAATAATAATGCCACCACCACTAGAGAGTAAAGGCATATAACAGAAAATATGCCCCAACTCTAACTTCAAATATGCCATAAGGTGTCATTTTCGGCGGTGATTCCACAACCATATTAGTCAATAAGTGAAGGTCTATATATACAAGTACCTGTGATATGTTAACGTACATTCCCTTAACGTTTATCAGCTTAAAAAAAAATATCTATCCCAAATTGTGTCGAAACAATATGACAACAGACGAAGGATTTTGACAACCCTACCGAGGCAACAGGAGTCACTAGGGCAGGTACAGGTGACTAGGGCAGGTACAGGTGACCAGGGCAGGTACAGGTGACTACTAGGGCAGGTACAGGTGACTAGGGCAGGTACAGGTGACTAGGGCAGGCACAGGTGACTAGGGCAGGCACAGGTGACTAGGGCAGGCACAGGTGACTACTAGGGCAGGTACAGGTGACTAGGGCAGGTACAGGTGACTACTAGGGCAGGTACAGGTCACTAGGGCAGGTACAGGTGACTAGGGCAGGTACAGGTGACTAGGGCAGGCACAGGTGACTAGGGCAGGCACAGGTGACTACTAGGGCAGGTACAGGTGACTAGGGCAGGTACAGGTGACTAGGGCAGGTACAGGTGACTACTAGGGCAGGTACAGGTGACTAGGGCAGGTACAGGTGACTAGGGCAGGTACAGGTGACTACTAGGGCAGGTACAGGTGACTAGGGCAGGTACAGGTGACTACTAGGGCAGGTACAGGTGACTAGGGCAGGTACAGGTGACTAGGGCAGGCACAGGTGACTAGGGCAGGTACAGGTGACTACTAGGGCAGGTACAGGTGACTACTAGGGCAGGTACAGGTGACTAGGGCAGGTACAGGTGACTGCCGCCTGGGAAGATATTGGAAGCATAATGTATTGTCTAATGGTAGACCCTGCTGCCATATGTGACCAAGTCCCAGGTTGATGATCTGACTTTCTGCCTCATTTACACACTGTTGCAGGGTCTCAGTTGTTTCTCTTACCGTTGACAACACAACATACATAAATTGTTTCTCACTCTTGATATTTATTTATTTATTTATGGTTACCATCATTATTATTGTTATTATTTTATTTTTCATTAAAAATTTTATTAATTTGTGTTGTTATATTATTATTATTATTATTATTATTATTATTATTATTACATTTTCGCCCCCAGGCCCCAATGTGGGTCTGTGACCTGTGCCCAGGTGGGCTAATACCCGTAATAAAACAAAAGTTACAGGTACAGTGAAGAGACGAGTGTTGGTTGTACGTCTGGCAGTTAGTGTTTCTTAGCCCCTTGAGGACGATGACTTAACACCTTGAGGACGATGACTTAACACCTTGAGGACGATGACTTAACACCTTGAGGACGATGATTTAACCCCTTGAGCATGATGACCTAATACCTTGAAGACGATGACTTAACCCCTTGAGGACGATGACTTAATACCTTGAGGACGATGACTTAACCCCTTGAGCATGATGACCTAATACCTTGAAGACGATGACTTAACCCCTTGAGGACGATGACTTAATACCTTGACGACGATGACTTAACACCTTGAGGACGATGGCTTAACCCCTTGACGACGATGACTTAACCCCTTGAGGACGATGACTTAATACCTTGTCGACGATGACTTACCTTGAGGACGATGACTTAAAAACCTTGACGACGATGACTTAATACCTTAGGTGTGTCCTCAAGGGGTTAGGTCATCGTCCTCATGGTGCTAAGTCATCGTCACATTGAGGACGATGACTTGAAGACATACACGTCATTAATGTGTAGTACAGCTCTCATTCCACTTAAGATCATTAGTATTGTTTATTGCTCAGTAAGTTAGGATCACCTGAAGATTAGCCCTCTAGTTTATTTCACCTGTTGATTAGAACAATACCCTTCCTAACCCATGCCAGGTAGTGGTAAGGTGGCTAATCTTCAGGTGAAATAAACTAGGGGCTAATAGGGGCTAATCTTCAGGTGAAATAAACTAGGGGGCTTATCTTCAGGTGATCTGGTTTTAATTGAATTGTTTTAACTAAGACGAGAATTATGAAATACTAAATCAGATATGAAATTTTTAGATTAATTCTATGTAGTGACTAATGTTACTTTGAAGACGTATTTAAATAAGTCTAAGGTGTTGGTGACCCTTATTTCACTTATTACTGTACCTGGTCTAAGAAATACTGCAACTGGTTCACGTAAAGATTACTCCCAAGCTTAGGATTAAACACACAAAGGTAACCTTACCTTACCTTACCTTACCTAACCTCACCTAACCTAACCTAACCCCCGGTAGCATTAGGGGGGTTGAACCATCAGGTAAATTAAGCTGGCGTATCGTTACATGTTTCTTTGCTCTTAACATCACTGTATATTATTACTTAAGGATAATATTACACTTACATACTTCTTAGCTTTGATAATATTTACTTATAGACTTATTAATTAATAGCTCCTTTATTCTTAAGGTTATATTGGCAAGTGTGGGAGTCCTGCCAGTACTCGAGTTAAGATGGAGTCCTTTGTTCTGTGAAGCCGTGAAATTAAAACCCATTTATATCTCCATTTATTAATTATTTAAGTATTTGATGCACTTATGATATTTATTTTAGTATTTTAGCCTATGATTATGGTTATTATTAAGCCATTACTATTATATTCTGTGTTTTTAAGTGATATATTGTGTTGAGAGAGCGTCGTACACCTTCCCTCTCTCAGGTTATAATCATTACTGTTTCTCCTGCGTTAGAAATTTCCCATTTTCAGTGACGGCGACGCATGTGCACCACCCACCAGCCTCCTGACTCGTGGTACAGGTGCCAGTTCGTAGTCTTACAGATATATCAAAATATTCTTTTCTTCCCGTACACATTACGGTATATTTTATTCGGAATTAACAACTAATATAATTTATACTCCTATATCATAAGGATCAAATAACAGAGGTGATATATCTGTGGTTTATGAGCTTGAAATCAGCTAGTACTGTCTTACATCTGTCGTCAACACGCAGGACTGACTGCCACAAGTTACCAATAATCTGTTTCTGCTGTGGAATTTTCATCTCGTCAAAAAGCGGAAATTCATGACATTCTTACCGCAAAACTCATGCATATTACACATAGCTTGAGCACACGGTATTGTTTTACGTCGTGGGTGTGTTAAAAATTATCCACATATCGACATTAATGCTAGAAATATGAGATAGAGATTGAATGATAAACAGTCGCCAGCACCTCTGATCAACACATGATTTGAAAGAGGGGCGGAAGATGCGGCGGACGGATGCTGCAGTGGGTGTGTTCGTATGTGTGTCCGTCCTGGTCTGGCCCAGTCGAAATAGGTCAGAAGTAGTTTGTAAGGGTGTTAAGAGTACTCATTGTCCGACATATGAAGTACGTTACATCGGCAAACGAACGACAGGCAGAGGTGTTATTCTGCTGTCGAGATTAATACGACACGGACAAGACAAAGATATGACACGTTCTTCATTGTCGATAGGGAAGTCGAGTGTCTGTTTCGTTTTGACCATAAGAGAGGTGATAAGACCTGTGTGTGTGTGTGTGTGTGTGTGTGTGTGAACAGTCAGTGCCGGATGAAGGGTCTTTTCAACATAACAACTCCAGGCAAGAACAAGGGTGTCGGCAGCTTCCATTACTGAACTTCAGTATGCAGACGACCTCACCCTAGTTACTCACACTGAACACGACCCTACAGGAGATCATGAACACCTACGCAGATGCGTATGTACACTTCGGCCTTGAAGTGAATGTACATAAGACTCGGTTTCTTTCAAGCTGCCCCTGGTTCAGACACACCTCCACCATCCATCCAACTTTTTTTTTTTTTTTTTTTTTTTTACCGGTATTAGCCCACTTGGTCACAATTTTCGTGATGCCATATGGCAGCAGGGTCTACCATTAGACAAAATATTATGTTCTCAATATCTTCCCAGGCGGTAGTTGCCTACTACGGTACTACCCTCTCTAATGTTACCCACTTTCGGTATCTCGGCTCCCACCTGTACACCACCGCGGACATCGATGAAGAGATTCAGAATCGGATCAGATGTACATCTCAAGCCTTTGGCAGACTCCGTACCCGTGTCTTCAGCTGTAGGGAGCTGAAATTATCTACAAAGTTGCACGTATATCGAGCAGTGGTCCTCCCCACCCTGCTATATGGCAGTGAGACATGGGTCACATACAGGAGGCACCTCAAGGCACTTGGAAACTTTCACCAACGTAGTCTACGTTCCATCCTCCGAGTTCCCTGGGAAGACAAGAGAACAAATGCCAGTATTCTCGCTGACACCAACTGTAGGAGCATCGAGGCTACCATTATCCATGAACAACTACGTTGGACTGGCCATGTTACCCGCATGGACGACAGTAGACTGCCAAAGCAGCTACTTTACAGTCACCTAACGAATAGTAAACGTAACGCCTGCGGGCAACTGAAAAGGTATAAGGATAGTCTGAAGACAAACCTGAAAAAGTGCCAAATCGACCCCCTCATCTGGGAGACGATCACTCCACACCGTAACGCTTGGAGGAGCACCACACGAGGTGTCAATACTATCAAGTCTGTCCGACTGCAAACCGAGGCAGACAAACGCCAACGCCGGAAAGACGCTGCCGACGCCCCTCCCGCACTAGATGTAGCCCTCCACACGTGCAACATCTGTGGACGACCCTGCTGAGCCCGTATCGGCCTCTCGAGTCATCTCAGAACTCACCACCGAAGGTGATATATCATTGTATCATAGATGGATGATCGTCATTATCGATTCCAGATGAGAGAAAAGTAATAGTTGCAGTAATGGCGGCGACGACGATGGTGGTGTGTGTGTGTACCTATAGACAAAGAGAGAGAGAGAGAGAGAGAGAGAGAGAGAGAGAGAGAGAGAGAGAGCAGATAATCCCCCACGTCGTGTGTCAGGTCACAACATTCAAAAGAGAGAGGAACAATAACAATCTCAATCTAAATATTCGTACAAGTTAAATTTTGTCCCATAGCCCCGACCTCCGTTAAGTACAGTGTGGGTTCAGTACACAGTATACGGAGTCTTGGGTACATCAGGAGGCAGCGAGGCCACACACTGTACTCCATCCCCACACCCCTTCTTCCAATCACCAATCTTAAGACCTCCCCTCTCCCCTCCACACCCCTTCTTCCAATCACCAATCTTAAGACCTCCGCCCTCCCCTCCACACCCCTTCTTCCAATCACCAATCTTAAGACCTCCCCCCTCCCCTCCACACCCCTTCTTCCAATCACCAATCTTAAGACCTCCCCTCTCCCCTCCACACCCCTTCTTCCAATCACCAATCTTAAGACTCCGCCCTCCCCTCCACACCCCTCACCCCCCTTATAGAAAACGTCAAGAATGTATAATTTATTGAAGGGAAACTGCGATAAATCCACGATATGTTACCCACTCTGAAAGCTCTTCATAGTTGGGCGTCCAGGAATGCAATTTGATCTGACAATTTTGCTTTAGGTCGCATCATTATCGAGCTGTATAAATACTTCCTATGCTCTTCTTCACCATAAGCGTATATGGGTTTTAGCTTTTAAATTGTAATATATATATTTTTTTTTATAATTTTGCTTAAGTTATGTATAATAATTTTCCTAAAGTAGAGTAATGAATGTTAGGTCGGGTTAGGTTAGGTTACGTCAGGTCAGGTCAGGTCAGGTCAGGTCAGGTCAGGTGTCTAATCTTCATGTGTTCCAGTAGTCTTTCTCCACAGTTCTGACTTCGGGCGTGTTTGGCCAGTGGAAACATGTCCGCCTTTCTTTACTTGACGGGTAATGTTGAGCCCCAGGAGACGGATCACTTTAACGGGCGGCTTAACCCCTCAATGGATTAAGTCATAGTATTCAAAGGGTTAATTCATGTTACTCAAGGGGTTAAACCGTCATATTCAAAGGGGTTAAGTCATCGAACTCAAAGGGGTTAAGAGATCGTACTCAAAGGTTGTCATCGTACTCAAAGGGTGAAATCATCGTACTCAAAGGGCTACATCATCATATTCAAAGGGGTGAAGTCATCATATTCAAAGGGTGAAGTCATCGTACTCAAAGGGCTACATCATCATATTCAAAGGGATGAAGTCATCATATTCAAAGGGTGAAGTCATCGTATTCAAAGGGTGAAGTCATCGTACTCAAAGGGTGAAGTCATCGTGCTCAAAGGGTGAAGTCATCGTACTCAAAGGGTTAACGCATCGTACTGTAAAGGTTACCTCATCGTACTCAAAGGGTTAACGCTAATGAGTAACCTAATTAACCCTGAGGTGTTGTGTCTTATACCTGGCGTTAATCACATGTCTTCATTATCAACACGGCCACCCTCCCCCCCTTAAAAAAGTAACTTTCTCATTTCAAAATTTTTACTTTCTTATCGGCAAAAAAAAATCCTCTTTCCCTCCCAATTTTTTTACGTATCAACCTCAAAAAAAAAAATCACTCCTACACCTCCCAAAAATCATTTACTGATACTAAAAATTTTTATTTTTCACCTCAAAAAACTGATTCCCTTACCTGTAATCAAACACAAACAAACACATATATTGGAATAAAAGCTCAGGTGAGATCACACACACACACACACACTTCGCTCACCCACTAGAAACACTCTTATCAATCATCTCATCACCACCTCAGACCACCTCAGAGTTAGGTACCCATGTGCCAAGTTTATATTATGTGGGGATTTTAATGAAATTGACACCACTGATATCCAGGACCAGCTATCACTATCACAAGTTGTGACCTTCCCCACACACGGTCAAAATACCCTGGACCTTATCTTAACTGACTTAGCGGACCAGTACCAACCACCTATCGGGTGTAGCACACACTTATCAGTGCTCTGGTCCCCAGCTGCCACTCCCACTCAAGTACAGAGACCCTACATCAAGACCTACAGGCCGATTACTGACTCTGCAGTGCGCCTCTTCGGGCAGTGGATAGTTCACCATCCCTGGACTGAAGTACTTAGCGTGGATGACGTGGAAACCAAATGGATAAATTATACCAACACCACCACGCAAGCTCACCACCACTTCTTCCCCGAGAAGTCCGTCAGATCTCACCCAGCTGACTTGCCCTGGATCACACCTCGGATCAAAAGACTTATGCAACAGAGAGACAGAGCCTTTCATCTCAATGACCACATCCGCTACAGGTCCCTTCGCAACCGAGTCATCCGCGAAATACGCACTGCAAAGAAGTCCCACTACCCAACCAAATTACAACACCTGAAACAGACCAACATCAGTCAATGGTATGGTAAGCTTAAAGAACTCTGTGGACTAAACAATAAGACACACCCCCTCCCCTTCCTTAGCCATCTCACTAGTGTTGACGCAGCTGAGCAAACAAATAACCATTTCGCTACTATATGCCAGACGCTCCCAGGCTTGACACAACCACTCTCCCTGCTTACCTACCAGCCTCCCTTCCCACTGACTTAGTAGAAGAATTTGACGTAGCAAAACGCCTGGACAAACTAAAATTAAAACGCTCTACCACCCCCATTGACTTACCAATGAAACTCTTCAAGGAGTTCTCCCCGGAGCTTGCTAAACCCCTCTGCTCCATCATCAATGCTTCTCTCAGTCAAGCCAGATGCCCAGCTGACTGGAAGACCTCTTATGTATCACCAGTGCCCAAGTCAACCAGCCCACAATCCTTAAATCAGCTACGACCTATTGCAATCACCCCAATACCCAGCCTAATCTGTGAAAGTTTTGTGTTCGACTGGGCTTATGCTGATATTGCAGGAGTCGTAGACCCTCAGCAATTTGGCAACATGAAAACTTCCTCCACCACTCACTGTCTTGTCAGCTTTCTCGATTACATATACCGCCATCTCGAGAAACGAAAAACGTCTGTAGCTGTCGCCTTCATTGATTTCACTAAAGCGTTCGACCTAGTCGACCACAATATAATCATCAACAAAGCTATTGACCTCGGGCTTCGGATAAGTCTTATACCATGGCTTACAGACTTCCTCAGTGACCGACGCCAAGCTGTACGCTTCCGAGGGGCTGTCTCCACCTTTCAGTCACTCACCTGTGGCGTCCCCCAAGGCACCAAGATGGGACCACTCTGCTTCCTTATGCTCATCAATGATGCCCTAAGAGAAACCCCTGCTCGCTGGAAATATGTCGACGACTCCACCATTGGGATCAGCGTCAACAATTCTGCTCCCAACTATACCGCCCTTCAGGATTTATTGAACAGTCTCCAAAACTGGGCCACCAACAACCATGTCACCATCAACCATACCAATACCATGGTTATGCACATCAACCTCTCCTCCGACATTGTCCCACCTCCTTCCATTACTCTAGGTCCGAACACACTCCAGGTTGTAGATTCCACGAAGCTCCTCGGCGTCACCATAGACAACAAACTAAATTGGAAACCACACGTCAGTGAAGTTATCAAATCCTCCAGTTTCCGTCTCCACCTCCTCCGCCGACTCAAGTCCCTCGGAGTTCCTGCACACGAGCTCCTCAGTGTTTACACAACATTCATACTTCCCAAGCTCACCTATGCCTCCCCCACCTGGTCTTCCTCCCTAAATGCCACACAACGTAAACACCTAGAAAAAGTGCAAAAGAGGGCATGCAAGATTATTCTCTCCCCTTCCTACTCCACATATCAAGAAGCGCTCAACACACTGACCCTTTCGACTCTCACTGACCATCACCACGACCTCATCTGCAAATTTGGTAAGAAGCTTCTACACCATCCCCGACACCGGCTCCTACTACCACCTGAGATCCCTAGTCCGAGAATTGCTGTTCGACACCACAACCGCATCCAGCCCATACGTGCACGAACTGATCGCTAAGAACAGCCCAGTCCCAAACATTGTAAAAATTATCAATAACTTGTAATAAATCAGTGTATTCACTCCCAGAAAACACTACTCTTTGCACTGTCACTATGTTGAAATGAACTGTAGTTTGAGCTTTTCCCCATCTAGTTATTATATGTCTTATTTGTGTCACTTACGTTACTTGTATATTATTTGTAATTCGTAACCCATTCCCCAAATATATAACTGTATATTTTCAGCCTTCTGGCTGCCAAGCTCTTTCAATAAACCGTCAATTATTATTATTATTATTATTATTATTATTATTATTATTATTACACGCACACACACACACACACACACACACACAATTAATTCTAAAGGGATATTTTCTAATAGATTAATAACAAGAATATTTTTAAGGCAGAATTTCAATTATGTTTTATGTCATCTGAGTCTGAGATTTATTCAATGTTGCTTAATTAAATTCCATCCTTTTAACGGAGTCTGTGTGTGTGTGTGTCCTGCTAATATGTGTCAGGAATATGTGGGATATGATGTATATACAGTAAAAGCTTAAAACGTTTCCACCAATCACGTGTCGTATATACTCAAGGCTTAAAACGTTTCCACCAATCACGTGTCGTATATACTCAAGGCTTAAAACGTTTCCACCAATCACGTGTCGTATATACTCAAGGCTTAAAACGTTTCCACCAATCACGTGTCGTATATACTCATTAATTGTTTATATAGTAAGTATTGTGCTTTAATTAAAGTCCAATTAGTCTTAATTAGTCCATAAAAATAAGTTGAAAGTCTTAATTATTTCCAGTTCCTCAGCATCATTTGTCTGTCACTTACATTAAAGTATATAGCCGGAATATACAGTATATAGCCGGAATATACAGTATATAGCCGGAATATACAGTATATAGCCGGAATATACAATACACTACGGATTTTTCTTTTCAATGCAACAGTATCAGGTAAGGCAGGTAAGGCAGGTAAGGCAGGTAAGACAATAATTACATAACAATTTTGTACTTCTGAAAAACAAACAAAAACAAATCCCAAATATTCCAAATAATTCAAAAAAAAATTATATTATATTCACCCCAAATTAATTTTTTTTTCTCTTCCTAAACTTGTCTTTACGTCACCCAAAACTTGAAGACATACTCTTATTCTTCATGTAATAATACGACCGGATGAATTAATGAGCTCGTCCTTGAAGGGGGAGCGTCGAGGAGGAGATACGGCAGGGACTCGCCTTACAAGTTCCTAGGTCGTTCCTTGAATAGACACTACACACACACACGTCTTGCTTATCCTGTTGCTACTTATTGACTGAGGTATAGACCGTCTCTTATCTGTGATTAATATAAAGATTGCGTTAGGTATTGCTGTATTGCTACTTGGTGATTGGTGGAAAATTATGTGACGTATATTTCTACTATTCGATGAGTGGTGGAAGATTGTCTGACGTATACTGTTACTATTGATTGGTAGAAGATTTTGTGACGTATGCTGGTACTAATCAGTCATTGGTGGAAGATGGTGTTACGTGATTGGTAGAAAGCGTTTCCCAAGTGCTGTGATGCTACCTGGTCATTGGTGTAAGCTTATATCTACGCTAACTTAAATTAGGTTAGGTTAGAGGACCCACCCCAGGCTGTGACAGTAACCCACCCTAGCCTGTGACAGTAACCCACCCCAGGCTGTGACAGTAACCCACCCTAGCCTGTGACAGTAACCCACCCCAGCCTGTGACAGTAACCCACCCGAGCCTGTGACAGTAACCCACCCCAGCCTGTGACAGTAACCCACCCTAGCCTGTGACAGTAACCCACCCTAGCCTGTGACAGTAACCCACCCCAGCCTGTGACAGTAACCCACCCTAGCCTGTGACAGTAACCCACCCTAGCCTGTGACAGTAACCCACCCTAGCCTGTGACAGTAACCCACCCTAGCCTGTGACAGTAACCCACCCTAGCCTGTGACAGTAACCCACCCTAGCCTGTGACAGTAACCCACCCTAGCCTGTGACAGTAACCCACCCTAGCCTGTGACAGTAACCCACCCTAGCCTGTGACAGTAACCCACCCTAGCCTGTGACAGTAACCCACCCTAGCCTGTGACAGTAACCCACCCTAGCCTGTGACAGTAACCCACCCTAGCCTGTGACAGTAACCCACCCTAGCCTGTGACAGTAACCCACCCTAGCCTGTGACAGCAACCCACCCTAGCCTGTGACAGTAACCCACCCCAGCCTGTGACAGTAACCCACCCCAGCCTGTGACAGTAACCCACCCTACGCTATGACAGTAACCCACCCTAGCCTGTGACAGTAACCCACCCTAGGCTATGACAGTAACCCACCCTAGCCTGTGACAGTAACCCACCCTAGGCTGTGACAGTAACCCACCCTAGGCTGTGACAGTAACCCACCCTAGCCTGTGACAGTAACCCACCCTAGCCTGTGACAGTAACCCACCCTAGCCTGTGACAGTAACCCACCCTAGGCTATGACAGTAACCCACCCCAGCCTGTGACAGTAACCCACCCTAGCCTGTGACAATAACCCACCCTAGCCTGTGACAGTAACCCACCCTAGCCTGTGACAGTAACCCACCCTAGCCTGTGACAGTAACCCACCCCAGCCTGTGACAGTAACCCACCCCAGGCTATGACAGTAACCCACCCTAGCCTGTGACAGTAACCCACCCTAGGCTATGACAGTAACCCACCCCAGCCTGTGACAGTAACCCACCCTAGCCTGTGACAGTAACCCACCCCAGCCTGTGACAGTAACCCACCCCAGCCAGTGACAGTAACCCACCCTAGGCTATGACAGTAACCCACCCCAGCCTGTGACAGTAACCCACCCCAGCCTGTGACAGTAACCCACCCTAGCCTGTGACAATAACCCACCCTAGCCTGTGACAGTAACCCACCCTAGCCTGTGACAGTAACCCACCCTAGCCTGTGACAGTAACCCACCCTAGCCTGTGACAGTAACCCACCCTAGCCTGTGACAGTAACCCACCCTAGCCTGTGACAATAACCCACCCCAGCCTGTGACATTAACCCACCCTAGGCTATGACAGTAACCCACCCTAGGCTATGACAGTAACCCACCCTAGCCTGTGACAGTAACCCACCCTAGGCTGTGACAGTAACCCACCCTAGCCTGTGACAGTAACCCACCCGAGCCTGTGACAGTAACCCACCCCAGCCTGTGACAGTAACCCACCCTAGGCTATGACAGTAACCCACCCCAGCCTGTGACAGTAACCCACCCTAGCCTGTGACAGTAACCCACCCTAGCCTGTGACGGTAACCCACCCCAGCCTGTGACGGTAACCCACCCTAGGCTGTGACGGTAACCCACCCTAGGCTGTGACAGTAACCCACCCTAGCCTGTGACGGTAACCCACCCCAGCCTGTGACGGTAACCCACCCTAGGCTGTGACAGTAACCCACCCTAGCCTGTGACAGTAACCCACCCTAGCCTGTGACAGTAACCCACCCTAGCCTGTGACAGTAACCCACCCTAGCCTGTGACAGTAACCCACCCTAGCCTGTGACAGTAACCCACCCTGCCTGTGACAATAACCCACCCCAGCCTGTGACAGTAACCCACCCCAGGCTATGACAGTAACCCACCCTAGCCTATGACAGTAACCCACCCTAGGCTGTGACAGTAACCCACCCTAGCCTGTGACAGTAACCCACCCTAGGCTGTGACAGTAACCCACCACTTTACGGGACCGTCAGCAGTACCCGAAGTCTTCCGGCTGTCAACCTGTGGCTTCAGTATGAAACTTATACGACAGCTTCAGGTACTTTAGCGCATAATACTGTCGGTCTGGTCTGTGTTGTGGAGGTTGTAGCTCTGTGTTGTGGAGGTCTGGTCTGTGTTGTGGAGGTTGTAGCTCTGTGTTGTGGAGGTTGTAGCTCTGTGTTGTGGAGGTTGTAGCTCTGTGTTGTGGAGGTTGTAGCTCTGTGTTGTGGAGGTCTGGTCTGTGTTGTGGAGGTTGTAGCTCTGTGTTGTGGAGGTTGTAGCTCTGTGTTGTGGAGGTCTGGTCTGTGTTGTGGAGGTCTGGTCTGTGTTGTGGAGGTTGTAGCTCTGTGTTGTGGAGGTTGTAGCTCTGTGTTGTGGAGGTTGTAGCTCTGTGTTGTGGAGGTTGTAGCTCTGTGTTGTGGAGGTTGTAGCTCTGTGTTGTGGAGGTTGTAGCACTTGTTATATAATCGACCTTCAGAGGGTTGTAGTGTGTGGCTGAGGTGTTGTTGTAGTGTAAGGCGGGGGAAGTATTAGACACAGTACACTGTACTGTGTCAATTTTGTCAACATGTTAAAAATCAAATTTGGTAGTCAAAATATTGTGCCTCTTTATGTCTAAACTTGAGATTAGCAAACAAAAATGAATTGAAATAACCCTCACCTACATCAATTATACCTTAAAGTTTCAAATATCAGTATTTCAACAAATTAATGAGACTTGATTAGAATTATTCACTTGATATTAACTAATCTCATGTAAGCATATGGATTATGGAGTATTTTATGGTTCTATAGCTTGTGTACAATATGCATGTCAGAACATGAACATGAACAGGCTCTCCGTGTGGGACAGTTTAATTCTTGTTTTGACTTGTACCAAGCGTGAGGATAAGGCGCCCGGCTCACTCTCCTTCTAGATATCATAGACGGTGGTTTGCTCTCATTGCACTTGCACCTACTCTACCAGACGAATTCTACATTTTAATTATTGTAAGTAGGGCATATTGATTGTCGCAGTTACTTATATCATTGTATAAAACATTATGTTCTAAGAAATTATTATGTTATTTCTGTTACAGCATTTTTGATAAACAAATTGATATTTTTTGAAACAACAATTGAATTATGAAACATTGAAATATTTTTCTATTTGTCAGATAGTGTGAAGATGTCAAAATTGAAGACAAGGAGTCAGTTGTCAACCCACTTGAGCCTGCTAGTTGGTAAAGGGAAGGAGCTTCCTGTATCAGAACTTCCAACAGTGAGAGACATGCTAAGATTAGGGTTACTCCTTCGAGAAAAAAATGCAAAGGACAGAAGGAACTATACAGATAAAGAACTCATAAATGACATGATAGTCCCTCTTCTGCATCAATGGACAAAAGCTAATGCACTATTCAAACCACCTGTGATTAATCAGTGTCGAACTATTGAGCTAAAACTAACGAAATTATGGCACAAAGCAGTTGAAACATCACTTGGTAAAGGAAACTTGGCCAGGAAAAATGAATTTCTGCACACACTTGATACTCTGTTTGACATTTTGACCTGCAAGTGCTCCATACAATTATGTTCTGAATCCAACTGTTCTCACTCAGGTAGGAGAGAAAATAATTCCCACATTGATTGTGGTTGTCCTCGTGAAAAGAAGATCCCTGTTTTAGAGCTTGAATTTATAAAGGCACAGAGGACAAAGGCAGAAGGCCAAGGAAGTATGCAAATGGGTTCAATAGATTATTCAGAAACAAAGAAGCAGATTGCTAATGCCAAGAAGAGAGAACAAATCCGAGAGAGGGAACAAAAGAAGAAAATGAAGAGTGAAGAAGCCATCCAAAGAGAGGAAGAGCTGTGTCAAGATGTTTATCACTTCTTTGATAGTTCTTCTGATGAACAGGAAGCAACATCAGATGATAGTTCCAAAGAGCCATCTGAACCTTTACCAAAGAAAATGAAATACAACACAAGAAATATTTCAAACATTGCTTTAGCTAGTATTCGCCACCATGCTGGACTTCGTGAGGCTGCAGAAATTGCAACTGCCGCTTGGATAGATGCAGGCCTCATCAGCTGAGAGGATGTATCTTTGGTGATAGATCATAATAAAATTAGAAGAGCACAAGAAGAAATAATGAAGGAAATATCTGATCAGCATGAAAAAGATTTAAGCGAGGGAGGGCTCTCCTGTCTTTTGTTTGATGGAAGAATAGATGACACAAAAGTTTTGCTAGAAGTAGAGGGAGTGAACAGAAAGTTTCCAGGTCTCATCAAAGAAGAACACTACTCTGTCTGTTCTGAGCCTGGTGGTCGGTTTTTGTTTCACTTTGCTCCAGAAACTGAAGTAGAAGGGAAGAAACATGCAGAGGTCATTGCTGATCATATTTTATGTTGGGTTCAGGAGAGAGGACTTGGCAGTTCACTGCAGGCTGTTGGTGGAGATTCAACTGCAGTGAACACCGGATGGCAGGGGGGTGTAATGACGCATTTAGAGAAAAAACTAGGAAGAAGACTTGTTTGGATTGTATGTGATTTACATACAGGCGAGCTACCTCTTCGTCATCTCATCCAGGAACTTGATGGTCCTACAGAGAGCAACAACAAGTGGTCAGGTCCCCTTGGCATCATGCTGGATGAAGCAACACAACTAGAAGTAAATACAACCTTTCCAAAGGTCGAAGTTGGCCCTCCCCTTCCGGCGTTGTCTGAAGGAGTCATCAAAGATCTCAGCACAGATCAATCCTATGCTTATCGTATTGCCCAAGCAATAAGATCAGGAGAAGTGCCTCAGTCATTGGCTCTCTTGGAGATTGGACCTGTCAGTCACAGCCGTTGGTTAACTACAGCTCTTCGTTTCTGCAGGATTTGGATTTCCAAACACGAATTGAAGGGCAAAGTGCTGAAGAATTTGAGGTTAATTGTTGAATTTATTATTGGAGTTTATCTTCCCCAGTGGTTTAGTGTGAAACTTAATCCTATGTGGGTGGATGGGCCCAATCACCTTTTGTTTCAATTGCAGCTAGTAAGAACACAGAGGAAGGTAGTGAGGGACATCGTGTTACCTGTGGCAAGAAGGTCCGCTTGGTATGCTCGATCAGAAGCAGTTTTGCAAGCAATGCTTCGCAGTCAATGTACCAATCTCCGAACCGAGGCTGTAGAAGTCATTCTAAAGATTATAGGAACGCTAATAGATGACGACCAGTTGGGAGACTGTTCGTTTCATTCAAGAAAAGTTCCCCCAATAAACGTCAATGCCACCAAATTGTCAGAATTGGTTGACTTGAGTTTGGAAGTCTTAGAGCCACCATTGACAACAAGTCTAACTAGCCAAGAATTGAGAAACCTTAAAGAGACTCCAATGCAGGTGCCGAAGTGGCCTTCCCACACTCAAAGTGTGGAGAGATGTGTGAAAATGGTCACAGAAGCAGCGGGCCATGTTTACAGCCACGAGAGGCGAGAAGGTTACATCAAAGCACAAATAGCAAGCAGACTACTGATGACAAGAAACCAAAGCAAAGAGAGTATGAAGGCATTGGTTACTTTCAAATAGACTACGGATAATAAAATATAATAATTTGAAACTTGAAACAGTAACATGTGTGCAAACGCTGGTTATGTTATAAATTCACAAATATGTACATTTAAAAATCCATTTGATGTAGGTAGGACTTATTATAAAAAAAAATTTATGCCAGAATATTGTTTTGCATGCTTAAAGACTACAATAAATTGCTACCAAATTACTCGATTTTCAATTTAGCCAGTTCACCCCCTAAATTGACACACCCTAACAGTACAGTGTGTGTGTGTAAAACTGTCTGGCCACTGGTATACGGTGTGGTGGCTAATTTATATTCTGCATAATAATGTCCTTATTCACCCTGCATCCCTCCTTCTCTTCTCCTTCTCTTCCTTCTTTCCACATTTTTCTCTCTCTTCCTTCCTCCTGATTCCCTACTTTCTCTCCTCTGTCTCGCTCTTCCTTCCTCCTGATTCCCTTCCTTCTCTCCTCTGTCTCTCTCTTCCTTCCTCCTGATTCCCTTCCTTCTCTCCTCTTTCTCTCTCTTCCTTCCTCCTGACTCCCTCCCTTCTTATTCTTCTTCTTCTCTTCCTTCTTTCCCCATTCTTTTCTCCCTCCCCTCATTTCCTTTCCACTTCATTCTTTCCTTCCTCCTTCTCTTTGTCGGTTCTCCCTTTCCCCTCCTTTCTCTTCCACCTTCGCCCTCTCTTTCTTTCCTCTACACCTTTCTCTCTCTCTCCCTCCCTTCTACATCACTACTTTTCCTCATCATCCTCTTTACCATCCCCCCCCTACCTCCTCTTCCCCTTTTTACCATCTTCACCCTCTCTCTCAATCTACCATCTTTATCCTTCCTCCGCCTTCTTCTCTCCCACCGCACGATCCATTCCATCTCTCTCCCACACCACCAATTCT
>CAUDMG010003834.1:465000-507500 GCA_958450375.1 Homarus gammarus
AAAAGTCGGCCGACACAGACTCAAAGGGGCGGGTGGGGTTGTCGTCACTCATAAAGGGTTCCTGCTGCTGGCTGGGTTGTAATACTTGGCAGGGCTCACACGCACGGACAACATTGGAGATGTCGGAGTTGATGCCGGGCCAGAACACAGTCTGTCGTGCACGTCGTTTGGTGGCCTCAGCTCCACGGTGACTGTCGTGAAGGCGGGCCAAGGCGTGGGGACGTGATGCAGCAGGGACAACTACACGTGCTCCGTACAGAACAAGGTCTCCGTCGCAGTAGAGTTCATCGCGGAGTTTCCAATACGGGAGCAGGGTGTTGTGAAGATCGTAGCGGTTGCTAGGAAATCCATTCCTCACACACTCGACAAGTCGGACGTAGGAAGGGTCATCTCGGGCCGCTGTTCGAAGGTCCTCCATTGCCTTGTCGTCATCTGGTGACAGGTCCGAACGAAGGGATTGGACGGCATGGAGAGTGACCACAGTCCTGACGGAAAGAGCGAGGTCGGCGTCGAGTACATGGTCTTCTGGAGTAGTGCGGCTGACAGGGGAGCGGGATAAGGCATCAGGGATGCAGAGCTCCTTGCCAGCCCGCCACACTGCAGTGAAGATGTACGCCGAGAGCTTCTCTTTCAGACGCTGGAGGCGAGGGTTCTCAACGGCGTCTAGCGTGTAGTGGTTGAGGATCGGGACAAGCGGGCGATGGTCGGTCACTAGGTGAAAGTGTTGCAGGCCTATGAGGTAAAACCTGCACTTGGACATCGCCCAAACCACAGCCAACAGCTCCAACTCAATAGTGGCGTAGCGCGTCTCAGTGTCAGAGAGGAAACGCGAGCCACACTGGACGAGCCGGAACTGCCCTCCACCATGATCCTGCAGTAGGGCGTATCCCACGCCATACAAGCGTGAGGCATCTGTCTGCAGAACTGTCGGCAAGGCTGGGTCAAACGTGGCGAGGACAGGTGGACGAGACAGGGCCTGTTTCACTTGCTGGAAGGCCTTGTCGTGGTCGGGGGCCCACAGGAATGTCCTCTTGGGGCTCATCAGGGGGCGAAGTGGTTGAGCAGCTGCGGAGATGTCCGACGAAAACTCTGCTAACTGGTTGACGAGACCGATGAAGGACCTCAAGTCGGTCAGATTAGCAGGGGTGGGAAAATCCGTAATGGCGCGGACCTTTTCCGGGTCAGCTGCGATACCATTCCCTGAGAGGGTGTACCCACAAAGTCAACTGAAGAGCTGGCCAGAACAAACTTGTCGGCATTTAGGGTAATGCCGTGCTTCCGGCACCTGTTGAGTACCTCGTAGATACGGCAGAGGTGATCCATATAATCCTCGTCGTACACGAGTATGTCGTCGACCACTTTCACGCAGTTTGCCAGACCTTGTAGAGCCATATCACCTCGAAGACAGAAAGCGTCTCCTGTAGCGGCGAATCCCATGGGGCCACGGCAATAACTGTAACGTCCATGCGGGGTGATGAAAGTTGTGAGTGGTCGGTCTTCTTCGGCAAGCTCTATCTGCCAGTATCCACACAGGGCGTCCATCGTCGTGAAGAAGCGCGCCTTCGGGTTCACGCTGCGTATGGCTGCAAAGGGCGTGGGAGAAGGGTGCGCAGGACGAGACACCTGGTTGTTGAGCTTGGAAAGGTCAGTGGTGATCCGAACACCACCTTTAGGTTTTGCGACGACAACCATCGGGTGACACCATGGAGACGGGTCATCGCCGATTGGTACAATAATTTCTTGGGCGACCATGGAGTCCAGCTCGTTTTTGACCGCCTCGCGGAAGGCCAGGGGAACCAGTCGAGGGGTGTAAATAGCGAATGGCTTCGCGTCGTCCCTCAGGTGGATCCTCATGGGGGGGCCTGCCATCTTCTTGAGAGGCTTGGATTCCAGAGCGGACTTGGTCACCAGAACGTCGCTGAATTCCTTCAGGAAGTACTTCCGAGCATCCGAAGGAGAGGTGTCACTGGCAAGAGGCAGGGGTAGGGCGGCAGCAGGGTCGTTGCTGCTCCCTTTTTGCACCCTGTTGGCGTGTTTTACCTCAAGAATAGGTTTGGGGAAGTCCTGGGAGATGATGGCCAACTCCTGACAATGTCTGTTGGACAGCAAAGGAGTCTGGACACCGTTATGCACATCAATCCAGGCTTGACACGACCTGTTGCCAAAGGTGACTTGTGCTTGGAGTGAACCCAGGGCCGGGGTCATCTGTGAACCATCTGCCATAAAGCGGAGATCCTTGGGGGGCGGTCCTAGATCACTTGGAGAGAGTCCCAAGCATTGCAAATGCTGGGGACCGATGACTGTAGCATCAGCGCCGGTGTCGGGCAACATCTGAAGACGGGATGACACACTGCGGTAGGTCACAATGACACTGATGTACTGGGGGACTTTGGTCCTGGGACGCGGGGGGGAGCACACATTCCTAATGTGGCTCGAGCGTTGTCAAGAGTCGTCGTGCCTCTGATTGGAAGACTGTGGGCGGCCCTCTCTGGTGGAAGGGGGCTGAAGCTTCCGCCGACGCGGTCCCTTGGGTTTGTTGGAAGGGCAACACTTGTCATAGTGGCCCAGACGACCGCACACATTGCACTGGACGCGTTTGGCTGGGCACCGTACTGTGAGTGACCAGTGGCCCTTACGGTCACAACTGTTGCAGGTAGACTGAGCAGCTGGACACACCTGTGTTCCGTGCTGCTTACCACAGTTGTTGCAAAATAAACCGGGCGTGGACGTGGTGGGCGAAGGCGTAGGAACAGACTTCTTGTCCTTCTTGTACCGGGACACAGCGCGTACAGCTGTAGGGGGAGCACGGATGGCAGAGGTGGCACACCTGGCAGCCTCATAGGAGCGACATATCGTCAACACATCCTTAAGAGAAGAGGAAGAGTCGAGGGAGGTGAGGCGTTGGACAAGTTCCTCGTCCTTAACACCCATCAGGATCACCTGCCTCAACTGGGTCTCCTCGCACTGCTGGTGGTGGCCTGGACATATATCTACCTCTTCCGAGGCTCTCTTAAGACGCACGTAGAAGGCATCAAAAGACTCACCCTCCATCTGTCTGCAGCTAAACAATTCCCTCCTGCGCAGAGCTTCATTCTGCTGTCCTTTGATGTGCCGTTGTAGAACGTCCAGTACCTCCTCTACAGACAGCGAAGAGGTTGGGGTTACCTGCAACGTATGTTCCAAGACACGCTGAATTTCCAAGGACAGGCACATACGCAGCTGGATGAGTTGTTTAGGCTGTGACAAACTCTGGAGATCCACCATTGTAGAATAATCAGTCCACTGTCGCCGCCATTCACGAAAAGTCTGGAAATTCACATCAGGCTTCAAGATGGGCGGTGTTTGAGCTGCTGCTTTAGGTGGGGCTGGGGGGTGTGAAGGAAGCATGGATGAGGTATCTGAACCAGTCAGTACCGAGGCAGTGTTAGAGCCAGGGGCTTGGTTAACAGTGAGGCGAGATATCAAGGCTTCAAACCGTTCACTGTCTTCCAATCTCCGTTGGTGGTCTCGTTCTGCCTCTGCTTGCCTTCTGTGCTCATCCGCCAAACGTCTGTGGGCTTCATCCTCGCGTTTCTCATCTCTCATAAACTTCAGTAAAGCAATTATCTCTGGAGACAACGCTGAATATTGAGGTGAGGGACTGCGTGATGTGGGGGCTGGAGCGTCGTGGCCGGCCTGGTCATCCATCTCTGCGGGGCTATCACCCGCCTGACTCATCCAGGCGCTGGGTCCACGGCTACGTAAGGCGTGAGACATAACTACTTCCTCTGTGTACTATGTCTTAAATCGGTGTTGACTGGTCAGCCCGTCGTATCAACAAGATTTCAGACAAAATATTAATTAAATTACACAGATAAGTAGGTTATATATATAAAATATATATAAGGAAGCCGCGCGGTCAGCGAGTGTTAGTACATGTATGTGCGTGAGTGTGTGTCCCGGGCGGGCAAAGCGTCTCGCCCCAGCTGTGAGGGGGGGTGGAGGGAGAGGCGCGGCGACTCCCAGTCAGTCCAGTTACCCTCAGAACGCGGTCAGAGACGGGTGCACTGAACTCTACTCCTTACAAATGCCCAGAACGTGCCGTATACCTTGGGAATCCTTTAGAACAAGGTCACACATGAATGGCACGAAACACACAATGCACTAAACACTTCACAGAAAATCACTGTCACTGACACTGCTCAAAGTTGCGAAATTCTTCGAGGAGGGATGACGCGCGGGAATTGACCCAAGGCGGGAGGAGTCCGTACGCCGGCTTTCCACAGACTTTGCACTATCACTCGTAATTATCCAGTAAGACTACGCACTGCGCCATGTTAGGTTCTGAATAATAAGTTCTATATACAGGAGAGAACACAAACACCTGTATAGTTTTGTAGGTTCGGTTTACTGGATAAGAGTATGTACACAGAGGGAAGCAGCACTCTCCCTTGGCTAGGCTCCTTGTCAACTGCCATAGACGACGTATGGCAAGTGATACATTAGCAGCTTCCATACGTCGCCAGGCACATTAATTAAGCATGTGGGATATGGTAATAACATTGCCACACGCTGCTAGCTAGGCTGAATAAATAATACATGAATGGAGCACATACATAATATACATACATGATATATAATCCAGCATACATAATATACATACAGTATAGAACTAAACAAATGTATTTGAAATACTGACCACGGGGGCTAGTTATACTGACCCGGTGTAAACTCTACTCTATAATCCTTTTGCGCTACCGCTCACAGGATAAACATGAGATGCACAATAAAGTAGCCGCTCTAAGAGACAAAATTAAAAAATTAATTAGTTACAATAAATACATCCCCTGGGGAGAGGAGGCACTTGGTAAGACAGATTCAGAAACACTTCCCCCATCATCAAGAAACCTAAAATGAATCAACCCGAGATTAACCACACATAACACAAGCACTCAAATAACATAGAGAGATGGAACATGAATCTAAGTCACTTGAACCAAATATGCTAAAAATAAACACAAAGGAGCTCTGATATACAACCAAGACCCCAAATTCTGACCCCAAACTGCCCAAGAGACCCCAAATCCCACCTCAAAATCTACCCCAAAATACCACTAAAACACCAAATTATACCCCAGAAGACTACCTAGTCACCCGCCTTACGACACTAACCCTGTTTTCTGCTGCGTCTCTATAACTCGGTAACGTGTATCTCTATAACTCGGTATCACCATAACTCGGTAAAGTGTATCTCTATAACTCGGTAACGTGTATCTCTATAACTCGGTATCACCATAACTCGGTAAAGTGTATCTCTATAACTCGGTATCTCCATAACTCGGTAAAGTGTATCTCCATAACTCGGTAACGTGTATCTCTATAACTCGGTAACACCATAACTCGGTAAAGTGTATCTCTATAACTCGGTAACTCCATAACTCGGTAACGTTTGTCTCTATAACTCGGTAACGTGTATCTCTATAACTCGGTATCTCCATAACTCGGTAACTGGCAAAGCTGTAAGTAGGTGGGAATATGCATCATTAACATGGAGAAAAATGACCTAGGGGAGAATGAAGGGAGGAAGAGATTGATGATGATGATGGTGATGAGAGAGAGAGAGAGAGAGAGAGAGAGAGAGAGAGAGTATGTACACTTATACAACTTTAACACAGGTGATATATTCTACATATCCCGCTAACTTCACTCTCATGTTAAACCTGCTCGAAACATTCTGCTAACTTCACACACACTCCGCTCACTTCACACACACTCCGCTCACTTCACCCAATCCGCTCACTTCACCCACTCCGCTCACTTCACACACACTCCACTCACTTCACACACACTCTGCTAACTTCACACACACTCCGCTCACTTCACACACACTCCGCTCACGTCACACACACTCCGCTCACGTCACACACACTCCGCTCACGTCACACACACTCCGCTCACTTCACACACTCCGCTCACTTCACACACTCCGCTCACTTCACACAAATGCCACAGCTTCTCCGCCTTAGATGTTCCCGACAGGTAAGTGCAGCTCCCGGGCTAATTAAGCTGCCAGGTGTGTTGGTGTTCCTCGACAACTTAAGCATTATAAATAACTCACAAACCACACCAAACATAACAGACTCAACTACAGGTAATTCCCGTCGGCTCTAATTAGCATACACACAAACATAGAATCAGGTAAGACATGAGTATACGGGGGGGTATATACTTCTGGTCACATAGGTATAATACATACAGTCTATACATAAACAAACACACCTGCTAATACAAATATACCCCCAATCAGAATATACATACATACATACATACATGCAGACTCAAGTAAACGGATTTACAAATATATGATATATTGTTCAGTAATGATGTAAATCAATAAATATATTTAAAAATGAGACGTAAATTAGATCTGGTAAATTATTCTTTATATTAGTAAATTGTAACTTTGTAAAATAAATGTTTATACTTGCAATCAATATCTAAAAAAGTATATATTTACATTGA
The DNA here is from genome assembly GCA_958450375.1 of Homarus gammarus. Classification (NCBI taxonomy): domain Eukaryota; kingdom Metazoa; phylum Arthropoda; class Malacostraca; order Decapoda; family Nephropidae; genus Homarus; species Homarus gammarus. The sequence goes on from CAUDMG010003834.1 coordinate 471,502, forward strand.
AAGTTTTGTAAATATTTTCAAATTGAAGTATCTGTAAATTGTAACTTTGTATAATAATTCTTTTACACTAGTGGACTCAATATTTAAAAAAAAATATATTTACATTGAAAGTTTTGTAAATGAGTAAAAAAAAAATAGAGTTTTACAATACTGGACTGAAGCTGTTCACTAAATCTGTGTGTGTTGTTTTTGAGGCCAACTTGTACGAGAGACGGAGACATATGGTAACTTACAGCCTTGGTGAGATGTACGACCCTCACCCCCACGACCCTCCTCACTACCACGACCCTCCTCACCCCCACGACCCTCCTCACCCCCACGACCCTCTTCACCCCCACAACCCTCCTCACCCCCACGACCCTCCTCACCCCCACGACCCTCCTCACCCCCACGACCCTCCTCACCACCACGACCCTCCTCACCCCCACGACCCTCCTCACCCCCTCGACCCTCCTCACCCCCTCGACCCTCCTCACCCCACGACTCTCCTCACCCCACGACTCTCCTCACCCCCACGACCCTCCTCACCCCCACGACCCTGAAACACCAAACAGCCAGACAGATCATCACGTGACCAACTTAGCCCTTGGTACACCCGCCTTCACATCCTCAACTGTACCTGTCGCAGCTGGGTGGACTAGGAGTACCCCGGGTAGGAACCAGTGACCATTAGGACGGGAGGCGGCAGCTGTAACCACTCGACCACCGCACTAAAGGGACGGCTCGTCTACTTATCATACGACACGGTCTCTACTGTAGTCCCCCGTCATAACATGTTGACTAAGTTTCTAATAAGATTTTAATTACCTGAAGATTAGCCCCTCAGGGTTTTTTTTTACCTGATGTTTAAAAACTCTAATAATAACCTAACCTAACCTAACCTAACCTAACCTAACCTAACCTAACCTAACCTAACCTAACCCAACCCCAAGGTAATGTTAAGGTATTTAATCTTCAGGTAAACTAAGCTGGTGGGCTGAGGAGCGAATCTTCAGGTGATTCTTAATTACTGTTTAAACACACACACACACACACACACACACACGTTGTACCGGCGACCATCCTGAAAAAGAAATTCCAAGCCAACCAACCCCGACCACCACCCAACCAACCCCGACCACCACCCAACCAACCACACAACTCCAATATACAAACCCCCCAATTGTGTATGTTGTATGCCCAGACACCAAACTACTCTGTGTATTGTCTCTTCCTCGCCCACACGCCTTGTATACCAGTGAGATAAATCTTACTGAAAGACTGAAAAAAAAAAAAAAAAATGAAAAAAAAGTTAAAATATAAAAGGTTTTCATCTTGACCACAATCTCGAAATACAACTTTTTTTTTTTACTCAGTTTTTATATGACGAATTTCCTTTTATTCTTTTGTTTCTTTTATTTATTGGTGCTTTTGTGTGTGTGATCTTGTGTAGGTAATTTTTGTTAGTTATTTCTTACTTGATTTATATTACTTATGTTTATTTGAACTTTTATTTATTAGTATTTTTAGGATTTGTTTTCTTTTATTTTGTTGTTATTCTTAGTTCCTCTATTTTTATATTTTTTTTCCACTTAATTTCATTATTTACTTCCATTCCATCTCTCTCTCTCTCTCTCTCTCTCTCTCTCTCTCTCTCTCCCTTTACCACTTTCACTTCTCTGTCGTTTTCTCCACGTCCTAACTCTCTCTTGCTCACTTTACCTCACTTTCACCTGTAGCAAGACCTAATTTGCATCTTGCGGCAGGGAGTGAGGAAGGAGGGGGAGTGAGGAAGAGGGGAGAGTGAGGAAGAAGGGGGAGTGAGGAAGAAGGGGGAGTGAGGAAGAAGGGGGAGTGAGGAAGGAGGGGGAGTGAGGAAGAAGAGGGACTGAGGAAGGAGGGGGAGTGAGGAAGAAGGGGGAGTGAGGGAAAAAGGATAGTGAGGGGGAAGAAGACTGAATGGACAGACAGACAGACAGACAGACACGATTTAATTCCTCATAGACGCAGACGTTGCTGAACGGAGAGGAGAGGAAGGCAGAAAACAAAAGGCAGGGAGGTAAGTGTGGGCGGGCGGGCGTGTGGGCGGGCGGACACGAGCCTTTGTGTCAGCCGCCCAGTATTACAAAATGACAAATGATCCAACACACAGTCAGGATATTGGAGCACCATGGTGGGGGCGATGGGGGAGTGAGAGGGGTGAGGGGTGTTAGTATAGGGGTGAGAGGGGGTGAGGGGGTGTTACTATGGGGGTGAGAGGGGTGAGGGGTGTTACTATGGGGGTGAGAGGGGTGTGGGGGTGTTACTATGGGGGTGAGAGGGGTGAGGGGGTGTTACTATGGGGGTGAGAGGGGGTGTTACTATGGGGGTGAGAGGGGTGAGGGGGTGTTACTATGGGGGTGAGAGGGGTGAGGGGGTGTTTCTATGGGGGTGAGAGGGGTGAGGGGGTGTTACTATGGGGGTAAGAGTGGGTGAGGGGTGTTACTTTGGGGTGAGAGGGGTGAGGGTGTGTTACTATGGGGGTGAGAGGGGTGAGGGGTGTTACTATGGGGGTGAGAGGGGTGAGGGAGTGTTAATATGGGGGTGAGAGGGGTGAGGGGGGTGTTACTATGGGGGTGAGGGGGTGTTACTATGGGGGTGAGAGGGTGCTACTATGGGGGTGAGAGGGTGTTACTATGGGGTTGAGAGGGGTGAGGGGGTGTTACTATGGGGGTGAGAGGGGTGAGGGGGTGTTAGTATAGGGATGAGAGGGGTGAGGGGGTGTTACTATGGGGGTGAGAGGGGTGAGTGGGTGTTAATATGGGGGTGAGGGGGTGTTACTATGGGGGTGAGAGGGGTGAGGGGGTGTTACTATGGGGGTGAGAGGGTGTTACTATGGGGTTGAGAGGGATGAGGGGGTGTTACTATGGGGGTGAGAGGGGTGAGGGGGTGTTAGTATAGGGGTGAGAGGGGTGAGGGGGTGTTAGTATAGGGGTGAGAGGGGTGAGGGGGTGTTAGTATAGGGGTGAGAGGGGTGAGGGGGTGTTACTATGGGGGTGAGAGGGGTGAGGGGGTGTTACTATGGGGGTGAGAGGGGTGAGGGGGTGTTACTATGGGGGTGAGAGGGGTGAGGGGGTGTTACTATGATGGTGAGAGGGGTGAGGGGGTGTTACTGTGGGGGTGAGAGGGGTGAGGGGGTGTTACTATGGGGGTGAGGGGGTGCTACTATGGGGGTGAGAGGGGTGAGGGGGTGTTACTATGGGGTGAGAGGGGTGAGGGGGTGTTAGTATAGGGGTGAGAGGGGTGAGGGGGTGTTAGTATAGGGGTGAGAGGGGTGAGGGAGTGTTAGTATAGGGGTGAGAGGGGTGAGGGGGTGTTACTATGGGGGTGAGAGGGGTGAGGGGGTGTTAGTATGGGGGTGAGAGGGGGTGAGGGGTGTTACTATGGGGGTGAGAGGGGTGAGGGGGTGTTACTATGGGGGTGAGAGGGGGTGAGGGGGTGTTACTATGGGGGTGAGAGGGGGTGAGGGGGTGTTAGTATGGGGGTGAGGGGGTGTTACTATGGGGGTGAGAGGGGTGAGGAGTGTTACTATGGGGGTGAGAGGGGTGAGGGGGTGTTACTATGGGGGTGAGAGGGGGTGGTTTGTGGTGTAAATGAGTGGTTGTGTGAGTGAGTGAGTGGTTGAGTGAGTGAGTGAGTGGTTGGTTGAGTGAGTGAATATGAGTATTCCTTTAAAACAAATGGCACCCACAGCTATGAAGGGTGACTAAGGCCTGAAGCAACTGTTTAACAATCTCAGCACGCCAGTTAAATAAGTAGTAATTACGAGGAAAGAGGTAGTTAACAGGCCAAGTAGGTAGTTATGGCCTAACAAGCAGTTAATAAGCCAAGGGGGTCGCTGAGGGCCAGGTCAGTAGTTTAACAGGCAGGTCACGCGGGCAGGGGTTAATTTATTGACCCCCGGTTATGTTGAATGAGTTTCCTTATTAGAGAAGTTGGCGATTAATGCTTCACACACACACACACACACACACACACATGCACGCACGCACGCACACACACACCATTAACCTATGTATTTAGTTAACTAAGGTTCAGTTCAAGAGGTTAGGTTAGGTTAGTATTAAGAGTGGTTAATGTTAAGGTTAAATAAGCTGGAGGGACTAGTCTTCAGGTGAAGCAGACTGTGGTCGTACCTGAAGAGAACGACTCGAGTGGTCACATAAGAAGGTACAAGTGTGGATGTTTTACCCGCTAGTCCTGGTCTCTCTCTCTCTCTCTCTCTCTCTCTCTCTCTCTCTCTCTTTATGCGTCTTTAATATATATATATCTTTCCCCTCTTTCTGCCTTCTCTCTTTCTCTCTCTCTATCTCTCCCTCTCTCTCTCTCTCTCTCCGTTGTCAAATATTTGTGCTTACGAACATTTTTTCCCTTCGTCTTCTGCCTCGGAGTTATGATTTACAACTTATGTGGAGGCCAGTCGGGCTGTGTTGTGGCCCCTGGAGTAATGTCTTGAAGAGAAACGATCTGTCCGTCTGGCTGTCTCTTTTTCGCTTGTGTACGAGGATGGCCAGCTCAAGGGTCACCTAAGCGTGACCCAGTGTTTAAGGTGTAGAAGCTGTCGCCAACACAACAACCACACCCTAAGTTAACGAGCTGCGTGACCCAGTGTTTAAGGTGTAGAAGCTGTCGCCAACACAACAACCACACCCTGAGTTAACGAGCTGCATGACCCCGTGTTGAAGGTGTAGAAGCTGTCACCAACACAACAACCACACCCTGAGTTAACGAGCTGTATGACCCAATGTTGAAGGTGTAGAAGCTGTCACCAACACAACAACCACACCCTGAGTTAACGAGCTGCATGACCCAATGTTGAAGGTGTAGAAGCTGTCACCAACACAACAACCACGCCCTGATTTAACGAGCTGTATGACCCAATGTTGAAGGTGTAGAAGCTGTCACCAACACAACAACCACACCCTGAGTTAACGAGCTGCATGACCCAGTGTCAAGGAATAGTCCAAGAAGACCGGACAACTCGCCAACTGCACTGGCTAACCATTACCCCGGAAAACGATCCGCAAATCGATTAATATCCAGGTCCCCAAATACTGCTGGAAAGACAGAGGCAAATGGCGTAAAGAAACTTGCCCATAGTTTCACCCTGCCCGGGTACACTAGCTTGTGAGGCAAACACGCTGACCATTACACCAGAGATCGCCACACCTTAAGACTCACTACCACCACCATTACCACCATCACTACACCATCACAACACTCACCATCACTAACCCAGGACCCTGACACTGGCACAGGTCCAGCACTCACTCGTCACCAGCAAGGTGTTGATGGCACCCGTCACGAGACCACCATAAGGAAGCAGAGCCGGCCACAACCTCACCCATGACGCAAAAATTACCGCAATATCTATCCGGCTCGAGGATGATCCGGTCTTAGGGAAGTTTGAAGGATCTCTTGAGGGAGTCCTTGAGGGAGTCCTTGAGGGAGTCCTTATAGGTACTTATGACCCGTTCTGTAGGATGTAATGAAAACCTCCTCCTCCTTTTTATTTTTCTTAGTCTGTTTGTGCCTCAAGATGGTGATAAATTATTGAAGAAAATTATTTGTCTAACTTTTCTTATTCTTCTTCTTTATTAGACTCTCTCTCTCTCTCTCTCTCTCTCTCTCTCCACTCATTCTATTCCTCTCACTCTCTTCACTCTTCCCCACTTTCTCTCCCCTACGCTTTCTAACACTCACAAACCAACTCACGACTCACAATTTAAAGGTGAAAAGAGAAAACGTCGTCTTCTGAGAAATATTTCACAAGACTCGGGAAAGTTACGACAAGTCCTAAGTGTAATTCTCAGAAACTCGTAAGATTTCTTCACCTAAATGAGAAATGGAGAATTTTTACTCTAGTTATGACATTTCTCTTTTGTTATGTCGTGAGGTGAGGTGAGGTGAGGTGAGGTAAGGTAAGGTAAGGCGGTAAGGTAAGGCAAGGCAAGGCAAGGTAAGGTAAGGTAAGGTAAGGTGGCAAATTTCGCTCTTCTTGGATGGCTTCTCAGACTCTCGTAAGACTATTTCCAGGTATGATATAGTCTCTGTTGAATATCGATGCCATTTGAGAGAGAGAGAGAGAGAGAGAGAGAGAGTAAGAGAGAGAGTAATAATAATAATAATAATAATAATAATAATAATAATAATAATATTAATCTTTTCAGAACTCATTTCATCTGTGACAAGTGCTCCAATTAACAGGTAAACGTCACGTATGCTCACCTGAGACGCGAACAACTCAACACTCAGACAGACAGACACAAAACGCCATAACTTTTACGGCTGAATAATAAATCCCGGGTTAATGTCGGTCAAAGTTTTTATGAGAGTGTTAGAATATTCTTCACCAGTCTGGGCGAGTGTGGTGGAGGTGTGGTTAATGTTACAACACACTGAGGCAGGGATGTGGTTGAGGTGTGGTTAATGTTACAACACACTGAGGCAGGGATGTGGTGGAGGTGTGGTTAATGTTACAACACACTGAGGCAGGGATGTGGTGGAGGTGTGGTAAATGTTACAACACACTGGGGCAGGGATGTGGTGGAGGTGTGGTTAATGTTACAACACACTGAGGCAGGGATGTGGTGGAGGTGTGGTAAATGTTACAACACACTGGGGCAGGGATGTGGTGGAGGTGTGGTTAATGTTACAACACACTGAGGCAGAGATGTGGTGGAGGTGTGGTTAATGTTACAACACACTGAGGCAGGGATGTGGTGGAGGTGTGGTTAGGTTAGGTTGGGAGTGGTAGTTAACAGCAAATGACCATGACAACACGACCAGTCACTAACAGATGTAGGAACCTTCAGGAGTCTATACTGTAAGAGGTGATGACCCAACTGAGGTGTTCTCCTGTGCTGAGGGGGATAGTTCACGCCTGGATCAACCCTATATTATACAAGTGTCAATGGATACCTAAGTTTACAGTTGAGTGGGTGAAGGCTGTCGGGTGCAGTGCCTACCATAGTGTCACCTTGCTTACTGTTGTGTGCACATTATCTCTGACGGGCCGTCGGGGATATGTAACCCACTTTCCCGTCGACGGTAGGTGAGGTCAAGGCATCATATCACTTACCGTACAATACACGAGGATAAAGATAAACAGAGTATGACCGCAACGACTCTCCCACCAGGACATAAACTGTGTGAGAGGACCGCTCTTAACCGCGTCTTCCATTTCCACAAAGTGTCGCAAGTTGAAACATTTTGGACCTTAGTTGTTCCTGCCTTTGAGCCCGTCACTCCAGGACCACCAGCCCGGGTTGAGGAGGTCCGTGGCCCTGCTGGTAAATACATAACAGCTCGAGGTCTGGTATTGTTGACGCCGGGACAACAACTTTATGGTCCACCTAATATTTTGACGCTTACTAGATGCCTCCTCCTTGACGCCTTCCATTGTGTCTCAAGGTGGGAGGAGTGTTAGATGATGGTGGGGTGAGGTGTGGGGGGTGATAGGGGGAGGTAGTGTGGGGGAGGTAATGTGGGGGAAGTGGAGTGGGGGAGGTGGTATGGATAAGACACCCCCTCACCTACATCCACCCCTCACCCTACCCCCACATCCATCACAATACCTCCACCACCTTCCTCTTGCCGGGAACGTTGAGAGAGAGAGAGAGAGAGAGAGAGAGAGAGAGAGAGAGAGAGAGAGAGAGACGATGCTGCTCCATATGGTCTACTGTCACCCATAGATTACTGTCAAGGTGAATTATATGGAACGAGGGGGGTGAGGGAGGGGACTATGGGGTGAGGGAGGGGATTATGGGGTGAGGGAGGGGACTATGGGGTGAGGGAGGGGATTATGGGGTAAGGAAGGGGATTATGGGGTAAGGGAGGGGATTATGGGATGAGGGAGTGGATTATGGGGTGAGGAAGGGGGATTGACTAACCTAATATAATCCTTAGCGAGTTCTTTAGGGATTGAACCATCTATTGTAATGATTAGCGAATCCCCTAATCCCCTAATCACGTTACGGTGTGTTGGAAGTTTGAGGCAGAAGTTGGCAGGATCTTGATAATTTCACCTAATACGTGTTGATGGGAAGGTAGGTTCACTTAAAACTTGGCGGGTCTTCTGAGCATACGTCTCTCTTGTCTCTTCTCTCTCAGTCTCTCCTCCCCCCTTCCTTCCCATCTCCCCACAGCTTCCACTTGGATACACACACACACACACACACACACTCATTATCCCAAACACGACCAAATTAAGGAGTAAAGCGACGCCTTTGTTCTCATTCTAGAGGCACTACTCTCTCTCTCTCTCTCTCTCTCTCTCTCTCTCTCTAATTACAAACAAGTCCTTTCACCGACAGAGCCGCAGTGTCCCTCATTAAACACAGACCCGCAGGTAATAAAACAAACGCGGTTATCTCTCGGTTGCCGCAGGACAAAACCGCAAGCGAAAATATAAAAAACCGCTTAAGGTACATATGGATGACCGCACACTTGGCAACACTGGGGATATCTAGTGTGTGTGTGTGTGTGTGTGTGTGTGTGTGTGTGTGTGTGTGTGTGTGTGTGTGTTATAGAGATTAAAAAACCCCACAAGAATAATAACAAAAAATAATTACTAACAACAACAATGACATATAAATTATAACAAAAAAATAACAAAAGCAAAAAATAACAAGAACAAGGAAAACAAAATCACAGAGAATAAGACAATAGGAAAAAACCTAAAAAAAAATAAAAATTAAAACAAAAACAAGAACAAAAACAAGTAAAATTGCTAAAATATTGAACAAAAAATGACGTTAAGGTGACCAACAGCTTCAGCTTATAGCTTTCAACGTGACGACTGGGAAAGACAGACAGACAGACACAGCCTTCAGAATTGTCGTGTATTTGCTATTCACTTATTATTGTCTTTATTGTAGTTGTTTTACTGAAATTTTTCGTTCGTGTTCTTGTCGGCTAAAATTTTTCCCCGCCCTGGCCGCACTTTCCCCACCCTGGCCGTAGTTTCCTCACCCTGGCCGTAGTTTCCTCACCCTGGCCGTAGTTTCCTCACCCTGGCCGTAGTTTCCTCACCCTGGCCGTAGTTTCCTCACCCTGGCCGTAGTTTCCTCACCCTGGCCGTAGTTTCCCCACCCTGGCCGTAGTTTCCCCACCCTGGCCGTAGTTTCCTCACCCTGGCCGTAGTTTCCCCACCCTGGCCGTAGTTTCCCCACCCTGGCCGTAGTTTCCCCACCCTGGCCGTAGTTTCCCCACCCTGGCCGTAGTTTCCCCACCCTGGCCGTAGTTTCCTCACCCTGGCCGTAGTTTCCCTGACAATCTTAACTATTAACAACACAAAGGAGAGGAAAAGAGAAAAACAAAATGAAACCTTTTCCATTTTGTTGTGCCATTAAAAAATATTTCCCCCTTAGTTTCCCCGTAGCGGCGCCGTAACCTCAAAATTATCCAGATTTCCCCTCCTTCTCTCCTCCCCTGGCACTCTCCTCCCCTCGCCTGGCACTCTCCTCCCCCCCCCGGCACTCTCATACCCTCGCCTGGCACTCTCCTCCCCTCGCCTGGCACTCTCCTCCCCCCCCCGGCACTCTCCTACCCTCGCCTGGCACTCTCCTCCCCTCGCCTGGCACTCTCCTCCCCACGCCTGGCACTCTCCTCCCCTCGCCTGGTACTCTCCTCCCCTCGCCTGGCACTCTCCTCCCCTCGCCTGGCACTCTCCTCCCCCCCCCCGGCACTGACGTCAGTATTCTTGTTTTAAAAATTGTCACAAAAACAAGTCTATATTGTTGTTATTGTTATTTAAGGTCTTGTTGTTGTTGTTGGTTGTAATTTTGTTGTAAATTTTAGTTGTTAATAATGCTTGTGTTTGTGTTCTTGCTTTTGCTATTATTGTTGTTGTTGTTGCAGCTTTTGTTAATGTTAGGTTAGGTTAGGCTAGGTTAGGTTAGGTTAGATTAGGACAGCGTTATGTTTAGGTTAGGTTAGGTTAGGTTAGATTAGGACAGCGTTATGTTTAGGTTAGGTTAGGTTAGGTTAGATTAGGACAGCGTTATGTTTAGGTTAGGTTAGGTTACATTACGTGTTTTAATCATCAAGTACTGTAAGCTGACGTGGCCAATCTTCACATGATCCAGTTATGGTTTAGTAATTACAAATAAACTCCGAGTACCTGAGGTGTGAGTTAAGCCCCCAGAAGTTAACACTAGACAGAGGCAACAATCTGAACCAGTTAACACTTCAACCTGTGAGGTAAAGTTAACGCCACTGACCCACAACCTGTTAACTTTGACAACAAGAGAGACAGCTCCCCCCCTCTCCCCTCCTCCCGCTAGTTAATCTTTCCCCTCCTCCTCTTACTCTTTCTCTATTTCTCCTTCTTCCATTTTTCTTCGTTTTCTTTTCCTCTTCTTCAATTTTCTTCCTCCGTTTCCTCCTCTTATTACTCTTCTTCTTTTCCCTCCTACCTCTCATATGCCTCCTAATTATCCATTTATCGCTTCTTATTTTTCTTCCTTTTCCTCCTACTCTTTCTCCTCCTTCTATTTACTTATCTTCCTCTTACATTTCCTCGTCCTACTCCTTCTTTCCTCCTCCTCTTCCTCATTTTCCTCCTTTTTCATTCCCTTTTCTCCTCTTCCTCCCCATAGAGAAAAAATACTGAGCCACGGGGGGGAGGGGGGGGGGGGCACTCCACACACCTACCTCACTCCACTACTTTCATTCATTCCTTCATTCATTCCTTCCTTCATTCCTACTTTCATTCCTTCCTTCATTCATTCCTTCCTTCCTTCCTTCCTTCCTTCCTTCATTCCTTCCATCTCGTCTTTCCTGTTTGGGGGAAATTTTCAAACCTTTCACCGTCATATACCCAACGTTAGGTTAGGTTAGGTTAGGTTAGGTTGGGTTGGGTTAGGTTAGGTTAGTAATACTTGACCAGAGAGCTGCAACACTTCCTCGCTGTTACTGAGGCTAACTGAAAAAATGTCAGATTGCTATCGAATTCTCTACTAATTATTACAGCCAGCAAAATGCCTCCATAATATAGCTCTGCCGACAGATACCCTGAGTGTGTGTGTGCGTGTGTGTGTGTGTGAGGGGAGGGGAAGGGGGGGGGGGAGGCCTCGGAGGTATATAATCCCTCACTTTAATTACGCTGAGATAGGATTTGCTAATGTAGGTAGAGACAACAATGGGAGGTGGTTGTTATTGTTGTTGATGTACAGTGCATTATACCCGGTGATGAGAGAGAGAGAGAGAGAGAGAGAGAGAGAGAGAGAGAGAGAGAGAGAGAGAGAGAGAGAGAGAGTTGCTGTTGAGGAGGATCTATCTATATTATGTTCACTCTCGTACTAACTCTAACAAAAATTGCACACACACACACACACACACACACACACACACACACTTATCATTCATATGCAATTCAACACGACTGGACCATCAGGGGATCCAATTAGTTCTCACAATTTAGAGAAGAGAGGGAGCAGAGACGCCACCTATAACCTTTTACCGCTAAGGGGAGACAAATTGCCATTCCCGGAGCTGCCTACCTGAGAGAACCCGGACCAGACACACGGCACTAAATTAACATTCATCGTTTCTTTAATTAGACAGGTGAGGCGGGTGGTGGAGGAAGGGGTGCAGGTGTATTGATGAGGGTGCAGGTGTATTGATGAGGGTGCAGGTGTATTGATGAGGGTACAGGTGTATTGATGAGGGTGCAGGTGTATTGATGAGGGTGCAGGTGTATTGATGAGGGTACAGGTGTATTGATGAGGGTACAGGTGTATTGATGAGGGTACAGGTGTATTGATGAGGGTGCAGGTGTATTGATGAGGGTACAGGTGTATTGATGGGGGTGCAGGTGTATTGATGAGGGTGCAGGTGCCTCATCGGGGGAAGAGGGAGTATGTATGTATGTATGTATGTATGTATGCATGTATGTATGTATGTCTTCATTAATGTCATGTCTTTGATCTAAAATTCAAGGTTTTTAATATACAATGGTATGTGTTTGTCCCTCGTGTGTGTGTGTTTGTCCCTCGTGTGTGTGTGTTTGTCCATCATGTGTGTGTTTGTCCCTCATGTGTGTGTTTGTCCCTCGTGTGTGTGTGTTTGTCCCTCGTGTGTGTGTGTTTGTCCCTCGTGTGTGTGTGTTTGTCCATCATGTGTGTGTTTGTCCCTCATGTGTGTGTTTGTCCCTCGTGTGTGTGTGTTTGTCCCTCGTGTGTGTGTGTTTGTCCCTCGTGTGTGTGTTTGTCCCTCGTGTGTGTGTTTGTCCCTCGTGTGTGTGTTTGTCCCTCATGTGTGTGTGTTTGTCCCTCATGTGTGTGTGTTTGTCCCTCGTGTGTGTGTGTTTGTCCCTCGTGTGTGTGTTTGTCCCTCGTGTGTGTGTGTTTGTCCCTCGTGTGTGTGTGTTTGTCCCTCGTGTGTGTGTTTGTCCCTCGTGTGTGTGTGTTTGTCCCTCGTGTGTGTGTGTTTGTCCCTCGTGTGTGTGTGTTTGTCCCTCGTGTGTGTGTTTGTCCCTCGTGTGTGTGTGTTTGTCCCTCGTGTGTGTGTTTGTCCCTCGTGTGTGTGTGTTTGTCCCTCGTGTGTGTGTGTTTGTCCCTCGTGTGTGTGTGTTTGTCCCTCGTGTGTGTGTTTGTCCATCATGTGTGTGTTTGTCCATCATGTGTGTGTTTGTCCCTCGTGTGTGTGTGTTTGTCCCTCGTGTGTGTGTGTTTGTCCCTCGTGTGTGTGTTTGTCCATCATGTGTGTGTTTGTCCATCATGTGTGTGTTTGTCCCTCGTGTGTGTGTGTTTGTCCCTCGTGTGTGTGTGTTTGTCCCTCGTGTGTGTGTTTGTCCCTCGTGTGTGTGTTTGTCCATCATGTGTGTGTTTGTCCATCATGTGTGTGTTTGTCCCTCGTGTGTGTGTGTTTGTCCCTCGTGTGTGTGTGTTTGTCCCTCGTGTGTGTGTGTTTGTCCCTCGTGTGTGTGTGTTTGTCCCTCGTGTGTGTGTGTTTGTCCCTCGTGTGTGTGTTTGTCCATCATGTGTGTGTTTGTCCATCATGTGTGTGTTTGTCCCTCGTGTGTGTGTGTTTGTCCCTCGTGTGTGTGTTTGTCCCTCGTGTGTGTGTGTTTGTCCCTCGTGTGTGTGTGTTTGTCCCTCGTGTGTGTGTGTTTGTCCATCGTGTGTGTGTGTTTGTCCCTCGTGTGTGTGTTTGTCCCTCGTGTGTGTGTTTGTTCCTCGTGTGTGTGTTTGTCCCTCGTGTGTGTGTTTGTTCCTCGTGTGTGTGTTTGTTCCTCGTGTGTGTGTGTTTGTCCCTCGTGTGTGTGTGTTTGTCCCTCGTGTGTGTGTTTGTCCCTCGTGTGTGTGTGTGTCCCTCGTGTGTGTGTTTGTCCCTCGTGTGTGTGTGTTTGTCCATCATGTGTGTGTTTGTCCCTCGTGCGTGTGTTTGTCCCTCGTGTGTGTGTGTTTGTCCATCATGTGTGTGTTTGTCCCTCATGTGTGTGTGTTTGTCCCTCATGTGTGTGTGTTTGTCCCTCGTGTGTGTGTGTTTGTCCCTCGTGTGTGTGTGTTTGTCCCTCGTGTGTGTGTGTTTGTCCCTCGTGTGTGTGTGTTTGTCCCTCGTGTGTGTGTGTTTGTCCCTCATGTGTGTGTGTTTGTCCCTCGTGTGTGTGTTTGTCCCTCGTGTGTGTGTGTTTGTCCCTCGTGTGTGTGTGTTTGTCCCTCGTGTGTGTGTTTGTCCCTCGTGTGTGTGTTTGTCCCTCGTGTGTGTGTTTGTCCCTTGTGTGTGTGTTTGTCCCTCGTGTGTGTGTGTTTGTCCCTCGTGTGTGTGTTTGTCCCTCGTGTGTGTGTTTGTCCCTCGTGTGTGTGTTTGTCCCTCGTGTGTGTGTTTGTCCCTCATGTGTGTGTTTGTCCCTCGTGTGTGTGTTTGTCCCTCGTGTGTGTGTTTGTCCCTCGTGTGTGTGTTTGTCCCTCGTGTGTGTGTTTGTCCCTCGTGTGTGTGTTTGTCCCTCGTGTGTGTGTTTGTCCCTCGTGTGTGTGTGTTTGTCCCTCGTGTGTGTGTGTTTGTCCCTCGTGTGTGTGTTTGTCCCTCGTGTGTGTGTTTGTCCCTCGTGTGTGTGTTTGTCCCTCGTGTGTGTGTTTGTCCCTCGTGTGTGTGTGTTTGTCCCTCGTGTGTGTGTTTGTCCCTCGTGTGTGTGTTTGTCCCTCGTGTGTGTGTTTGTCCCTCGTGTGTGTGTTTGTCCCTCGTGTGTGTGTGTTTGTCCCTCGTGTGTGTGTGTTTGTCCCTCGTGTGTGTGTGTTTGTCCCTCGTGTGTGTGTTTGTCCCTCGTGTGTGTGTTTGTCCCTCGTGTGTGTGTGTTTGTCCCTCGTGTGTGTGTGTTTGTTCCTCGTGTGTGTGTGTTTGTCCCTCGTGTGTGTGTGTTTGTCCCTCGTGTGTGTGTTTGTCCCTCGTGTGTGTGTTTGTCCCTCGTGTGTGTGTTTGTCCCTCGTGTGTGTGTGTTTGTCCCTCGTGTGTGTGTGTTTGTCCCTCGTGTGTGTGTGTTTGTCCCTCGTGTGTGTGTGTTTGTCCCTCGTGTGTGTGTGTTTGTCCCTCGTGTGTGTGTTTGTCCATCATGTGTGTGTTTGTCCATCATGTGTGTGTTTGTCCCTCGTGTGTGTGTGTTTGTCCCTCGTGTGTGTGTGTTTGTCCCTCGTGTGTGTGTTTGTCCCTCGTGTGTGTGTGTTTGTCCCTCGTGTGTGTGTTTGTCCCTCGTGTGTGTGTGTTTGTCCATCATGTGTGTGTGTTTGTCCCTCGTGTGTGTGTTTGTTCCTCGTGTGTGTGTTTGTCCCTCGTGTGTGTGTTTGTCCCTCGTGTGTGTATTTGTTCCTCGTGTGTGTGTTTGTCCCTCGTGTGTGTGTGTGTCCCTCGTGTGTGTGTTTGTCCCTCGTGTGTGTGTGTTTGTCCATCATGTGTGTGTTTGTCCCTCGTGCGTGTGTTTGTCCCTCGTGTGTGTGTGTTTGTCCATCATGTGTGTGTTTGTCCCTCATGTGTGTGTGTTTGTCCCTCATGTGTGTGTGTTTGTCCCTCGTGTGTGTGTGTTTGTCCCTCGTGTGTGTGTGTTTGTCCCTCGTGTGTGTGTTTGTCCCTCGTGTGTGTGTGTTTGTCCCTCGTGTGTGTGTGTTTGTCCCTCGTGTGTGTGTGTTTGTCCCTCATGTGTGTGTGTTTGTCCCTCGTGTGTGTGTTTGTCCCTCGTGTGTGTGTGTTTGTCCCTCGTGTGTGTGTGTTTGTCCCTCGTGTGTGTGTTTGTCCCTCGTGTGTGTGTTTGTCCCTCGTGTGTGTGTTTGTCCCTTGTGTGTGTGTTTGTCCCTCGTGTGTGTGTTTGTCCCTCGTGTGTGTGTGTTTGTCCCTCGTGTGTGTGTTTGTCCCTCGTGTGTGTGTTTGTCCCTCGTGTGTGTGTTTGTCCGTCGTGTGTGTGTTTGTCCCTCATGTGTGTGTTTGTCCCTCGTGTGTGTGTTTGTCCCTCGTGTGTGTGTTTGTCCCTCGTGTGTGTGTGTTTGTCCCTCGTGTGTGTGTGTTTGTCCCTCGTGTGTGTGTTTGTCCCTCGTGTGTGTGTTTGTCCCTCGTGTGTGTGTGTTTGTCCCTCGTGTGTGTGTTTGTCCCTCGTGTGTGTGTTTGTCCCTCGTGTGTGTGTTTGTCCCTCGTGTGTGTGTTTGTCCCTCATGTGTGTGTTTGTCCCTCGTGTGTGTGTTTGTCCCTCGTGTGTGTGTTTGTCCCTCGTGTGTGTGTTTGTCCCTCGTGTGTGTGTGTTTGTCCCTCGTGTGTGTGTGTTTGTCCCTCGTGTGTGTGTGTTTGTCCCTCGTGTGTGTGTGTTTGTCCCTCGTGTGTGTGTGTTTGTCCCTCGTGTGTGTGTGTTTGTCCCTCGTGTGTGTGTTTGTCCCTCGTGTGTGTGTGTTTGTTCCTCGTGTGTGTGTTTGTCCCTCGTGTGTGTGTTTGTCCCTCGTGTGTGTGTTTGTCCCTCGTGTGTGTGTGTTTGTCCCTCGTGTGTGTGTGTTTGTCCCTCGTGTGTGTGTGTTTGTCCCTCGTGTGTGTGTTTGTCCCTCGTGTGTGTGTGTTTGTCCCCTGTGTGTGTGTTTGTCCCTCGTGTGTGTGTTTGTTCTGACATTCATCGATCACCCCAAGTACAGATAGCTTTTTTTTAGCATCTGTACATCATAATTATACTAAGTCGTAGATACACAAGGAAGAGCCAACACTACTCGATCACCTTCTCTTATTTATAGCTATGGGGACTTAAAATGCCCCAGGATCGAACCACCGATCATCAGGAGAGGAAGTGAGCTCTGTATCCACTCAACCACCGCACCATCCATCAACAGAGAGGACACCAACAGACACTCACAGACACCAACGCCAGACACTCACAGACATCAACAGACAAGAACGCCACTCACGGCTGACGGCCCAGAAATTGAAGGCCGGTAAGAGATTTTTTTTAGTGGGCAGTAAAACACAACTATGAATAGGTTATAACTCGCTAGGGTTGTTTATGTGTTGTAGTAGTTATGACGAGGGTTATGAGGAGACCAAGTAGGGGGGTGATATTGCCTGGTCGTGGGGAAGCGATATCACACACACGAGACTTAAGATAACAGAGGGGTCGTAGGGAGGCGATATATCACACACACGAGACTTAAGATAACAGAGGGGTCGTAGGGAGGCGATATATCACACACACACAAGACTTAAGATAACAGAGGGGTCGTAGGGAGGCGATATATCACACACACACGAGACTTAAGATAACAGAGGGGTCGTATGGAGGCGATATATCACACACACGAGACTTAAGATAACAGAGGGGTCGTAGGGAGGCGATATATCACACACACACGAGACTTAAGATAACAGAGGGGTCGTAGGGAGGCGATATATCACACACACACAAGACTTAAGATAACAGAGGGGTCATAGGGAGGCGATATATCACACACACACGAGACTTAAGATAACAGAGGGGTCGTAGGGAGGCGATATATCACACACACGAGACTTAAGATAACAGAGGGGTCGTAGGGAGGCGATATATCACACACACACGAGACTTAAGATAACAGAGGGGTCGTAGGGAGGCGATATATCACACACACACGAGACTTAAGATAACAGAGGGGTCGTAGGGAGGCGATATATCACACACACACAAGACTTAAGATAACAGAGGGGTCATAGGGAGGCGATATATCACACACACACGAGACTTAAGATAACAGAGGGGTCGTAGGGAGGCGATATATCACACACACGAGACTTAAGATAACAGAGGGGTCGTAGGGAGGCGATATATCACACACACACGAGACTTAAGATAACAGAGGGGTCGTAGGGAGGCGATATATCACACACACACGAGACTTAAGATAACAGAGGGGTCGTAGGGAGGCGATATATCACACACACGAGACTTAAGATAACAGAGGGGTCGTAGGGAGGCGATATATCACACACACACGAGACTTAAGATAACAGAGGGGTCGTAGGGAGGCGATATATCACACACACGAGACTTAAGATAACAGAGGGGTCGTAGGGAGGCGATATATCACACACGACTTCATATGAATGATTGTTTTGCCAGTAAAAATAAGAGAATTCGGTTAAAGTTCAAAACATATTACTAAGGATTGGATTGTTTCTGGGATTGGACATTTTGAACTTTGCGTGAGTGATCTTTGTACTTTACCACAGTCGACGCGTGAGGCGACAGCAGAGAGAGAGAGAGAGAGAGAGAGAGAGAGAGAGAGAGAGAGAGAGAGAGAGAGAGAGCAGGTCTGAGCCTACCAGCGAGCACACACTACTCCACGCCCGTGACTCTGACCACCTCCCCAGAGCAGATAGAGAAAAACAGGATAGGGGCTGACCATTGTATCGGGAACAGACCTTAGTAACCCTAGCAGTCTACAACGTCCTTCCACTACCCAAGACGAGTGAGCTTTTCAGACGTGGTGGCTAAGACAGCTTTCAAACATCAGCAGTACGAATAGGCTGTTCCAGAAAAGCTGTCGGCTACAGAATCAGGTGCAGAGCTACCAGAACAGAGAGCAGGTGCTGGAGGTGTGAGTCGGGAGGATTTGAGAACAGTGTGTGTGTGGACGGGGTGGAGATGCTACTACGAGTGGTTGGGGGAGGTGTGGGTGTTGGTGTGGAGGGGGAGGTGTGGGTGTTGGTGTGGAGGGGGAGGTGTGGGTGTGGAGGGGGAGGTGTGGGTGTGGAGGGGAGGTGTGGGTGTTGGTGTGGTGGGGGAGGTGTGGGTGTTGGTGTGGAGGGGGAGGTGTGGGTGTTGGTGTGGAGGGGGAGGTGTGGGTGTGGTGTGGAGGGGGAGGTGTGGGTGTTGGTGTGGAGGGGGAGGTGTGGGTGTTGGTGTGGAGGGGGAGGTGTGGGTGTTGGTGTGGAGGGGGAGGTGTGGGTGTTGGTGTGGAGGGGGAGGTGTGGGTGTTGGTGTGGAGGGGAGGTGTGGGTGTTGGTGTGGAGGGGGAGGTGTGGGTGTTGGTGTGGAGGGGGAGGTGTGGGTGTTGGTGTGGAGGGGGAGGTGTTGGTGTGGAGGGGGAGGTGTGGGTGTTGGTGTGGAGGGGGAGGTATGGGTGTTGGTGTGGAGGGGGAGGTGTGGGTGTTGGTGTGGAGGGGGAGGTGTGGGTGTTGGTGTGGAGGGGGAGGTGTGGGTGTGGAAGGGGAGGTGTGGGTGTGGAAGGGGAGGTGCTGACGTTCCTCGGTGACCAGACCAGCGATCACTACTGCTCCTTGTTCATCTTCTTTAGTCTAATCAGAGTGTGGTGGCAGGAATCAGGTCTCGCAATAAATACAAAATTGTACCAACTGTGAGTATCACCTAAGTGGCTAATCCAACACGTTCTTCATTATCATCAACCACTATTCACACCACCATCACCATCAACCACTACTCACACCACCATCACCATCAACCACTATTCACACCACCATCACCATCAACCACTATTCACACCACCATCACCATCAACACCAACATCCTTCCACCATCCACAAGAATCTTCATTTGTGTGCCATTGAAAACCTGCTCTCTTTTTACCCTCCATATCTCCACAAACCCCCTAGCCCACCTCGCCCACCCCCCTAGCCCACCTCCCACCAACCCCCTAGCCCACCTCGCCCACCCCCCTAGCCCACCTCCCTCCACCTCCCTTCGCTACAGGATAATTCAAGGGCGGGCGTCTCTAAGATATATTGACGTGCCATTTTTGCGTTAGGCTTCAATAAGTCGCCCTTTAGTGAGCAAATGAGGCATCCCATCCGAGCCTCCAACAGGAGAGGCATGAAGCGACCTGAAGGATGGGGTGGTGTTGGCTCTGTCTTATGTGGAGAGCGCGGGTGGGGGTGGGTGGGGGTGTGGGTGGGCGCAGGTAGGGGTGTGAAGGCGCAGGTTGAGGTGTGGGAGCGTGAGTGGGGTAGTAGGTCGGGGAGTGGGTAGGGGTGTGACGCCGTGGGTGGGGGTGTCGAGAGAGTGGGCAGGGGTGTGGCGGTGTGGATATGACGGCGTAGGCTGCTGTGTGGGGGCGTGAGTGTGGGCTGTGAGGATGAGTAGCAAGGACTCCTGGAAGAGTGTGGGCGAGAGTTTGGCAAGGTGCGTGGAGGAGTGTGGGCGGGGATGGTGATGTTATGTAAGAAGGCGTAACAGGGATGCCAGGGGTGTGTGGGAGGGAGTGTGGGGAAGGTGGGAGGGGTGTGTGGGAGGGGTGTGTGGGAGGGTGTGTGGGAGGGAGTGTGGAGGGGTGTGTGGGAGGGGTGTGTGGGAGGGGTGTGTGGGAGGGAGTGTGGGGAAGGTGGGAGGGGTGTGTGGGAGGGAGTGTGGGGAAGGTGAGAGGGGTGTGTGGGAGGGAGTGTGGGAGGGTGTGTGGGAGGGTGTGTGGGAGGGTGTGTGGGAGGGAGTGTGTGGGAGGGGAGTTAAGGTAATAACCAACAATAATCTTATACATCAGCTCATCTCTAGATACACCAACAAAACACACTTCACAAACCTCTAAGACACAAACACGATATCTTCCCTACACAAACACGTAACGAAACCACAACACACCAACCATTATTTCCTTACAACTAAATAAAAACAATAAATTATCCATATACTTCAAATTATTCGTACGTCCAGCGTTAATTTTCTCCAGAGTATCAATAAGAATTAAAGGTCACCTGAAGTGGTCATTATTACCTGTCCAAGTCATTATTCTCACCTGTACTGTCTTAACATAATAACTCTTCATAAATGATTAAGTCCATTTGAGAGAGGATAATATATCAGTTAATCTCTTCATATCTTTAAAATACTCGTAAAAAAATATTTGAGAAAAATGTAAATTGAGTTGAAAAAAAATATCCCCAAATAATAATAATAATAATAATAATAATAATAATAATAATAATAATAATAATAATACAAACCAAAAATCTAATAAAAAAAAATCACCCCCTACAAAAAACAACAGTATTTTTCACCGAGGATAATATATTAAGACCTCCCAGAATATATTACAACATATCTTCCCCTGATCCACGTAGTAATGTATTCGCGACACTCCATCACCTTAATAGTATGTTGATTACCTTCGTCTCAAGGTAATGTGAGGTAATTTATGGTGAGAGGTGAGAGAAAATGGTGTTTATTTGGGTCCACACAGGTACAGTACACCTTGAGGGTCAACACAGGTACAGTACACCTTGAGGGTACACACAGGTACAGTACACCTTGAGAGATTAGTTGGATCACCTGATAATTAGACACACACACACACACACACAGACCAGCTTATGTCGCTTGGTGGTTAAATAATTATATGGGGTTAGGTTAGGTTAGGTTAGGTTAGGTTAATGTTTGACTATATAACATTAAGGTCAATAAGCTAGAGGGAGTTAAATCTTCAGGTGAGGTAAATAACCTAACCTAACCACACACTTGAGTCACAATATAATACTTATGTTACATACAGTGAGGTTTATTAATTAGTGGGTTACCTGACTTGGTGGAAGGACAGGTGATAGTGCATGGACATCCCCTTGGGCCATCCGCACCTCCCTACCACACACCTCCACACACACACACACACACATACACACTGTAATTTATATATGACGCCTGAAGAGTATAATGATGATGATGACTACTCGCCGCCACTATTACTCGCCACCATTACTAGCCACCATGACTACTCGTCCCCGTTATCACTCGTCACGATAACTAATCACCACCATTATTACTCGCCCTCACAACAACAAATAATTATCTTCATATGTTAATTAATTAGAGCCCAGGGTTAAGATAACTAGATATAATCACTCGTCATAAACAATCTTGGCTGAATAACAAAACAAATACATTATTATCGTATTTTCTTGCCTCAACTAAACTCATGGCCGTAAACTAAAAATAAATATTGCTTTTGTTACTTTTTATAAAATTGACCAAAAAAAAACAAACCCAAATCCATTTAAAATATATAATTAGTTTTGTATAATTTTACTAAGACTTATAAACAGCCAAACTCAATGAAGAATTAACTGACTTTTATTAAACTTTACATCAGGGTTAAAGAATTACATATATTCAAACTTAATCATTAAAGTCAGAAATAAATATATTAATGTTACTTATATCTACTTAAAGACAAAAATAATAATTATAAATAAAAATAAAAGCCTTTAAAATGACCTTTTAGTTAGCCATTTAATTTTATGAACCATCAAAAAAAAAAAAAATCAACAAAAGTAGAAAATATACAAAATACGTCGCGTTAAAACAATAGTCCTTCTCTTAGGCCGAACGAAAGATATTTTTTTTTTATCAATTTCAGGACGTGGGAATATGGATACAAGACTCGGGTTGTGTCCTAAGGGTCTCTGGTTTCACCCCAAGTGTGTATAGATACTTAACTATACAACTGGGGAAGTGAAGGTGAACGGGTCAGCCCCCCAGGGAGTCTTCATTAGTTCCAGGTGATTTTTTTCGAGTTTTAGTTCAGCCCCCAACAGCCCCCAGCATTATATAGCAGCCCTCATCAGCTCCTAATATTACACAGCAGCCCCCAACAGCCCCCAGCCCTCATCAGCTCCTAATATTACAATTCTTAGCGCAGCCTAGCAGTCCCTTGTAATTCCCAGCAGATCCCAAAAAGTCCTAATAGACCCCAACAACAAATCCCACAAGACCGAGGCAGATCCCAAGAGCCCCCCCCCCCCCAGCAGTCCTAAATAATTCATGACACATCCCAGCAATCCATAGCATCTCAGCCGTACCTAGCGGACCTCAGCCGTACCTAGTAAACCTTCACCATTTCCTAATAGACCCTAGCAGACTCCAACACACCCTAGCAGACTACAACACACCCTAGCAGACTCCAACACACCCTAGCAGACTTCAACACACCCTAGCAGACTCCAACACACCCTAGCAGACTCCAACACACCCTAACAGACTTCAACACACCCTAGCAGATTCCAAAACGCCCTAGCAGACTCTAACACACACTAATAGATGCCTAACACACCTTAGCAGATCTACATATCACCAAAACACTTCCAACACTCCAACACTCCTCCAACACTCCTCCAACACCACCTGGGTTCCATACAACTCCCAAATTCTCCAGCAGCTTTCAAAGTTTGTGTTGAAAGGCGGAACATCCACCTCCATCCACTTCCTTTCCCCCCTTCTCTTCCCCCTTCTCTTCTTCCTCGCTTCCTCTTCTCTCCCCCTTCCTCTTCTTCCCCCTCGCCCTATCTTCCTTCTCCTCCTCTCTTTCCCTTCCTACTCTTGTCCCTTCGTCCTCCTCTCCTTCCCCTTCCTCCTCCCCTTCCCCATCCTCCTCCTATCTTTCCTTTTCTCTTCCTCTTTCCTTTCTTTACCTTCCCATCCTCCTCTCCCCTTCCCACCTCCCATTGAACAGATGAGCAGACGGAAAGGAAGAAAATAGGGCAAGAAAGGGGGGGGGGATGGGAATAAATTGGGGGGAGGGGGTTGGGGGATGGAGAGGGGGGGGGAGACAGAGAGAGATGAGGGTGTTAAGAGACTTTTCTCAGTCTCTCGAATCTGGTTACTGTGAGACTCTCCCCAACTTGTCTAAACTTGAAGGAATGGAGAGAAAATGTAAGGTCCAATTTTTTTTTTTTTTTTACAGTGGAGTGGAGAAGAAGCCTTGTGAGTGGTGAAGGAGGGGTGGGTAGGGGGTGTGGGGTGGTGGAGCAGGTGGTGTGGGGAGGGGAGGGAGTGGGGGTTGTGGTTGAGGTGGGGAGGAGGTGGTGGTCGGGGAGTGTAGAGTCAAGGAGGAGGAGGAGAAGGAAGATGAGGTGATGATGGGGAGCTGGTAGGGGAGGAAGTGGGGAGAGGAGGGAGGTTAGATTAGGGTAAGCAAGGTTTAGGCTCAGTTAAGTTAGATTGGAGTTGATTAGGTTAAATTAGTTTAATCAGATTAGCTTAAATCAGCTTAAGTTAGATCAGATTAGCTTAGGTTAGGTTGAGTCAGGCTAGATTAGCTTTAGGGTGTCAAATCTCCAGGTGAAAAAGATAGGGTGTCTAATTTTCAGGTGATTTATTATCCATTAAAACAAATATACGAAAATAAAATAATAACAAAAACAGAAGACGTGTTAAAATTTGTATCAAGAAAAGAAAAACTCGCTCTCAAAAAACTGGCCAGTAAAAATTATTGTGAAATGTGTGTAAAAGTTTACCTCTGGCTGTAAAAGTGAGGTCATTTGCATACAAGGAGACGAGGGACGATACTTGAGAACAGGTGTGTGTGTGTGTGTGTTGTCGAGTCTATAGCGTACACACTTACACACTTATTGAGACTTACACACACTGAGAGTTACACACTTACACACTTACTGACCACAGATACACAAGCTTCAAAAACCACAAGACACTCAATATTCAACACACTCAATATTCAACACACTCAATATTCTAACACACTCACAACTGCTCCTTCAAGGTGAACTACAATTTGATACACGTTAGGTTACGTTAGGTTACGTTAGGTTAGGTTAGGTTAGGTTGGGTTTTTGTTTTTGTATAAATAAGTAAACACACCTGTCAAATATACATGTACAGGTGTATATATTACTAAACACACCTGTCAAATATACAATTACAGGTGTATATATTACTAAACACACCTGTAAAATATACAATTACAGGTGTATATATTACTAAACACACCTGTCAAATATACATGTACAGGTGTATATATTACTAAACACACCTGTCAAATATACATGTACAGGTGTATATATTACTAAACACACCTGTAAAATATACAATTACAGGTGTATATATTACTAAACACACCTGTCAAATATACATGTACAGGTGTATATATTACTAAACACACCTGTCAAATATACAATTACAGGTGTATATATTACTAAACACACCTGTCAAATATACATGTACAGGTGTATATATTACTAAACACACCTGTCAAATATACATGTACAGGTGTATATATTACTAAACACACCTGTCAAATATACAATTACAGGTGTATATATTACTAAACACACCTGTCAAATATACATGTACAGGTGTATATATTCTAAACACACCTGTCAAATATACAATTACAGGTGTATATATTACTAAACACACCTGTAAAATATACAATTACAGGTGTATATATTACTAAACACACCTGTCAAATATACATGTACAGGTGTATATATTACTAAACACACCTGTCAAATATACATGTACAGGTGTTATCTATCCCGTCTTATCAAACAAAACAAGCTAACTATCGCCACTGCTCCACAGAAGACTACAACGAATCCAATTAACTCTTAACTACAACTAACTGCCATTAATTTCCGGAAATGCAATTAAGTGATTTACATAATTAATCTTCTGGGCCAAAAAAAAAAATATATATATTAGTTACCAGAAATTGACTTACTTAATGCCAGCGTTAATTCATGTTATTTTTTTTAGGGTCAATTGGTAATATTTTGTATACGAGTTAAAATTGAGTTAACTTAGTGAAAATTTTGTATCGTGGTAAAAGTTAAGACATTTTTATTTATTTAACCATTTTACTGTTAAGTAGTAAAGTGGCCTTTCTCTAGTCCTTAACCATGCGACCATAGGCGACTGTAGACGAACCATAGCTTACCATAACCGACCATAGACGACCATAGACAAAGCTATTAACAGTGCACATTCTTTTATGAGCATAACATTAACTCTCATTCACCACTAATCTCAAGTAGATATTAACTTTCTAATACTTTCTCCTATGCAAGCTAGACCCTTAACTTTTACTGTAAATTAGACCCTTAACTTTCACTCTTCTCTGCTAACTAACCCAGAATCACTAACCCAGTCTCACTAACCCAGCCTCACTAACCCAGCCTCGCTAACCCACCCTCACTAACCCAGCCTCACTAACCCAAGCACACTAACCCAGCCTCACTAACCCAGCCTCACTAACCCAGTCTCACTAACCCAGTCCCACTAACCCAGCCTCACTAACCCAGCCTCACCTCCGCTAACTTTTCTTCAGCCAATAAAACAAGTGAAGATTTGCATTAACTTGAGAGACTGACACGAAGTTATAATCATTAGCATGGTAACAACCACGCCCACCACGAACACGCCCACCACGAACACGCCCACCACGAACCACGCCCACCACAAACACGCCCACCACGAACACGCCCATCACAAACACGCCCATCACAACCACGCCCATCACACCCACGCCCACCACAACCACATCCACCCAAACCACGCCCATCACAACCACGGCCACCACGTCCATCACAACCACGCCCACCACAACCACGCCCATCACAACCAAGCCCATCACAACCACGCCCACCCAAACCACGTCCATCACAAACACAACCCGTTCGTAACCTCTACAGCCTGCCCACCACAATCACCAATAACCTAGCCACAACTACAACCATTCCATCACAACCACAACCACAACCAGCTCATCACAAAACAGAGAGAGAGAGAGAGAGAGAGAGAGAGAGAGAGAGAGAGAGAGAGAGAGAGAGAGGTCACAATATGTTGAATAAATGACAAGAAAGTAAATCAAAAGATGAAAACGAAGGAAGGAAGGAAGGAAGGAAGGAACGAAGGGAAAATGGAAAAGAAAAAGTGAAGTAAGAAAGAAAGCCGAAAGAAGCAGCAAAAAAAAAAGAAAGAAGAAAAAAGGCAAACAATAAGAGAAAGAAACAACAAGAGAAAGCAAACAACAAGAGAAAGCAAACAATAAGAGAAAGAAACAATAAGAGAAAGTAAACAACAAGAGAAAGCAAACAACAAGAGAAAGCAAACAACAAGAGAAAGCAAACAATAAGAGAAAGCAAACAATAAGAGAAAGTAAACAACAAGAGAAAGCAAACAATAAGAGAAAGCAAACAACAAGAGAAAGCAAACAATAAGAGAAAGCAAACAATAAGAGAAAGCAAACAATAAGAGAAAGCAAACAATAAGAGAAAGCAAACAATAAGAGAAAGTAAACAACAAGAGAAGTAAACAATAAGAGAAAGTAAACAACAAGAGAAAGCAAACAACAAGAGAAAGCAAACAACAAGAGAAAGCAAACAACAAGAGAAAGAAACAATAAGAGAAAGCAAACAAAAAGAGAAAGCAAACAATAAGAGAAAGCAAACAACAAGAGAAAGCAAACAACAAGAGAAAGAAACAATAAGAGAAAGCAAACAACAAGAGAAAGTAAACAAGAAAGAGAAAGCAAACAACAAGAGAAAGCAAACAATAAGAGAAAGCAAACAACAAGAGAAAGCAAACAACAAGAGAAAGTAAACAATAAGAGAAAGCAAACAACAAGAGAAAGTAAACAACAAGAGAAAGCAAACAACAAGAGAAAGTAAACAATAAGAGAAAGCAAACAACAAGAGAAAGAAACAACAAGAGAAAGCAAACAACAAGAGAAAGTAAACAACAAGAGAAAGCAAACAACAAGATAAAGTAAACAACAAGAGAAAGTAAACAATAAGAGAAAGTAAACAAAAGAGAGAGCAAACAATAAGAGAAAGAAACAATAAGAGAAAGCAAACAACAAGAGAAAGAAACAATAAGAGAAAGCAAACAACAAGAGAAAGTAAACAATAACATGAATGAAGACAGGAATCACTGAAAGAATTACGGAAAAAAATACAATCAACTAAAAATCTCTACAATTAAATTTTCCTTTATATGACTGTATCGAATTGTCCCCGAGCATTTTGATTGGCTCTGACAGTGGGCGCTTTCATCCAATCAGCTTACGCCATGAGGATTCTATTGGACCAATGAGCAATCACAGCTTAGACTCGGGGGAGATCATTTACCCAATCATATTCGCAGAACGCAAGAGGATTAGCCAATCAGAAATAGAGTTACACAGCAGACTTTGGTGGAGAGAAGAGAGGGGAAGGGATGTGATTGGAGGGGAAGGAAGGTGATTGGAGGGGAAGGGAGGTGATTGGAGGGGAAGGGAGGTGATTGGAGGGGTAGGAAGGTGATTGGAGGGGAAGGGAGGTGATTGGAGGGGTAGGAAGGTGATTGGAAGGGATGGAAGGTGATTGGAGGGGAAGGAAGGTGATTGGAGGGAAGGAAGGTGATGGAGGGATGGAGGTGATTGGAGGGTGGAGTGTGGAGGGAAGGGTGATTGGAGGGGAAGGAAGGTGATTGGAGGGGAAGGAAGGTGATTGGAAGGGATGGAAGGTGATTGGAGGGGAAGGAAGGTGATTGGAGGGAAGGAAGGTGATTGGAAGGGATGGGAGAAGATTGGCTAGTTATCCATACATACATTACATTACTTTACACACACACACACACACACACTCTCTCTACTAACTTAATTACCCTCATTATTATACAGGTAAATAACCCAGGTAATTAATTTCACTGTTAATTGTTTCGGAGTTAAATTAGCCAGTCTTTTACCTGTGGCCCTACCTGTCAGAGTCAACAGCTGGTTAAACACACATTAACCTTTTCCGTTCCCTACAGGTAAATTCATTAAACACCTGTACAGAGTTGTTAAAATTTTTAATAACATCTCACGTCATTAATAACCTAACTTAACGGACTCTTCCACAACCTAACCTAACTTAACCTAACCTTATCCAACCTAACTTAACCTAACCTAACCTTATCCAACCTAACCTAACCTAACCTAACCACGTATAAAAGTCAACACAGGGTTTAAGTGAGACCATTAATAAGAAACATCTATGCAAACATTAGCGTGACTCTCTATAAACATCGACACGTCATCGTCAAGTACCGCCGACGACCGCTTGACTGGGCGAACGAGAGAGTTTTACTTGGGTCAGACGATCTTGTTCCCGTGTACAGTGTTGGGCTGCGTGTGTGTTGGATCACCTGAAGATTAGACACCCCAGCTTACTTCACCTGAACATTAGACACCTCAGCTTATTTCTCCTGAAGATTAGACACCCCCAGCTTATTTCACCTGAAGATTAGACACCTCAGCTTATTTCACCTGAAGATTAGACACACCACAGTTATCCGGAGCGGGGTGGGAGGGGGTTAACCTAGATCAGCATAGGTTAGGTTAGGTTAGGTTAGGTTAGGTTAGGTTAGGTTAGTTTAGGATAGGATAGCATAAGGGTGGTTAATCTTCATGTGTCTAGCTGCTCTCTGATCTAAAACCCGATAATTAAAAAAAAAAAAAAAAATGACATAAAAAAAAACAGGAAAAAAAACAAGACAAAAAACAAGACAAAAAAAAAAAAAAAAAAAAAAAACTGACATAAAAGACAAAACAAGACTCCAAAAGATTGAAAAAAAAACGAAAAAAGACAAAAAAATACACAAAAAAGGGCAAAATAATGATAAAACACACACTACACACTGGCTGCCGCTCTCTTGGGTAAGTACCTCCTTATACACACCTCTATTGTACCTCCCAGCCGTACACACCATCACAAGGGGGGAGAGAGAGAGAGAGAGAGAGAGAGAGAGAGAGAGAGAGAGAGAGAGAGAGAGAGAGAGAGAGAGAGATACGAGTTTTATTAAGTGTTTAGTGATCCCCCCCAAAAAAAATTATCATAAAACACATGGAAATTCTCCCCTAAGTAAAACGTGAAAATTTCCGAGCAAATTTTAATGGTTCCTAGGACAAACAACCCCAATATTACTCACACGGTCTAATGGTTCCTAGGAAAAAAAAAAAAAAAAACACAATTTTTCCCCACACAATTCAAAGTGATTTTCAGGAAAGGAAGGCATGATAATATTCCATAAATTTACATAAAGTATTAAAATGGTTCATAAGGTAATTAAGACATGGCTATCAGATCTATTGACTAGTTATCTTACCTGTTGACACTAGTTACTTTACCTGTTGACACTAGTTACGTTACCTGTTGAGACTAGTTATCTTACCTGTTGACACTAGTTACGTTACCTGTTGAGACTAGTTATCTTACCTGTTGAGACTAGTTACCTTACCTTTTGAGGCTAATTAGCTTACCTTTTGATACTAATTACCTCACCTGTAGAGACACACCAGTTCCCACCTGTTAGCCTCTTCAACACATTCTTAACTGTCCACATCACAACAATAACACAACATCGGACAAAATAACAAAATCAAGATAATTCTCTCACTATCTCCAACAATAACATGATAATTCTCTCACTATCTCCAACAATAACATGATAATTCCCTACTCGTCAACCTTACACCAACACTGCCTTACACCAACACTGCCTTACACCAACACTGCCTCACACCAACACTGCCTCACACCAACACTGCCTCACACCAACACTGCCTTACACCAACACTGCCTTACACCAACACTGCCTTACACCAACACTGCCTTACACCACTGCCTTACACCAACACTGCCTCACACCAACACTGCCTCACACCAACACTGCCTCACACCAACACTGCCTCACACCAACACTGCCTCACACCAACACTGCCTCACACCAACACTGCCTTACACCAACACTGCCTTACACCAACACTGCCTTACACCAACACTGCCTTACACCAACACTGCCTCACACCAACACTGCCTTACACCAACACTGCCTTACACCAACACTGCCTTACACCAACACTGCCTTACACCAACACTGTCTTACACCAACACTGCCTTACACCAACACTGCCTTACACCAACACTGCCTTACACCAACACTGCCTTACACTAACACTGCCTTACACCAACACTGCCTTACACCAACACTGTCTTGCACCAACACTGCCTTACACCAACACTGCCTTACACCAACACTGCCTTACAATACATACCTGTAAAGAGAAGAGAAAAATATTGTTAAGGACTTTATCAACACTCTAAATTTTCTTATGTGTAAAATATATTATTTGGGACTTTTGTTTGGGATTCTTGTTTGCATGTTTGTGATGTTAAACATTCATTAAGTCTTGTTTATTATCATGTTATAATTAGCATATTCAACAAATGAATGAAGGTGAACGAAAATGAACGGACAGGTAAACGAAAATGAACGGACAGGTGAACGAAAATGAACGGACAGGTGAACGAAAATGAACGGAGAGGTGAACGAAAATGAACGGACAGGTGAACGAAAATGAACGGACAGGTGAACGAAAATGAACGGACAGGTGAACGAAAATGAACGGACAGGTGAACGAAAATAAACGGACAGATGAACGAAAATTAACAGATAACTTCCCTTCAAATCAAGCCAGGTAACTCGAAATTAAAAAATATATATACCTGGGATGGTATTAGCTCCCACAAACAGTATTTTTAGCCGCTTGCAGCCATAAACTTAAGACCCTATCCCCGAAGGCTGACTGCGACAGATAACATGGTAATATAGATACACTTGAGTCTCCCCTCCCCCTTCACTAGTCTTCCATAGAAAACGGGAATGATGTGTGTGTGTGTGTGTGTATAGAAGGTCTTTGTTGTCTGTGTGTGTGTTTATGTTTTATAATTTACGTTATTGACAAGTTCATTCTGTTGAGAGAGAGAGAGAGAGAGAGAGAGAGAGAAAGAGAGGCCCCTTATAGTACCGTGATCCCCTCCTATACCCTAGCAGCAGTATCAGGTGTTGAGTGGCTGGCTGGCTGGCTGGCTGGCTGTACAGTGTGTGGGCGTGGGCGTGAAGCGTAGCGTCTCCTTTAAGGTACACTCATCGCAGTAACCTAATCTACATACATAACTCGCGCCCACACAGGAAATCATTGGGGTGTTGCAAGGAATCCACCACTCCTCTCCTGCAATCCTGGTATTTTAATGTCATGCACTAGATAACGGTTAATGAAATATCTGGGTTACAGGTGAGATAATCAGGTGTTTTAAGGCCAGGTGTAGTGGCCAGATGAGTCGGGTGTTAGGAGGTGTACTCTCGAGCACCACTGATACTAATGAGGAGCACACACACACACACACACACACACACACACGTATCCTGGACATACATATATAGAATGTTGAAAGGCATATTAATTAATTGGCTCAACGCTCACATTTCCAGAGTGAATTCAACATCAAACACTATCCTACTCCTGGCCTTAGTAATACGGTATATCATACATACATATCATACACACCTGACTGAGTATATCACACACACACACCTGACTCGGGATGTCACACACACCTGACTCGGTATATCATACACACCTGACTCGGTATATCATACACACCTGACTCAGTACTCACACACATCTGACTCAGGATATCACACACACCTGACTCAGTATATCACACACATCTGACTCAGTATATCACACACACCTGACTCAGTATATCACACACACCTGCCTCAGTATAACACACACGCCTGCCCCAGAATATCACATACATCTGCCTCAGTATATTACACACACCTGCCTCAGTATACGACACACACCTGCCTCAGTATATTACACACACCTGCCTAAGTATATCACACACACACACACGTACACACACACACACACGTACACACACACACACACGTACACACACACACGTACACACACACACACGTACACCCACACACACACACACACGTACACACACACACACACACGTACACACACACACACACGTACACACACACACACACACACACGTACACACACACACACACACACACACGTACACACACACACACACACACACACGTACACACACACACACGTACACACACACACACTCACACGTACACACACACACACGTACACACACACACGTACACACACACACACACGTACACACACACACACACACACACGTACACACACACACACACACACACGTACACACACACACACACACGTACACACACAGACACACGTACACACACACACACACACACACACATACACACACACACACACACGTACACACACACACACACACACACGTACACACACACACACGTACATACACACACACACACACACACACACGTACACACCGTCAGCACTATTGGGGGAGATAAAGAGAGTGATGAATGAAGAACGTGAAGAAAACCGTAATGGATGAGTTGATATTGACGATGGAAGACGTGTGTGTGTGTGTGTGTGTGTACGTGTGTGTACGTGTGTGTGTGTGTGTGTGTACGTGTGTGTACGTGCGTGTGTGTACGTGTGTGTGTACGTGTGTGTACGTGCGTGTGTGTACGTGTGTGTGTACGTGTGTGTGTGTGTGTGCACGTGTGTGTGTGTGTGTGTGTACGTGTGTGTGTGTGTGTGTACGTGTGTGTGTGTGTGTGTGTGTACGTGTGTGTGTACGTGTGTGTGTGTGTGTGTGTACGTGTGTGTGTGTACGTGTGTGTACGTGTGTGTGTGTACGTGTGTGTACGTGTGTGTGTGTACGTGTGTGTACGTGTGTGTACGTGTGTGTGTGTGTGTGTGTAAACCTCCATGTCAAACTCTTCACAAAACACTACCATAAATATCAATAATAATCTAAATTACTAATCAAAAATATTTATATGATTTTTATGTCCCCAAAAATTAAGGTTTTCAAATTTTCATGAAAAAAACGAAGACTAAAAAATATTATAACTTCAAGACTTATGGAAATTTTTAGAAAATTTCCTTAATTTTCACAAGAATTATCGTTAACGAGTCTTCTCATTTTCCTAATTTCCAGGAAAATAAAATTTGCACCATAATATTTATATAGGACAACTAGAGAGAGAGAGAGAGAGAGAGAGAGAGAGAGAATAAACGAGTTAACAGAGGAAACAAAATAGAATTAACCAAAAGTGAACGATAACGAAAGGAATTGAGCGAACCCATAAAATGTTTCTTTAATTTAACAACGTTTTATTTTATATCATTTAAATTAATATCTTTCCTCAATATAACTTGTATGAAATAATGTGATTTTTCTCACATTTCTTGGTACAATATTACTGTTACCACCATCCCTACCACCATTACCACCATCCCTACCACCATCACCACCACTAACACCATCATCACCATCCCTACCACCTCTACCACCATTCCTACCACCATCATCTTTACTACCATCACCACTACCACCATTCCTTACCACCACCACCGCGATCATCAACACCACTACCACCATTCCTACCACCACTACCACAATTATCTACAAAGATCTCATTAGTTTCAATATATCCAAGAAATACATCGATATACATTATGTTATATCAAGTGAATAAAAAAATATTTACATACAACCTATCAAAAATATAAATCTCTCTCCGTCAGTGAGTGAGAGAGTGAGCGAGTGACAATCCTCATTTCTCTCAGTCAGGTATAGAGCTGTCGACGCAGGTAAGACTAGCACTGAAGCACAGATAATAAAAACCCACTTTTTTTTATATTTACTGAAGCTGTAAATGACTATGAGAGCTGAGGGTAACATATTAGCAGTGAGGGAATAATTCTTTTTCTGACGGTATTCAATTTAGTGTTACGTCCCCAGCAGTAGGACAAGTTATCCAGAATGACAGCGTATCGTTTCAGAATGTTTCGATTAATATGTGTACTTGTGTGTGTGTGGGTGTGGGTGTGGATCTTTACTTCACACAAACAACAATAACAATAATAATAATAATAATAATAATAATAATAACAACAACAGCAACAATAATGAAATAAAAACGAATTAAAAAATGATGAAAAAAAAAAAATAAATTAAAAATAAACAAAGTAACTTCACGTCCACCTGTACACATTTTACCTTCCCTTAATTAATTTTTGTTGCGTATTTTCCTGGAACCATTTTCCTGGGAGCAATTTTGGCTGGAGTCGTCTGCTTGAGCGACCAATCTCTCTCAGGAATTTTCCTTGACGTACAAAACGACTTTACTTGAAAAATTTGGGGCTAAAACTTTTTTCTTTCTTTTTTTTTTTTTAATTCACGAACGACTTTTGTTTTACTTTCTTTGGTGATTTTGTTAACTGTGGGTCAATTTGTTTGTAAGTGGTTGGTTCTTGTTTGGTTTTGTTTTATTTGTTTTCCTGTTTATTAGTTGGAATGCATATCTGTTTGTTGTTTGTCGTTTATTTGTTTATTTGCTTTTTTTTTATTTATTTGTTTGTTTGATATTCATTTATTGTTTGTGGTGTCACCCTCTTATGATAAACAGGTAGGTTACAGGTGTTAATAAGGCATTCATATTATCCAAAAATAACCTAACCTATGCTAACCTAACCTATGCTAACCTAAACTAACCTAACCTATGCTAACCTAACCTATGCTAACCTAACCTAACCAAATTACTCAGTTCGTGACCTTCATATCGGCACTTGAACTTAGCACCCAAAAAGAGCATGACTGACGGCTCTTAAGAAGACAATAGCCCTTATGACACACACACACACACACACACACACACATACACACACAGGCAGAAAATCAACACTCACTTATAAATAGAATCCACAAAATACATGAAAAATTTGCCTGTCGTTTGATAAGAAAAAAATATATTGACAGCGAGAGAACCAGAGACGTGCTGCAATGACTCAACAATTTTTTCCCTGCAGTGTGTGAGGCCGTCCGTGCAAAGTTGCTAGGGTAATTAGTGCAAGTAATTAGTGAACTGGAACACAGCGACCAGCTAATCATTAACCAGGATTGGAGCCAATTTACACAGCGTATTTGTGATTAGGATTCTCCCGGTCCAGATGTTGTTGGCTTGTGGAGGAGTGTGGTGGGGGAAGGTGGGGGAAGGTGGGGGAAGGGGGGAGGTAGGGGAAAGGGAGGGAAGTGGGGGAAGGGGGGAGGTGGGGGAAGGGGGGAGGTGGGGGAAGGGGGGGAAGGTGGGGGAAGGGGGGAAGGTGGGGGAAGGGGGACGTGAGGAAAAGGGGGAGGTGGGGAAGGGGGGGAAGGTGGGGAAGGGGGACGTGAGGAAAAGGAGGAGGTGAGGGAAGGGGGAAAGGTGGGGGAAGGGGGAAAGGTGGGGGAAGGGGGAAAGGTGGGGGAAGGGGGAGAGGTGGGGGAAGGGGGAGAGGTGGGGGAAAGAAAGGAGGAGGGGCCCAATATAACCGTGGAGAATGTGTAGTGGTGAGATGGTAGTCTCTCTCTCTCTCTCTCTCTCTCTCTCTCTCTCTCTCCTACAAACACAAACCATAAGAAATTCCCTAATAATATTTTAATTAAATGGTTTTTGGTTTTTGCTGGCTAAAAGGGGAAACCTAGAGAGAGAGAGAGAGAGAGAGAGAGAGAGAGAGAGTCTGAGGGTGGACAGTGAATAAAAAAAAATACGACCGAAGTCTATAGAATTTCTCATGGGGGTGGAGAGGGGTGGAGAGGGGTGGAGAGGGGGGAGTTGAGGGGGTTGGATACCTCAAGACTGAAAGCCTTCACCAAAAGACATTGGAAACCTTTGATGAGGTGAGAGAAGAAGTATTTTGTTTACTACTGGAGGTAAATGACTGAAAACTGGATGATATGAATCGAAAACTGGATGAGATGCTTAGAGAATTATGTAATAGGCTTGGAGAATTGGGAGAAATATTTTGAATTAGGTGGAATAAAAAACTTGCATAATATGCTTGGAAAATTGGTTAAAA